>OX463781.1:4289391-4606496 GCA_949825025.1 Siphlonurus alternatus | reverse complement strand
ATTGTTGCCGGATTGCGGGCGGGAGGAGCCTGCTAGGGGAGGTGCGATGGGATACTACGATAGTTCGAAATTACATATCGCTGAACTTCAACAGCTGAAAAAATGGTAATTGTCGTAGTTGCACTCTTGAACACTAGATGACGATTGCATTCATATTATTCTAAATTTCTAGGCAAAGAGGTAAGAAATTCTGAGGTTAGTGTGAAATTCTGAAATTATTTCAATAACATGAGGACCTTCGAACGAGGTGGCTCGACGGATAAGTGCTGCTCTAGTTTATTTTGTATCCGTATTCCAAAATCATTGAGTTATTCATATACTTTTTTTTTTCCTTTTTTTTTTGCAGGGTCGTGAAATATTTAAAAATGTAAATCATTATAACTTCGAAATTAAATTAAATTTATTTTTTATTTCAATTCCGAGTTATTGGTTTTGTTAAAGTATTTATAAACGAGCGTCTTAATTATTTAAAAATATAATTTTTATAAAATACGTTATATCATACTTCATATATATAATAAATATTAATATAAAATAATCACAAAATTTTTCAACAAATATTTATTTGTGCGTTAATTGGCTATGGAAGGGTTTTAAAATTAAATATTTTAAATTTCAGCCATAAAGTCTAATAAATTTCTAATCACAATGATTTATAATACTTAAAATTTTAATACAATAATATGTGTGTGTATTTTATGTACGTATCAAATTTATCATATTTTGAAACCAAATGTTATTTTTGACATATATATATATATATATATATATATATATATATATATATATATATATATATATATATATATATATATATATATATATATATATATATAAACACCGAAGTGAAACAACGCCAAGCGTGGTTAGTAGTTGAATGGTTGAACATTTTCAACAAAAACCACGTTTCGCATCCAGGGGTAAATCGTTGCGCTTTTCCACTATATTATATATATGTGCTGTCTTTATGGTTCCCCTGGATTTGGAACATTGCACTTCCGGTTCTCCGGTTCATTGAAAAAAACTTTAGCGTCCATCCTGGCTGAGGTTTCCACGTTTCCCTCAGTCGTAGGCAAATGCCGGGATGGATTGCAAGGCCGTGGCCGCCCCCGTTCCGGAAGAGCCCGCAAAAGTTAGGGTTTCGGAGGGTTCAGGGTTTCAAAGTATTATGTAATTAGAGTAATTTGTAAAAAAATGCACTCCGTCAGAGATGTTATTCGATCCTCAAATATCTTTAGGTGCACACATAGCGAAAGCACGAACGCTATATAACATATATAATTAAACAAAAAAATAATTATTGATCTATTATTTAGGGCCCTAGCTCCAAAGATGACATGTTTATACTGAAAACTTGTAAATAATGTAATAGCTAAATCAATGTCAGTGTGTACGGTACATATAATGTGTGTATATAATGAATGAGAGACTGTCAGAAAGAAGATTGCAAATAAAATGTATATTGCAATTTTTTAACTTTATGTAGTAACTTAATTACTGCATATTATTAATTTTTTAATAATAAAAAAATTAAAAAAAAAATTAAATATATTTAGAAAAAGCTGACCGGTATGAAAATTGATAACTATTTTTAACATAAGGTACTTCGATCGTAGCATTAAGACATATCATCTTGGAAATTTGGTTGTAATAATATATATATATATATATTAATTATTTTACAATTTTTGAAGGTTACAACAATTATTCAGGCGCAGACATTCGATAGATATTTTTCTTTCATGTATAATTTCATAAAATTAATTCTAGCTACTTTTGAAGTGTAAAGTTACTTTAAAATAACAAGATGGTAAGGTTAAATTAAAGAAGTTACTCAACAAAAAATTATTAGCCCCCCCCTTCCCCCCGATCATATTGTAACTAAAATAAAGTTATATGGAAATATTTTGTTTTCCTAAAAAATAAATGTTTATTGCCCGAATATTACAACCCATAGTGTACAGTTCTTAAAGTTATAAAAAATTTGAATTCATAGGTAAGATTCTAATGCATGTATTCCAATTTTTAACTTTAAAAACTGTACAAGTTATTGTTTAATAATAAAAAAATTGCAAATATGTATTGAAAAATATCATTCCCACCAAACGTAAATTAATACTATAACTAATTATTCTTGCGATCAATTGTCTAGATAAATTGTTTCGATGCGATCAAAAGAGGCTTGCGCTTAAAATTCCAAAATCATTTTTCATATACCTTTCGGCCTCTTCTAAGTAATTAAAAAAATGTTGTTAATGTTTTTATATTTGTATATTAATTTATTATTTTAGTATTGATCGTTTCAGCTGATATAGAACAGCAATGTTAAAAGATTATACAATCCATTTACCCCAACACTCACCAGTCAGTGTCATATAAGGCGCCGCCAATATAATTTTTTTAATACAGGCTGCATTGTTAAAATAATCAGTTATTATCTAAGACAGCCTTCTGACACTGCAATTAAGAACATAATAATTATTTATCAATAATGATGTACGTAGTAAAATAATTATAAAAATGCAAAACAATAAAATTCTTCTAATAGACTGCATCAAATAAACTATTGGATGTATAATATATTAATAATAATATATATAATAATATAATTATTATATATTATAAATTACTTATAATATATAGTTGCATGATATAATTTTTGCAGCAGAAGTATGAATTGGTTTTCGCTTAAAATGCTGTCGATGGTACAAAATTCTTCTCAAAGAGTTGTATACCTGCGGATATGAGAGGGGGTGAGGAGAGCTAATATAAATACCCGTTATACTTTCATTCATTCTCAGCAAAATTGTTACTGACAGGGATTGAACTTAGTGGCAGATAGAAGGATATGGTCAATAACATTACAAGAAATTAAATTAATATATTAACAAAGAAATATAATTTTATATTATAAGTTGTAATAACGCTAAACAATATATTATATGACTTTTGTTCATCATTCATTTTTCTAATATTGCCCGATTCCAGCACAAATTATTAAAATATTTAATAAATAATTATAATACACTGATATTTTTTTCAAACACGTTCAATACTATATATATTTTTTTTCTTCAATGAAACCCTAACTGGGTACTTCTACTCACTAAGTTTTGGAAACCCGAAACTTCCGAAACCCTAACATAGCGTTTTGCGGTCTCTTATGGAACGGAGGCGGCCACGGCCTTGCAAACCATCCCGGCATTTGCCTATGACTGAGGAAAACGTGGAAACCTCAGCCAGGACGGACACTACAGCTTTTGTCATTGAACCGGAAGTGAATTGGTTCAAAGCCAGGGGAACCAAATATAGTGGAAAAGCGCAACGATTTACCCCTGGGTGGGAAAAGTGTTTTTTGTTGAAAATGGTCACCCATCTAACTACTAACCACGCTCGGCGATGCTTGACTTCGGTGATCTGACGAGACCCGGTCAAGCGCACTATATTAAAGAGTTGTAAAAAAAATTATATTTCGGAATTTTGAGAGCAGAGAACTTGGTAATGGAGTATAATATATACACCTCAGATTTTTTTATTGCAGAAATATATGGATACAAAAGGAGTAATGCAAATTAAGTCATGCTATAGTCTATTTTTTTTAATGTTTTAAGCCTGTGTATTACACGATATAATTTTGCATTAATTTTTTTCTTATAGAAGATTTTTATCGTCATGCAAACAATAATAGAATTGAAGTACTTTTGTAAGAAAAAATTATATGCAAAAATAAGATATATTTTATTGTGAAATATTGGCATTAGAGTCAATTTTTTTTTTTTTTTAAGTCAACATTATGACGTAATGAGGTGACAGTGGGGTAATGGGTAGGGGTAAGGTAGGGAAGGGAGGATGGCCACGGCTTGTTACGCGTTCCAGCATTCGCTGAGGTGAGATTGAGGGAACCGTGGAAACCTCAGTCAGAACGGACACCTCTACTTTTTATGCAGTGATGTCCAAAAGTGCATCACTGCACTCGGTAGAAAGCGAGACTAATTTACCCCAGGGAGAGGGAGCAAGGTAATTAAAATTGAAACGGTCACCCATCCAAGTACTAACCATGTTCAACTTAGCTTGACTTCGGTGATATAACGAGAAACGGTCAATGCATTGCGCCACGCTCAATCTCTCCGTAATAAAAGGATATAAATTTTCCACCGCCGCCGCAAAAAAAAAAAAAGTTGTTTTCACCGAACTTAAAATTTAAAATATATTTTTTTTAATGTACGTACGTGTCTTTTGCTCTCAGAAATCTAAAAAAAAAACAGTTATATAATTTTGAACACCCTATTTATTCATATATGAAAAATTGTAGTGTATAAAACTATAAAACATACAAATGACACAGTGAAAAATATCACTTGACGCAGTGATATACGCACCCATTATTCAATCGAAACGTCGTGAGTTCGTATCACTTCCGCATGGCGGATTTATAGCTAAAGGACACTCCCCCACTCGTGCGTCTGGAAGTTAATTGATGAAAATCTTCATCAATCACTGAGTATCTTGACTGAGGTTTCCATGGTTCTCTCAGTTACAAGTAGGCAAATGTGGGGATAAATTACTTGGAAATGGCTGTCTTGGTATAAAAAGCACCCACAAAATCCTAAACATTGCTTGGTCGGTTACATAAAAAGCTGGGTAGTTGAAATATAAATTACTTGTGACATGTGACCAGCTAATATTGCCAATACCCTACAACTTGGTGCAGTTAATATTATATAATAATATGTTGATGAATTTTGTAGTGCTTGGTTTTAATGGTTTTGCTTTCATTGAAAAATGCAAAAACATGGTTCAATAGGTTTAATAATAAATAAATCACTTTCACATGAATAAATCAAAACTCTATCTATTTCCACGCTATAATAATTGTAATACAGCGGATTTATTAATATAAATATTAAATAATAGCGGGAATTTTGCAAAATAAAATTTTAGTATAAATTTAAAAAAAAAATGCATTGGAGCCAGGCTGTCAAATTTATGTCATTGAACTGTTTGGTTAAATACCGATATAAAATATAATAATATATTTATAATATTATGTCTATGGTATGAATATAATGTTAAAAAAAAATTATTTGTTGTTACGATTCCTATATTTATTTTCACATTTTATGTAGAAATTTTATCATTCTAAGAAGCTATATATAATTATATTATAGTCAATCATTTATCAAAGCAAACAACTCGATGACATCGTAAGCGATATCAGTAACGCCCAAGTAAGGATTTTTTTTAAAGCATTCAATTAGGCAACAGTGCTAAAAATAATGGCAAATCACAACAATCACAACCTCCTAAGCCATTTAAAATAATATATTATAGAATGGAATAACAGGCCTGCATGAATTTTTTTATTGCATAAATGAAAAGAAGGTAGGCACCAAATTATGCCACAATGAATTTTTTTTTCTAATTTTTTTTTTTTTTTTTTTATTCCCGGAACTATTTTTAAAAATTATTGAAAAATTGGGAAGTTTTATATTGGCCCTCTAGATCCTTAATAAATGGATGCGGTCTGAATTCCTCCAGGAGGCGTGACCGCACATTTAATATATTTTATATTTCTAAAATAGTTCGTGGACTCAAAATAAAATTGATAAAAAATATATCATAATTTGCACCATTTATTCATTTTTGCAAAACAATTTTTTATTTAGGTTGTTATTTATAAAAAAAATTAATCTATGAACTATAATATGTATCAGTTGTAAAGTATATAGAAATATATTATTACGTATACAGTTTTAGTTTATTAGTATATATTTATAATTATGTTATTAGATTAGGAATCGATTTTTTTTAAGTATTTTACTCTTTACATTGAAAGCAAAATCTTCACGTCAAAGTTTATAGCAACTTAATTAAATTCAAATGTATCGTAGCAATCGTTCTAGGGAAAAAGTATTTGCACTTTATTAAAAAAAACTATTAAAAACATTCGTGCTGAATTCAAAATGATAGCAAATTGTGCACAAACGCGTCCTTTTTCACGCACAAAAATATATTCCAGCTGTTAATGTCGCAAATCATTCATTAACAGCTTCTAATAATTTTCAATTAATTCAACATTTAAATCATTCGTAAAAACTTGATAAAAATCTTATGATTGTGTACACTAACGCCCTCTAAAAATTATTCTTGAAAGCAGGTATTTATTAAACAATTTACCTAGATCCACCTATGTCAAACATTAAAAACTATTTCCAAATTTTCCCAAAGGTCCCTCTATTATCTTCTAATGGAAGTAACATTATGCGTCCTTTCAATGGTTGTCCCACGATACAACCTCCCCTAGCAGTCTCCTCCCGCGCGCAACCCGGCAACAATGCACTCTTGAGAGTGGGCTATATTCCTGGTGGCTACAAGTCCAGTGGCCGCACGGCTGGCCACTTTTCTTTAGGGCGATAGAAACGGTGGGCCTTGTTCAAAGTGGGCTCCATTCTATCGCCCCTCTCTTGCTATTGAAAGTTATGAACAGGAACTGATCCGAATCGGAACAAGTCCGACTTTTTAAATTCGGATCTCTTGCTATTGAAACTTATATGAACAGGAACTGATCCGAATCGGAACAAGTCCGAATTTAAAATTCGGATCTCTTGCTATTGAAAGTTATGAACAGGAACTGATCCGAATCGGAACAAGTCCGAATTTTAAATTCGGATCTCTTGCTATTGAAAATTATGTGAACAGGAACTGATCCGAATCGGAACAAGTCCGAATTTAAAATTCGGATCTCTTGCTATTGAAAGTTATGAACAGGAACTGATCCGAATCGGAACAAGTCCGAATTTAAAATTCGGATCTCTTGCTATTGAAAGTTATGAACAGGAACTGATCTGAATCGGAACAAGTCCGACTTTTTAAATTCGGATCTCTTGCTATTGAAATTTATATGAACAGGAACTGATCCGAATCGGAACAAGTCCGAATTTAAAATTCGGATCTCTTAATTGCTATTGAAAGTTATGAACAGGAACTAATCCTAATAGGAACTGGCCCGAATAGGAAATGATCCGAATAGCAAGAGATCCGAATTTTAAATTCGGACTTGTTCCGATTCGGATCAGTTCCTGTTCATAACTTTCAATAGCAAGAGATCCGAAATTAAAAAGTCGGACTTGTTCCGATTCGGATCAGTTCCTGTTCATAACTTTCAATAGCAGGAGATCCAAATTTAAACATTCGGACTTGTTCCGATTCGGATCAGTTCCTGTTCATAACTCTCAAAGCTGCACACGGAAGAGATCCGAAAAGGAACAAGTCCGAACACCCTCATTTCGCGGTGTCGCGGCGCCAATAATTAATAGCGTGGACTAATTAACAGTGCATCAAAACACTACGAGGGTGTTAGACGAATGTCCGCGCAATACCGCGAGATTACGTCATGATACATGTAAAAAATTCGGACTTGTTCCAATTCGGATCAGTTCCTATTCGGATGTCTTCCGATTCGGATTACTTCCTATTCGGGTCTGTTCCCTTTAGTCAATACTTCTCCTAAGATACACACGGAACTAATCCGAAAAGGAACAAGTCCGACTGCTCTAATTCCGCAGTGCCACGGTGCCTTAATTAGCAGCGCGGACTAATTATAAGTGAAATTAAATGCCGGGAGAGGACTGGTGGGAGGGGCACGAGATTTCACGAGAAACATTCGGGCTTGTTCCTGTTCGGATATCTTCCGATTCGGATCAGTTCCCATTCGGATCAGTTCCTATTCGGACTAGTTCCGGCGACCCAAATATAAGTTGTAGTAATCAAAAAAGTTATGTAAATGTACTGCAGTCTTACATTGTGTCCTACATTCATGTAACAAAAAGCTGATGGAGAAGTCCAATTTCATTGAGAGAAACACGCCGGTTATCAACCCCATCGCTAGCTTGCATGTCATCCAGCACGCTCGCAATCTGGCTTCTCACGTCACCTATATAGTGTGCCTTACCTGAGATTACCGAGCGGAAGAGCACCAAGTCAATATTTTTATTTTATTTGCAATGTTAGTTTACAGCATATTCTACTATTGGCGTAAGCATTCAAACATAACAACACTATTACTATAACAAATTCGTACGAATACGAGCGGCCGTGGCCTAATTCAAACTTCCCGCCATTTGACATTTTAACTAAAGGAAACCATGGAAACCTTTAGCAGGAAGCCCGGCATACCCTAAGGTGTACGAATGCAGGTCACTTTTCCAAATCATGGAAAAGTGGTGAAAAGTATCTGATCCTAGACCGGGATTCGAACCCGCAACCTTCCTCATGCGAGGCTGGCGCGTAACCAATGTGCCTACACTGCTCGGTGAATAGAGGCTTCAAGTGTTCCTTGCCGGGAAATTTTTAACCATAATGTTACAATATTTGATTTTTTTTCACTAATTATTACAGTTATTAATTTTAAATCATCTCTAAACCCCCTTTTCAATTTAAGGGTCTTAATTCTGATAATAAATCAAGAACTTACTTTCCTAAAGAAAAAAAAAAACTTTATTGCCAACAAAAGCAATTTTGAGTTTCGTTTACGTAATATACTTGGATACTTGGATAGTAAGGTGGGAACACCGCAAGCAAAATCAGATGACCAAATCTATATAGAACGAATAAACTTCATGTAATTTTTATATTGCACATTAGATAGAGGACCTCGATTTAAATGTTGCCACTTTTAAAGATCTTATTTTTATCTTAAAAATCGTGCTTTGAAACGCTGTACACGTCATGCTGTCGTGCTGTACAAATATACAAAAAATAATACTCATGCAAAGGCAAAGATGTTGCATGATTACGATGTCATTGAGTGGTTCTCTTTGATTTTGAGTGTGCAATTATTATAGATCACACAAAAAAAAATGCATGTATAAAGAAATTTTTTATTAAATATAACAATTTATATTTCAAGATCCCCTATTCAAATTTGTAATGAAACTGTTCATGAAGGTTGACCATTTTTCCGACAATTCAGTGCCAAATTAATAAAACTGGAAATATTTTTATCGCAGATCTTAGAAATATGCACTTCCGGTTAAAACTATGCTTTATATAACAAAGAAAGCTATATCATACAGTTAATTAAACAAGCTATATATGCTTCACTACCTAATTTAACACGCAATTTTTTTGTGTGTCCATATTAATGTCACTATAAGCTTGTACATGGGTGTATAATTATTCGATAGAAATCATTATTATTTCTGTTGTATATCTAGAACTGAAAGAAAACTTCAACACAATTTAAGTGTCTTTATTATATATAAAAGCTAATATTGCATGACAATCTGCAGTTTTATGTAACAGTTCTACAAAATCGGTTATATAGAAGTATTTTGATTCCTATCTTAAATACGTAAAACAAAGAAAATAAAACTTTAAGAAAAAAACTTTAGTATATTTTCCCCCGACGTTTTTAATATTGATGTAGCAAATGTTGATATTTATTGGATCAGAACAGAGGGTGTCTTTATTGACTTCACCCCCAAGTTATATTAAGGTCCTGACCCCCCATAGACATCAGGGATGTAAGTCAAACCATCCGTTACCCCAACAAAATACCAATATATACACATATTTCTTTTGTTATACCATTTAGTTAGAGGTTAGATTTTACCATAAAAAACAGGTGAGGATGCTGAATTGCATTATATTTTCATATTCTGTATCTTGTTTTCTAGAGAGAGAGAGAGAGAGAGAGAGAGAGAGAGAGAGAGAGAGAGAGAGAGAGAGAGAGAGAGAGAGAGAGAGAGAGAGAGAGAGAGAGAGAGAGAGAGAGAGAGAGAGAGAGAGAGAGAGAGAGAGAGAGAGAGAGAGAGAGAGAGAGAGAGAGAGAGAGAGAGAGACAGAGACAGAGACAGAGACAGAGACAGAGACAGAGACAGAGACAGAGACAGAGACAGAGACAGAGACAGAGACAGAGACAGAGACAGAGACAGAGACAGAGACAGAGACAGAGACAGAGACAGAGACAGAGACAGAGACAGAGGCAGAGGCAGAGGCAGAGGCAGAGGCAGAGACAGAGACAGAGACAGAGACAGAGACAGAGACAGAGACAGAGACAGAGACAGAGACAGAGACAGAGACAGAGACAGAGACAGAGACAGAGACAGAGACAGAGACAGAGACAGAGACAGAGACAGAGACAGAGACAGAGACAGAGACAGAGACAGAGACAGAGACAGAGACAGAGACAGAGACAGAGAGTGCATGGGGGACAGAAGGACAGAGAAAGAGAGATTGGATGGAGAGAGTGAGGGAGGGAGGGAGAGAGAGAGGGAGGGAGGGAGAGAGGGAGGGAGGGAGGGAGAGAGGGAGAAGAGATCATGCAAATGCCCTTTCGTGCTAGTTTACTCTACTTTAAATATTAGGAGACAAAATGCACTTGCTACCAAATTATCTCTCTCACAAATTAACTTTATTCATTAAGCTGTCTGATATTTGATAATATGCTAAATGTATTTTTTATTATATATATTATACCATAATAACGCGTCGGAGTTCGTCACTAATAAATTCTAATATTAAAAATTCCTACACAAGAGTAAATTTATTACAAGATAAAAAATAATAACAGGTATATTTGAATGAATTACAAATATTAAAATTTTAATATTTATTGACTCAGAAATTATGTTCCTAATTTATAAAATTTGAATTATGTAATTTACATATTAAATTTATTTTTCTTACAGATATTTAATATATATTAAAAATGATACATTTCCAAATATTTAACAAGAGAGATTACATTAAATTAACTTTGCAAGGTAAGTCTTGTTACATTTTTTTTTAATATAATTTGTACATTGATAAAAATCAAGTTTATTTTAGATTTTCTGTGCTAATGTTCTTGTGCACGAAACGAAACATTGAAAATAGAATTACTGCAATCATCCAGTCATTTGAGTCGGTCGTAGTTGAATCAAATGTTACAAAAAATAATCTAATCTGCAAGTTAATATCACCAAGGCAATTAAGAATAATCATCATATATTTCATGCTCATAAAAGTCAAATCATTATTATAATGGATCATCGAACATTAAATTTGTTGTAATTAAAATGGGCATAACTTTTTCAAGAGAATTTTTTTAAAGTAAATGTAATTAATTATCTGTGTTAAAGGCATACAGGCCTCAAAATACAAATTAGACAGTCACCAAGTGGGTTTAGAGTATATAATCAACATTCGCATCATTTTTTTCCACGCGTGATGCATCCGTGCGAAGTCGCAGTTCAAAGTAAGAAATTTAGTCCTTGATGACGTCACGAAGTCCTTGATGACGTCACAACTCAATGCTAATTGGTGCTAGCTGTGAGTTGTGACGTCAGCAAGGACTTTCTTTACAGCGCGACTTCGCACAGACGCACCACGCGCAGGTAAAAATAATACGAATGTTGATTATAAACTCGAGCAACACTTAATGTCTGTCTAATTTGTAATTTGAGGCCTGTATACCTTTAATTATGAAATGCAGTTGGAGAGAAAGGTATTAGTAAAATACCTTTCATGTTATATTTATAATAAAAATTAGGAACCCCTAACTGAAAAATTAAGTCTTCAACTCATCCTTTACACATCTAAGCCTAACCCCATTACCCATTACGTCTTTTTAACTAAAAAACATATCCTCTTTCTTCTTTGCTCAAACATGAAGATGAAACGGAAACAATATTTCTAACAATTTACGCTCAATAAGAGGAAAGAAGACATAATCTCATCTTTTTTGCTATTTTTGCTTAACAAATGGTGTAAAATAGGAGAAAATTAGGAAAAAGAGAAAGGTTAATAGCGAAGAAAAGTTGAAATTTAATTCAGCTCGAGAGGATAATTTAGTTTCTCCAGATTTTTATCGCGACTTCTATAATCTTACGCTGTCATTTATTTTATTGTTTTTCATGGGGAAAACGATTAAATCACAATATAAGAAAACATCTAAATTTAACTTTGCAACAAATAAAGTGCACTAATATAAGTATAAATTATTCAACTAAAGCCGCAGCCATGCACTTTCAGTGCATTAAATCTATATCTCTCCTACGTAAATGGCTCTCTAAGGTATAATGTACACTCGCAAATAAAATTAGGAATGGTCTAGGGATAAAACTAATGAAACTTGGGAGTAATATTTCATTGCTTATATTAGATATACTTAAGATGATATAATTCTTTAGATCCTACGTTTGGTGCAACTTTGCGCTTCAATCACATTTTCCAACATAACTTTGTCATCCTGCTCTCGTAATGAGAACGTTTACATGCAAGACAGCCAACATTCGAGGGTTAATACCAACCGTGATAATTAGCAAGTTATAGAAGGGAGAAAAGTTGGAGCCTGACTAGGGTACTCAATTGTGTCAAACATTTAATCCTTCTTTTTAAACTAACTTGATTATATAATGCAAGTTTTTATGCATTATTAACTAAACTATTATATTTTATAAAAATTTATGACCAGTTAAGGTAGAGATAACGTCGGACAGCTGTTTTTTTAGCTCCATTTGATTAACATGTAAACCTTGGCAAATTCACAAAAATTCTGAAATATGTTTGAGAGGCAGATATTAGTGCCTAAAAGCAATAGAAAAAATTCCAAAATAATTTAACAAAACGATTTTTTTTAATTAATTTTGTAGTTTGTCTCTCCATGGGAAAGCCCAATGCTGAAAACTAAAAAAAATTAATTAAAAAAAAATCGTGTCGTTAAATTTGAAATTTTTTCTATGGCTTTTAGACACAAATATCAACCTTTCAAAAAAATTTCAGAATTTTTGTGAATTTGCTAAGGTTTACATGTTAATCAAATGGAGCTAAAAAAACAGCTGAACGACATTATCTCTACCTTAAGGGTAAGATAACGCCACCAATGTTAAAAAATAAATCCCTCACACGAAAATTCTGAAAAAAATTAAAATGTTCTTCTCTACACCCCCTATCAGTAGCTAAAATATCAGGTATACAAATACTATCTTATAGTTTTTGAGTTATGAATTTTTAAAGTTGACTTTAATTTAGCATGGAAGTTTCATTTCTCCATGTTAAAGTAGTCAATTTAAAAATTCATAACTCAAAAACTAGATAATATTTATGTACCTGATATTTTAGCTACTGATAGGGGGTGTAGAGGAGAACATTTTAAATTTTTTTAAGAATTTTTGTGTGAGGGATTTTTTTAACATTGGTTATCTTACCTTTAAGACCTATACATATATATATATAGTGCTGAATAAAAATTAATGAAAATAATAGACACTGTAATTGATGAATTAAATCTGTGTTAATTTATTTAAATGCCCTTTTGAGTATCCAAATTTTAATATTTACAATTAACAATCTCCATATAATACTTTTTCTTACCACTAAATATTTGATCAGTTATCCTATCAAACTTTGCCATATAATTCGATTACAAATATTTTCCGAATTCTTCTTGAAGCATATTGATGTGAAACCGTCTATATTCTCTTTTATTTACTTTTCCCTCCAGAGACTTTCGACAAGATTAACATGTGGGGAGATGGCCGCCGTAAAACCCAACCACGTCCGTCGATCACGATGCATGGGGGGGGGGGGGATGGTCACGGAGGTACCGGTGACCTGGGGTAGTGACCCTCTAGGGGCCCATCATCCTTCACCGTAACATCTCTCTCTCTCTCTGTCTCTCTCTCTCTCTCTCTCTCTCTCTCTCTCTCTCTCTCTCTCTCTCTCTCTCTCTCTCTCTCTCTCTCTCTCTCTCTCTCTCTCTCTCTCTCTCTCTCTCTCTCTCTCTCTCTCTCTTTCTCTCTCTCTCTCTCTCGCTTTCTCTCTCTCTCTTTCTGGTCACCGCTGATCCGTGACAATCCCAAGGGACCTCACCATGTATATACCATGTCTAACTTAGAACAGCTACTATACATCACATATTGACTTAGAGGATAAAATATAAATAAACACTTCATATTAAATCTATAAAAAAAATACGACAAAAAATTCTCATGTCTTTTCATTCATATTGTATTACCATTTTTCTAATGTTCCTTTCTTTTATACATCTTATATTATTTAATGAATAAATATTGAGAATTACAGTAGCCCTATATCTTATGATATATATACTGAATATAATCATAATGTAGCAATTTTTTATCAGTGGCAGAAAGAAATGTATTAGAGTTATATAATTAGAACTGCAATTTAATTTTGAAAAGTCTACGGTATTGTTACATCGTTTAGAAGAAAAGACCCATTAATGCTTGGTATTATCAGTATTAAATTTGTTTTAATCCAATACTTCCAGATGTCAATGGCAGGGTTCAGACGTGACGTCACAAATGACCTTCACATGACCTCGCACTCCTCATGCCGTTACATTGCCTTGATGATGGTTTTCTGTGGTTTCCCATCGTCACACCTAGGTGAATGCTTGGACACACAAGGCCACAGCCACCTCCTTTCCTAATATCCTAGTAACCTTGTCATCCAATCACCTTACTTTTCTCATCCTAAGGGTTGTCACAGGCATTGTAAGATGTATAAACTCTGGCCTTTCTTGTCGCCCTCCGTCCCTGCAATCTATTGGTTCTACTCTTGAGCAGACGGGTTAGACATATTACGAGAAAGTTATTAAGAAAAAATTATCTTGTGATAGTGTGCCCCATTGCCTTAAGTGACCCTCAGAATTAGTAACATGCCAGTCATTAGTATTGACGAATTTTATAGGAGGGTGGGGGGGAGGGGTAGTTACTTGAAATATGTTTATTGTTTCTTATTATATTTCTATAATTATATATATTTTTTTTTATTCCCGTTATTATCTATTATTTTTATTAAATTTTGATACAATTATATTTAATGAATTCTTTGAATTTATTGTTACAAACAAATTATTGTTATTTTATCATTACGTAATTATATAGCTGTTATGAAATTAAAAAAAAACACTATTGATAAAAAAACATAGCCATGAATTTAGAATTATTATTTTTTATCAAGTAATTGCTGATAATGTACAGCAAATTATTTCTCATTGCTATCATGATTTTCATTTTCAATCTAATATTTATAGTGTTATCAATATAATTTTTTATTACCTGTGAATGACACATAAATGTAAAACTTTTAATTGGCTCTTACATTTGTTATGATGAATTTAATTTTCTAATATACGTTCTAAGTTGATTGAAACGATCACATGCGCACGCATGTGACAATTATCCATAAATCAATATACGTACAATTGTCGCATTGAAAAATTTACCTTTGCAGCCTTGTAATCAACATGTCCTGTGTTATTCTTACGGGACATGGTGATTAACAAGGCTGCAAAGGGAGATTTTCCAAGGCGACGACTGTACAAATGACTGATAGTTTATAAACGTATGCATCTAATTTAACATAGTCGTGATATTACATTCCTCTTCTACAGTTGAGAGAGCTACAGTAAAATTATTTTGACATTCCTACCGGAAATAGCCGGAAATGAGAGATTTCTATAGTTTTTATATTCGTATTTGAAATCTGAAACTTTGCAAGTTTTTTAAAAGAGGTACCAAATTATGCCACCCTGAATATTTTCAGATTTTTTTTTGAGTCCCGGAACTATTTTTGAATTAATACTGAAAGGTCTGTAAGTTGAGTTGGCACCCCTGAATCCTTAATAAAAAGGATAGGGACTAGACACCTATTGATGCCTACAGGGGGCGTGGCCACACTTTCAATAATTATTTAAAAATAGTTCTGGGTTTCAAAAAAATCTGAAAAAATTCAGAGTAGCATAATTTG
Organism: Siphlonurus alternatus; assembly: GCA_949825025.1. Lineage (NCBI taxonomy): Eukaryota > Metazoa > Arthropoda > Insecta > Ephemeroptera > Siphlonuridae > Siphlonurus > Siphlonurus alternatus. The sequence goes on along the minus strand of OX463781.1, from coordinate 4,590,737 downwards.
GTACCTTCTATTCATTTCTGCAATAAAAAAAGTTCATGTAGGTTGTCCATTGCAAAATTTAAAAACTCGGACTTTAAGGTAGAGATAACGCCGATCAGCTGTTCAACGTACTCGCCTTTGATTAACATGTAAACCTTAGCAAATTCACAAAAATTCTGAAATTTTTTTGAGAGGCAGATATTAGTGCCTAAAAGCAATAGAAAATGTTTCAAAACAATTTCACGAGCCGATTTTTTTAAATTGAATTTTTATTTTGGCTCTCCATGGGAAAGCCCTATGCTGAAAATTAAAAAAAATATCGTCTCGTTAAATTGTTTTGAAATTTTTTCTATGGCTTTTAAAGGCACTAACATCTGCCTCTCAAAAAAATTCCAGAATTTTTGTGCATTTGCTAAGTTTTACATGTTAATCAAAGGGGAGTACGTCGAACAGCTGATCGGCGTTATCTCTACCTTAACATGAACTTGTCTCTTCCGGCTATTTCCGGTAGGGAATCTCTAATTAATTTGACTATATTTTGGGTCAGAGCAACCTAACCACGTCATCATGTATGGAACATCGGAGAATATGTCTTCTCAGATGAGTAAATTTCCATCCATATCTCGAATGCATTGAACGTTACAGGAATATATTGTTACAGCTTCAAGTAATTTATCCACACATGGAATGTACTCATAACAAGAATTCTATGAATAAATTTAACTTATGTAATATAATCATATGTAAATGTATTTGACAATAAATATTCAAAAAGAGTAATAAATTTAATATAATAAAACTCCCTATGGTCTTCAAAAATTTTAATGCAGAAATAAATGGTAAAAAGCTGTAGTTACTTTAATTTTTTTTCTTCAGATTTTTTAGTGACCCGAAAGTATTCCTAAAAAGTTGATCATAAGTTTGGATTTGAAGCAACGTCCCTTTTTGGTCCATATCCTTTTATTACGAAGGACGCCTATACTATTGACTTGACACCTGTCTCTGTACTTTTCAATTTATTTATATTTATTATATTTTACTCATATTACATAATATAGCAGTTCAATAATTAAAAGAAAGTTCCTGCGCTCTAAAAAATTAAAAAAAAAAAACATGAGGCTATAGACTTTGCTCCTTCTATTCATTTTTTGCAAAAAAAATTTCAAGTCAATAATACATTTTATATGATATAATATGTGTATGTTCAAATAATGTACTACAGTATTTTTTTTCAATTTATAATACAATCCTCACTGAATGCTAGTTTCAGTTGAACAATGAGTTATTAGAATGTAAAAATTTTAGTAGCTTAATCGAAAGAAGGGGTAAAAATATGGTACTGTGAATTTTTTCAGATTTTTCTGAGACCGGGAACTATTTTTAAAAATTTATTGAAAGTCTATTTTGATGACGTCACGGGCGGCACATCTTAAGAAAAAGGATAGGGCAGTGCCGCTCATGACGTCATAAAATAGACTTTCAATATTTTTTTAAAAATACTTCCCGGTCTCAGAAAAATCTGAAAAAATTCAAATTACCATATTTTTACCCCTTCTTTCGATTAAGCTACTAAAATTTTCACATTCTAATATCTCATTATATGCTTTTCATTTTAAGAGAACTTATTATACACTTATAGAATTTAAGCTGTCAAATAAATTAATAAGTAGCTATGCCAATTTTAAGTATAAATGAAATAAAAATGAAATAACTTAAAGTAGAGTTCCTATCAGCTGATGTCAAAAAATGAAAAATGAGTTAGCATTTTAAAATAGTTCCAGTGCTCCTACATATGGAACCAAAATCCAAAAAATTCCATCTCACATAGGTTCTCCAGAAAAAAATACAAAATCAGAGTGAACGCGTCGCTTAACATGGGACCTTACCTAAAAAAGACCCTTAATTGAATATCTCGAAAAAATACACCGTTAGGTGGTATGAAAAATATATAACAATGTTCTATGACCCGAGATTTAACAGAAAAACGAATAAAAAAATTCGCTTGAATCCAATTTTCCGTAAAAAAAATCAAGAAAATTTCCCATGTTAATTCCCATAAGAGTTTTTCTTGATTATATGACGGGAAAACGGATTCGAGAACTTATGTTTTTTAAACAACTTTTGGTTAAAGCTCGAGCCATAGAACATGGCTATATTTTTTTCATACCACCTAACAGTGTATTTTTTCGAGATATTCGAAGTTGTTTTTTCAGGTAAGGCCCCATGTTAAATGAAGCGTTCTCTCTGACTTTGTATTTTTTTTCTGGAGAACCTATGTGAGATGGAATCTTTTGGAGTTCTGTTCCGTATGTAGGAGCACTAGAACTATTTTTAAAAAATACTACCTCGTTTTTTTGCTGTCTTTTTTGTAGTAGACCCTTTACTTTAATTGTTTATGTTTAATTCCATATTACATCTCAAAATTTGAATGTAATAAAAGCATTTTAAATATGTACACCTCTGTACACCACGAACGTTACTCCTGCTTTGTTTGTGGACGTTACCACGCAGTCTATGGAGACGTGGTGAACCAAAACTTTGATGATATTGATAGACTGGATGCTCCTCTTACGTCTCAAAATATTACAAAACAAAACTTTATGTGTATTAGAGCTGCAGTTTTAGCAAGTGAGACAAAAGTAAATTTCATGGTGTCCAGAAGTGTAAGTCAAGATATACGTTACTTTATTCAGAAAGGTTCAGTTACAAATCAAATGACAGCAAGAAGATAATATTAATGACTGCAGAAGTGATATAATGTGCAAGAACCACTCTAAATTATAATTTAAAAGTGAATTTAATAGCTTATAATAAAGGGAACAAAATTAATTTGATTTATTAACATATTTGGACACAACGATACAAGATAACAAAAATGATGAATTTTGAAGGGTACTTTGGATTTGCTTGTTTTATTCGAATATATATTGCAATTTCCCTTTATTAAATAATTAGTCCTCATTAATTGATTTTGATTGGATTTCAAATAATTATATCTGACATTATTGTCTTAAATAATTAACACATATTTATTATTTAATCTATATTACTCCTAATACTATTTATGTGTATTATTTAATTCAGACAGGAAAGGTTTGAAGATAAATAAATAAGTACAAGTTTTTTTTATTTCATGTTATTATTATCAGTCTTATTTTTATACAAAAATTGTTTATGCACAAGACTAAATTAGGGAAACAAATGTACACACTTATACATGTATAATTATTACATTTATTGTTTGGTCAGCTCTTCACTATATAACATAATCAACAAAAATACCAACGATAATAGAATAGAGAGGATATCATCTTTCTTTCAAATCAGCCACCATGTTGTTTCCCAGTGACATCATCACGTCGTGTTTTAGGAACGCATTTTATTGGTCAGCTGCTCTAAATAGGTTATCTGTTGATGAAATGTTCCGAAAGTTGACGAACATATAGTCGAGGACCGTACTTCTAATTTTCCGTTCTGAGCCATCCCTCTCATGCAATTATCCTTGAAAAATACTAACGAGTAAAAAAAAGTAAAAAGAAATAAAAAATCAGCTGTTTAATTGGCTGCTATTGAAGTAAAGTATAAGAAAAACATAATTTACTTAACGTAAAATATTTGAATATCCGTGGCATTCAGAATGGAGTATCGACCTGAACTTTTTTATTGCAGAAATGGATAGAGGATGCAAAGTTATGCTACTCTGATTTTTTTCAGATTTTTTAAAGCCCTGGAAGTATTTTTAAAAAATTATTTAAAGTCCTTTTTGTGACGTCACGCGGCGTCAAGTCCTATTCTTTTCTTAAGGAGCGGTGCCTCGTGACGTCACAGAAAGGACTTCCAATAATTTTCTTTAAAAATTCCAGGGCTGTAAAAAATCTGAAAAAAAATCAATGTAGCATAACTTTGCACCCTCTATCCATTTTTGTAATAAAATAAAATATATGTCGATACTCCATTACTAAAACAGGAAAGCAAATTTCTAATGCTATATTTTTCAAAAGTCTGAAATAATTTTAATTTTGTGTAACAAAATTATCTTTTCTTGGATGAAAAACTTAATTAATTGTGAGAATCAGAAATTAAATCTAAAACAAAATTTAAACATTCAAAATTTTTCCTCTTTCAATTTAAAACCTTACATATAAGTGATTTTGGGCACTTGATAAAAACATTAAGCCTTTAATGTCAATCTTAAGACAGTTTTGATGCTGAAAAAGTTGCCTAACCTCCAGGCGTCATTTTATGCAAAACAATCAAAACATATTTTAGTTGCAGCAAAAATTATTTTCAATTCGATCATAACAGATCATATAAGTAGTTTACGTGTAGATTCGACTGCGCGCAGTGGCCATCTTTTTATTCATCCCATCCATACATACGGCGACAATCTGTCTGGAAGCTAGGAGCCATAGAGTCAGGTGCAAACTAAGATTTGTTATAATATATAATTAAACTTAAAAACAAAAAAATTAATAATAAATAAATGCAACTTTAACGTTGGCATGATGGTTCAAAATGAACGAATTTACATTGCAAAATAATCTTAATTGACATTACATCTAGAACAATACATAACTTTTTAAATGATCAACTTATTTTATTTTGTTATTCCTTTTAAAATTTAAAACGAATTTCACATTCATTAACCATGCTATTATATCATATGTTTGTAATATTTTAGGCTAGTATTTTTCTTTAAAGCAATTTATATCATCTATACTTACAATCTGTTTAACAAAAAGGTGTACTCTACATTTGAAAATATTTATTACTCCTGCTGCCACCTCCACGTTAATTTAATTGGAGGTTTCAGCCAAAGAGGATGTGTGTTTGATATAGAGGTGCAGTCCGTATAACTGCACTATGAAAAATCGAGTTATACATGTTATAATTTGTGTTCTTCAAACGTTATTTTGTCATACACTTATAATATGAAGCACTTCGATAATGTTCCGTCAAAAACGACTATCACATCGTATCTTATCTATTTCGTTTTATCGCGAGTGGAGATGATCAGTTTTGTACTATAGGTTTTCAGGTATAATTTTTTTATACCTTGAAACTTAAAGTGAAGAACCAACCATCTCGGCTCCATATAAAACGAGTTAATCGTTTTTGAGAAATATTTTTAAATGAGATAGTCATTTTTGATGGAACATTATTGACTTGCAGTTTTAATACTAAATGTTAATAGTCTTCACTTTAAGTGTTTGAAAATCAACACATAATCAATTTTAAAAATATGCATTAGAAAGTGAGCATTTAACGCTTTAAGTGTTAATAATGAACACTTCAAGTGCTTGATAAGTGTCTGATAGAAAGACTCTAGATTTCGCAATGTGGCTTAGTTTAGCAGGTGCACCTGTCATACCGGTTCAAACTGACAAGCTGCAGCCATTCCAACTGACACTGATAAAACAACATATGGTTGTCCACCTATGGATATTTCTATTGATTTAAAAGGAACGTATCCGTGGGTTTAACAACGTATTTTGTATTTAAAGTAATAGTTAAACTGCATTATTGTAGGGGAGTTAAAATATTGATAGGTTTTTCGTAGTCTAGTAAAAAAATTGTGAACTTGTTAACTAATATGTATGTGGCAAAACCCTGTTGTATGTATTAGTTAACAGAGTGCGCGCGCAACTGCTATACCCGTCCACTACAATGCGCAGTTGCCACATTTGTTTGTTAACTATTTTGATATAGTTAACAAATAAACATTTTTTTTCTAGGCTACCAAAAACTTATCAATATTTTAATTCCACTATAATTATTCAGTTTTAAGATTATTTTGAATAAAAAATACGTTGTTAAACCCACGGATACATCTTTTAACTGGACTCTGCACCTCTTTATAATACATCCTCCTTATTTACGCCAATTTAATTCAAAAAGGCAAGATGACTAATAATTTATAATAATTCTATTAATTATTTTTAAGTATATTAAGTTAGCATTTATATCCTATAGCAAATTCATTCAACAATAGAGACAGATTTCCATTCAGACTGAATTATAGTAGTCATCAAAGTACAAACAAAAAATTTAGCCATCTGAAGGTCCACAACAGCGCCAGTAGCGGCGAGAGGACGAAGCTGCAGGTGGAGGAGGCGCTGGCTTCGCTGCTCGGGGGGTGGAGGGTGCCCCGGTCCCCCGCCCCGGCCCGCAGCTTCATGTCTGGACACAACACAAACACCGTCACACACCTGGACACGTGAAATATTTGAAGTGCACACATAACAGGTGAACTATACTAAGGTTCATATTTAACCTGATTTTTGTCTGAAACGCTCGGGTGTCTTTCGGCTCGTCTCGGCTAGTGATGTTCATCGTTACAAACAACACAAATATATCTGAAAGTGTTACAAACACGACAAAAACCAAGTTAAATGTATACCAGGGTATAGTATCTGGCATTCCATGAGCATAATCATGCAAAATAATGGCAAAGCCAAATAAAAAAAAAATCAAAATTCAACATAAAAACATGTTTAGACAACATAAAATATCAGTGCCTTAATTTATTACATTCCATTTTCAAGCATTCATTTCAAACTCTGCATGCTACATGATGTGTCGAAGGCGATTTAAAAAGTGACCATACACAATTCTTATAGGTGACGTCATAAAAGACGTTTGGCATCAAGATATGAGTGATCAAAGAAGCAACAATGACTGATCTTCACTATACAAATTCAATACACATTGTTGTCGATACCATGTAACAAGACTTGTTTTAAAACTTCTTCAGAAACTACAAGATGTTGTAATTCCATTCACGAACTCTCTTGTAAATATTTCTGAAGCTTACAATTTAATACAAAACCAAGAAGAGATACGTTTATATTGTAATAAGTAAGTGAAATCTCACCGACACTATTGCTTTATTTGCTAATAACGCGTGATAAATTCTAATAATTATTTTTAAAAAAATGTACTCTACCTACAAGGAATTGAGATAATAATTATCTCAATTCCTTGCTACCTAGTTTCTATTAAAAATAATGGATAATCAATTTATGTCCTTCATTGCGTCATAGATAATATTTATTACTAGATATGTGAGTCTGATAGGATCCCCATTTCCCTATCATATCTTATCATGTTTTCGTTCGGTCAATAAAATTCTACATGCAAAGGCTCTTCGTTTAACTAGGTATATAATCAAGAATAAAGTTCAGGAGGATTGCAAATATTTGCAGAGCTTATTCTAATTAAACTTATTGACTTTAATTCTCTTTCACCTCGCGAATTTATTTCTATATCCCCGCTTACCTGTCTCCCTGGCTGACTCGAGCTTGTCCGTGATTTCGTTGGTCTCGTGAGCCCCACCCCTTTCCTTCTTCCTCTGTCTCCTCTCTGTGGACACACCCGAATGGGAATGTTGACTCATCAAGGAGGGGTGAATAAAACTTTTGGTATTTCAAATGTATGAGAGTTCACGGATTTACGTTTTTGTTTTTTCCCCTTCCTTATTTATTGACCATTCTCAAATATAAAAATGATTTTAAGATAAAAAATGTATATAGACTAAACTAACAGTCATTTAAATTATGAGGTACTTGATCATTTCTTAGAATTGACACCATTTTTTTCTGTAATAATATTTAATTGTGTTCTGAAATGGAGAATTGACCTAATAATTTGTATTGCATGAACAAATTTAAAGTGAATAGAGGGAGAAAAGTTAAACTACTCTGCATTATTTTTTTCAGATTCTTAAAAGGCCACGAAGAAAGAAAGTATATATATAAATATAATTATATATATATATATATATATATATATATATATATATATATATATATATAAATTATTGAAATTAAATAAAGAGGCATCAATAGGCGTCATTAAATAAAAGGATAGGACTAAAAATTAAGGGCTTGAAATATAACCTAAACTTTGAATTATTTTTTAGCAGTACATCCTGGCCTCTAAAAAATTTGGAAAAAAATTGAATTTGCATAATTTTGCACCTTTTATTCATTTCTGCAATGATTTTTTTTTTTAGGTTGACACTCAATTGATACTAAAGGCAGAAAAATTAAATTCTAAATTCTTTGTTTTGATAAGCATAAAAAATCGATGGTGTACCGTCAAAAACGACTAACTTATTTTATCGCGTCCTCTCAAAAACGACTAACTCGTTTTATCGCGAGCCGAGATGATTGGTTTTGCACTATGGGTTTCCAGGTATAATAAAAATGTATACCTGGAAACCCATTGTGCAAAAGCGACCATCTCGGCTTGCGATAAAACGAGTTAGTCGTTTTTGAGAGGACGCGATAAAATGAGATAGTCGTTTTTGACGGAACACCATTGAAATATAACTGGAGATTCATGTAGTATGACACGAATTTCTAACTGTTGGGGCTGAAGGTATTTTTATTTGGAAGGTTCTGAGCACCACCACTCACCTTTCTCTGTAGGGGTGGGCTCCACGCTGGTGACGGGGGACCTGTTGGTAGTCGAGGGGTGAGGGACGGCTGTAAGAGAGCACACAGCCGACGTAAGAGAAGGTACAGAAAAAAAATTAGGTAGAAGAAATAGAAAATGAGTTTTTATTAAAATTGAAATATTTAATTCATGTGATTGTTTAGAACCAACTTTTTTCAGTTAAGTTGATATAATAATTAAAAAAGCTTATATTAAAAAATGGAAGGTCAGTTAAAAACTAGTAAACTGTTCTTTATTTACAAACATAGAAAATTAATTGAAAATTAGAACCAATTTATTGATTTCATCTCACAATATTGACAACAAATATTAAATTGGAAGTATTAATACGATGAACGAAATTAAATATAATGAAGTAAAAGTTATAATTTTAAGATCTGAAAAGTCAACAGAAGCAGTGAAGAATAAAGAATCATGCCAAAGATTAAGGTGGAAAATATTCAGTAGTTATGCAATCAAATAGATTGGGCTGCTCTATTCTCTATATTTTACGTACTTTAACCTAACTTTTCGATTATTCATTAACATTATACCAAGTTTTTATGTATCGTATTTAATATTTTGATGTATAAATAGGTCTGGTTTTTTCAAACTTGTGCACAATAACCTTAATATATGAAGTTCTAACATTATTCGAAATTTGAGATTTATTAAAAAAAGCTATATAAATAAATAAATAAATAAATAAGGTTTGAAATTAGCACAACAGTATCTTCTTTTACAAAAGAAAATATACGCACTGCAAAGCCCTGATTATGATGCGCCGATGTGCGTAACTTATTTTAGTCCTTTGTCCTCAATTGTGATTACATAAAGGCAGTCGATTAGACCCTACCACTTCATTTAAGAGGTTTCTCCTGTATGTTCTTCTCAATTGAGCTCTTTTTTTTCCCCTACACTTCACTATTCTGTGTGACCACACATTAACAAAACTGGACATAGAGTGTCATGTCCTCAGTATTTTTTTTATGTAGTATCTGTATTTATCACTGTAGAGCACTCAACACTTTATTTCCAACGACATCGAATTTTATTGTTTGTACAATTCTTACTTGACTACTTATTAAACCTGTATTATAAGCCTAAGAATAAAAAATAAAAATTGCTAGTAAGAAAATGCAATCAAGTAAAAATGTATTACTTATTTATAACATTTACGGCAAATCATTGTGCAATGTTAAACTATAATACGTATATAACCATTTTTCAATCATTCAACCATTTTTTTTATAAATAAATAGTTTTTTTTTTCTGAATTGCATTAAGAAAATCTTCTAATTATATTTTTTATTTTCGTCTTGATCTCTTATAAGTTTCGTTAAATTTCCTATATCATAATTAAAAATTATTAAGTGCACCACATTCAAATTGAACACACACAAATTTGCAAAACAAGCAAAACTCGGTGAACAGGTGTGCAAATTCCACACTTTCTAGACAAAACAAAGCAAGCAAAGAAACTCACGGTAGATCTTGATGGTTCCGTCCGTGTCCCCCAGCGAGTTCTTGGAGACGCACTTGTAAGATCCGAAGTCATCTGGACCAACGCTCCTGATGGTCAGCTTCATGTGGACCTTGTACGCGTTGTCCAGAAACACCGGCTCGTACTTCTCTCCTGGAAACAAAATGGAGTCCAGCTTAAAAATACTTAAACATGAATAAAATAAACATATTTTGATATTTAATGAAAAGTTCATGCAGGTTTTCAAAACAATACATACATTTCTTGAAATTTTTATTGCTATTAATATAAAATAGAAGATCTCGAGTTAAGGCGGATTCACATGGCGATTTCCAGCCTGCGACGCGAAGCGAATAATGCGCACTTACTGTAACATCCATTGATATTTGGCGATTAAAAAAATAGAGCATTGCTAATTTAACGCGATATTTGTCGCCGCAATGGCGAATTTGCTTCCGACTAGGTTTTCACGTAACAAAATCGCGTCGCATCGCCGTTGTCGCCATCTGAATCCGCCTTTATGTATTTTCAATTTTTTCAGATTTTTTTAATCCCTTCATATCGTGCTACAAAACTATGTGACGTCATAGTCATTCAAATATTTAACAAGCAAGTATAGGGTGAGACATTGCATGACTATGACGAACAGCGTATATTTTCTCTCAATTTTGAGGATGTTAGAGGGGAAAAAATCTAAAAATAATATTGACAAAACATAACTCGATGTCTCCTTTCCAAATATGAATTTAAAAAAAAAAATCATTCATGAAAGTTGTCCATTATGTCTATTTTTTTGTGTAATTTTTGTTTTGTATTGATTACTTATAGTGAAGCTAAATACAGATCTCTTTGGTGACCTGTGTATTTTTACGACATAGGCTACGCAATCAATTTACAGCATCATGCAGCGAGTAAAAGTCAATAAAATAAAATATACATTTTTTTATTCATTATTATAGAATAAATAATACAATTTTAGAAAATTACAATTTTATAGTTTTGACCTCTATCCTCTATGAGCTTTAAGCTCGAGCAGAGGGAAAAAGAAAAAAAAAAGTAATTTAAACTGACTTGATGGCGGAAGTACAGGAAACAAACTATATATTATATGCATCAATTATATAATAGAAAATTTTGGCGGCAATGGTAATAAAGTCCACATATTACGCCTAAACTCATGTAAAATCACCTAGTTTTCCGTAATATTTAGTCAAAGTTAAATAATAATCTATGTAAAGTGTCATTAATATGTTTTCTGGAATAAACACATTAAAAAAAAGGGGCAGTAGTAGCAAGTATAATTAATACTCTACATTGCATTTTTATTTTATGGTGAATGAAAGGTAAATTATATATTGACTTTAAACGTTCATTTTGCTGCTGAGCATTTAATTAACCTTATCGTGCTGTGTATGTACTTTAAAGAATATAAAAAAAAATCTACTACAAAAACTTCATGAAAAAATAATTAAAAAATAAATTTTCCCCTATACTTTTTGCCGTATAAAGTGCAATAAATATGAAAAGTCAATTTAGAAGTTAAGCCTGTCGAGATTAAGTAACAACACGCTATTGAGAGCGAAGATAATCTGAACACGATCGATTTCGAGTTCGCTTTCATGGCCTGCGAATCTGTATCGCGTTTAGTGTCAAAACGAACACTTGATATTCGTTTAAATGAAATCCTCCGATACTATTTTATGATTTACTGTTACATGAGCACTATAACTTGTATTTTATGCAGGCTAGTGATGTATTGATTGTAATAACGTGACAACAAATATTATGCTTGAACTCTAAAAATACAACACTCTCAAATAATATTGCCTTGTATATACTGCAAGTTCGTCATTTGGTATACACTCCGTCACCTTGCAAAAACTCCCACTTGCAGCCTTGTTAATCATCATTCCCTCTGTTATTTTTACGGGGCATGGTGATTAACATGGCTGCAAATAGGAAAAAATTCCAATGCGACATTTATAGTGAATTGAAAATGTTAAGATATGTCTATCATGCAAATTTTTGGTAAAATGGTGCAGTCGTCACCTCGGAAAATTTCCCTTTGAGGCCTTTGCCCCGAAAGAATAACATCAGGACATGGTGATTAACAAGACTGCGAGTGGGAAATTTTTCAAGACATAGAGTGTACATCCACCGTGATTGAAATGTTTTATCAGAACTAAGGATTTTCAGTCGTTTGAACTTTTTTTTTATGATTTTCTTAAGTTTAATAAAAATTAAAAAAAAGGCATAAAAATGTTTAAAAAAAAATCTTAAATTTGTGCTGATATGGTCAATCTTTTTTTCATATCAAAACAATATCATACAACGATCGCAATAGACAGAACATTATAATACAGCTATATTCATATCAGATTCCATTTACTTAATATTCATAACATGAAGACCGTTTACATTCATTAAAAGTCAACTATCTTAAAGTGGAGCAACTTTTAAACTACTTGGCAGTAATATTGGATGTAAGCCTAAATATTGGCCGAGATACCCCTTCTCGACTTTTAAATAAATTTGCATTAATTTTCTAACATTCTTTTTTATACTTCATTTAAAAAAATATGTACTGAAATACATTCAGTGCGAAAAAATATTTAACGTCTAATAAAATAAGGATGTATGAGCAAATGGGTTATTTGTCGTATAATAGTAAAAAAAATCAAGAAAAAACTCAATCTTATAAGATATTATTACAAAAATACATTTTCAAGTTGCTGATATACGTTGCAATTAATAAATCACATAATAAAGCCTTTTTGGTGTTTCATAAGCTTAGATTTTTGTTCTAAATTCATAACTTGTCATTAATAAATTATCTGTCATGTATGTTTGATCCAAAATGTTTCACCTTAACTTTTACGTATTATATGCATGCAATGGAGTATCACCTTCGTTTTTTTATTGCATAAATGGATAGAGGGTGCAAAGTATGGCACACTGATTTTTCATTTCTTAAGGTAAGAGAACTATTTTTTAAAAATTATTGAAATACAGAGAGAGTGACGCCTCTTGACGCCTTCTTAAAAAAAAAAGATAGAATCTAAAAGGGGCGAGGGTTCAAACACAATCTGGACGAAACTTTTCAACAATACTTTTCGGCCTCTAAAAAAATCAAGAAAAAAAATGAGAGTGCATGGCATAAGTTTGCACCCTCTATACATTTTTGCAATATAAAATTTGAGGTCGATATAATTTATTATATGATTTTATTCAAAATTAATTTTCATCACTGGGGTATGTAGAACAATGTCTCAATAACATTTGTTATAAATAAACAACAACAATTATTTTAAATAAATTATTTGGTACTGACTGTTACCTTGCGCGACGATCTCGCCAGTGTCCCTGGTCCAGTAGTTGATGGACTTGGGGTACGCCTCGGAGTGACACTCGAGCGTCATCTCCTGGCCCTCGTACGCGCCCACCAGCTGGTTCTGGATCCAGATCATCGGCGGGACTGCAAGCACCACACGTGAGTAGCCCCCTCCACGTGACACTGCACGCTACTACTCACAGTGCACGATCAGCATGATGCGCTTGCTGACGGAGGGCGGCACGCCGTTGCTGGCTATGCACAGGTAGGCGCCCATGTGCAGCCGGTTGACCCGCGAGATGTTGAACAGCGAGCCCTCCACGCTAGACGCTGGAACATACAAGATACATTTACATGGATTTAAATATATGTCTTTCAGCACACAATACAAATAATGCACACTTTGGTGTCCATATTTGGTGATTAAAAAGAGCATTGGAATTCAATGTGCAACATCGCTGTTAAAACTCGCTTGAAGAATGGGATTTCCCAACTAGTGCATTAAACACATTTAGGTTGCACTTATTTGAGTCTTAAAATTGTGTCAATAATTACGTCTAAAATCTGGCCTTGAATCAGAAATTAAAATGAATGGCCTTCAATCGAGTCTTTGACGAAATATCGGAATTAATTTTTAAGGCCAGATTGAGGGTCCGATTTTAAGCTCAATTTTAAAGACTCAAAATAGGTCACTCTAAACGTGGCCTTAAGGTTTTGTGAATGCCCCTATTATATTATAGCTGAAAATGATTATTTATACTTCATAATATATATATATTATAATAATAAGATTTTAATTCTCATTACATTTGAAAATTTTATTAACACTCTAAAAATATGGTTGCTTATATATATTATGTATCAATTTATCAAATTAAAAATGAATATCAATGTAACACATTCAAACATGTCATTTTTGTAAAATTTTCTCCCTGTGCTCGAGACTGTATTAGCATAAGAGGTCACCTGGCATTCTGCCAGATCACTGCGAGACATTTGATAAATGCCCTCCCCCCCCTCCCCCTCAGAATGCCCAAGAGAGAGCAGCAAGCTTCCATTTAGACCTTGTATATAAACATCCACGTTAATGGAGTATAATTCAGCCAAAAACCACGCTGAATATCAGGACTATTATAAAGCATTTATAGCTCTATCTAAATGACTCCATAAAAAGTTTATCACTAATAATTGCAAACAATACATCACAAAAATTTATCCGTATGAGTGCCAATTTTACTATTTTACTAATGCATTTTTTTTTTCTTAATATATTTTTTAAATAATGGAGATATAAGATTAATTATTTAATAAATTGGGTTAGTTGCTGAAAAAAAAATCATTATAAATAAACTAATTGTAGTATTGCACTTTGGCATTAAGGAGATGGAAAAAAAAAGGTACACTTTCAACCTTTGAAATGTTCCATTCTGCAGCCTTAATTGTTGATCTCTGTAATATACTTACAGAACCTATGGAGATTAACAAGGCTGCAAACGGAAATTATCAGAGGCGAACGACTGTACATGACTTAATTGCTTAATATTTCTATAATGAACATTTTAAAGTTATCGAAATGAATATTTTTTTTCAACGATAAACTAGCTATATTACCAAAAGGAGAAGGTCCTAATGATCGATTATCGATTACTCTTTTAAAGAAATAAAAAGGTGAAAAAAATGTTGCAATTTTTTAAAAAAATTAGTCCTTGTTTAGCCAGAGTTCAACGTATAGAGTTGTTTGTTGTTTACGAGGAAAAATAGCATAGCAGGTCAGGAGGGTAGAAAAGAGAAAGTGGAGGTGCAGCTACTATGGCATTAGATAGGAGAAATGAAAAAAAAAAATAAAACAAAAATAGTTTTTATTGTTCTATAATGATGGGATTTTTCATATGCTAATATTTATTGTTTATTGGCGTATTTTTAAAATTGTTTAAACCTGATTTGTTTTGTTTAATAAAGTGAAAAAAAAAATCAAAACATAATTTGTTTATATACTAGTCTGTGTATTTTGGTCCTCCATAGGGCAGCTTAACTTACAGGGGCATGACGTCAGTGCAATCAGCTCTATTTCCACAAAACAAATTAGTGAGAAAAATCATGAAAATATACAGTATAATTATTAAAGTAAATGAGTATAGGGATTAACTTGTGAGTCGTTTGACCCCTTCCCCCTACCCCCACCCCCGGTATAGCGTGGGTCAAAAATTGCTTTTAATACTACGCTTAAATAAAATCTTTGCTAAATTTGGTTGTCCAAGGTCTGTCTCACACAGTATCACATGATTTCGCAGCGTGTGATAAAAAAAAAATAAGAACCTATACGATCATGTGTACGCGCACACAGCTTTGTTTCGCATCGCATGTGATCGTACGTTTCTCTTTTAGAACGGTTTCTAAATTTTTATCATACGATTTCATACCATGCGAAGGCAGTGTGCGACTCGCCTTAGACTTAAAACAAAATTGAATGGACAACATACATGAAATTTTTTTATTGCAGAAATGAATAGAGGGTACCAAATTATGCCACTCTGAATTTTTTTAAATTTTTTTGAAACCAAGAACTATTTTTAAATAATTATTGAAAGTGCGGCCACGCCCCCTGGAGGCGTCAATAGGCGTCCAGTCTCTATCCTTTTTATTAAGGCTGCAGGGGTGCCAACTGAAATCACAGGACTTTCAATAATTATTTAAAAATATTTCCGGGTTTCAAAAAACTCTGAAAAAATTCAGAGTAGCATAATTTCGTACCATCTATTCATTTCTGCAATAAAATTTTTTCATGTATGTTGTCCATTGTCAACAAACAAAAATTCTGCCTAAGTTTAGAATTAGGCAGTTAGGAATTATTTTCGTTTAAACGATCGTGCTCGCGGTAATGGCAAGCTTCCAGCTGATATAGGAGTGTTTTGTATGATGTATAATAAATAGAAACAAATCTGGTCAGTTTATCATGGTTTGGCAAGCTCTCTTCTCTCCGGGGACTTACTGACTCGAATCGTGACGTCATACATTTAAATTTAATGTCACTGTAAAAATAAATGTAGCTGGTTAACATATTGAAATATTGCAACGAGCTTGGCAACAAATAAAATCTATAGTACCCTAGTTTAAAAATTTCGTCTTCAACTCATCCTTTACACGTCTAAACCTAATCTTTAAACTCTAAAACACATCTTATTTCTTCCTCGCTCAAAGTGAGCAGGAAATGGAGACAATGGGGGGCATTCACAAAGCACTTTAACCCCAAATTTAGCCCCAAGTTTTATCCCTGGTACTAAACATGGTGCTAAACTAGGAGCTGAACATGGTTAGCCCCTGGTTTAGCACCATGTTTAGTACCAGGGATAAAACTTGGGGCTAAAGTTGGGGTTAAAGTGCTTTGTGAATGCCCTCCAATATTTCTAACATTTTCTGCTAAGAAAGAAGAGGAAAAAATACGTAATCTCGTCTTTTTTTCTCTAAAATGGTGCAAATAAGAGAATTAGATATGAAATTTATTTCAACTCGAGTACATTATAATAATATTATCTTTTGTTCTTTCAAATTCAACTCCCTGTCATTTGATTTTTTAATAATTATAAATAAATTACAAAACTTTGAAGTGCATGAAGAATTGTACAAAATTAATTCCATTGTACTCACCCTCTAGCCCCCCACTGACGGGGATGTTGTCTCCGTCCTCACGTCGCCACACGATGCTGGGACGTGGCGAGCCCGTGGCGGCGCACCGCAGAGTCACGTTGGTGCCCTCGCGTACCACCATGTCCGTGCTGGTCGGGTAGTCCAGGATGTCCGGGGGAACTGGAACAACGTCCAGGACAACCAAAATAAACAACTGGTGAAGGTTCTAAAGTCATAACATATATTTGTTTGCTCATTCCAACATACCATCGGGGACATTCACAAAGCAATTTAGCCCTACGTTAACCTCGATTTAACATGAAAAATCAAGGCTAAAGTCGAGGTTTAAGTTAAAGTTTTGTGAATGCCTCCCAATATGTTAATACATGGTTAAGTATGCTCAGTTTTCATTGATTTACCTACTAAATAATTGACCTTTACATGCTTGATTAATTATGCAATTTTGCAATATATTATATATATTTTTAAAATTAAATTAAATTAGCACATCAAATATAACAGAGTTGTATAAATTAGATTTTGTTTTATATCAAGTTGTATAATAATTATACGTCTAAATTTCATTACCATTACGGCATTTTTATGATTATAGTTAACCCTAAATTTACCAAGGTATTTTTTTTTGTCACACGCTTTACCAAAGTGAGGGGGGGTCAAAACAAGCCGCTATTTAAATCGCATGTTAAATAGAAAGTTAAAGTTTTTTTCACTATTAAAATTCTTTTGCGGAAGTACATTGCTGGGTAGCTAACTAAGCATAGAATTAAATTTTTTTCCAGATTTTATGGAGAAGTATTACACACTTTCTTCTGCTTTAAAAGATGTACAAATCGTCTCTTACAACTCTGTCAGTCCAGTACTGAGAATGTTGGGCCAGTACTGTGCCAATACTATAAAGTGTCGGTCCAACACATTTTTGACACCCTGCATGTGTTCACCCCCGTCTCCCTTTGGTAATGCTAGAGTTAAAATAGTTGCCTTCATGGTAATATATATATATTTTTTTATCACTTCAATTTCCGTGTAAAGCAAAGTTATAAATTTCTCATATATATGATCATGTAAGTCTAGCCTGCTCCATAAAATCAGGGACGCGTGAATCACAGCTGAGTGTATACTTGTCACTGTTTATATTTCGCTTTGATGCTGAAGCAAGAAATGTAATCTATATGCAATAATTTATTTTATACACCAATACACTTGTACTTCAAAAGCTGGCAGTAAAGTAACATCTCTAGAAAATGTTAAAGGTGAATTTACAAGAGTGATTTTCATCTAGCGACGCAAATTGTAACTTGACAGCAATATTTATTTTGTGATTAAAAAGAACATCAAAATTTAATTCACAATATTGCTGTAACAACTCAATGAATGAACAACTTTCATATAATCTATATTTTTATTGTTTTTATTGCAATTTTAAAGAGAAGACTTCGAACCATGTAACGTCAATTTTTTACAGATTTTTGGAATCTTCTAACAACATTAAAAACGTACAGCAAAATGCTGTGACGTCATAATCATGTAAATATTTAACATAGAAGAATAGTTATGCCCTTGATGAAAAATTGCGTTTCCAAGTCACCCTTTACACGTCTAAACCTAATATTTTTACCTCTAAAACACATCTTATTTTCTCTTCACTCAAGTGAGAATGAAATTGAGACAATATTCCTAACATTTTATGCTCAAAAAGAGGAAATCTCGTCTATTTTCCTTTTTTTTCCCCTCTAAAATGGTGCAAAATAAGATAAAATTAGACGAGAGGAGAGCTTAGTAGCAAATAAAAGATGAAATTCATTTCAACTAAAGTGTGACTTCATATAGTTTCTTTCCCTTCGAGTTCGAGATGTTAGAGGGCTCAGAAATAGTCTGGCAAAAATTACAATACAAGACTCGAGGTCCTTTATCCAAATATGCAACAAAATTTCATGAAGATTTTGAATAAAATTTCACAGCAAGTTCATCAGATCATCACTCATAATGTGAAGCCACCTTAATTACACGTTCGTAATTTTAGACTTAGTTCTGACTTTATTCAAAGTAAAATGTGTGGTTGAGAGCACACGTACACTCTAGTTCACATAAACTCATTGATGTTCCACCTCTGAGTGATGAATGGCTACATACCAATGTGAGTTTGCTTTGAACTAACCTAACCACATATGCTCCATTAAATGTAGTGCTGCTCTTATAATTGAAGCTAAATATACTACCGTTAAATTCCATGTACATTACTAAAACTTGATGGTATTTGTAAACAAACATTATAGTATTATTTTCATCAGAAGAAATTTAATCATATGATGCTAAAAGGATTATTATTATATTATTTTCTTATAAAAATGTACAGCATACTAAAGCGTTTATAGTTTCTTGCAGAGTGAAAAAATTTAAAGTATTTGGAATAAAGTATAAAAGTGCAATTATTTCAAATGCTAGGATGTATATAAAATTGATAATTTTTAAAAATAATTATTAAATTTAAATCTACATTATTGTAGTATGCATGATATGTGCTTTTGTATATATATTTAGGACCGTTTTTTTTTTTTTTTTTTTAGAAAATATCCCTAGTTAAAAAATTACGTCTCTTTGACTCATCCTTTACACATCTAAACCTAACCTTATTACTTATTATACCCCAAAAATCACATCTTATTACATCCCCTCCTCGCTCAAAGTGAGGATGAAATGGAAACAATGGTTGGGATTCACGAAGAGTTAAGGAGCGTTTTAGGGAGAGATATTTTAAGAAGCGTTTTTTATACCAGGTGACAGGTAAGAAAAAGGCTTCTTAAAAAATCTCTCCCTAAAACGCTCCTTAACTCTTCGTGAATACCAACCATTAATATTTCTAACATTTTATACTCAATATATAAGAGAAAAAAAGGCGTGATCTCGTATTTTTCCCTCTAAAATGGTGCAAAGTAAGAGCAAATTAGACGAGGAGAGAACATAATGCTCATAACAAATGAAATTTCCACTCAGGCATACTGTAGAATTAAAATTAATATAAAACTTAATAAGTGTAATATAATAATGTTGGAATTCCAAGTCCATTTCATTTGCTAACAAACGTTTCCATTAGACTAATTATTTGATATCACATACGTCCTTGTTCACACAGACAACCTCCTTTGTGCTTCACAGAGTGTGTCTAAATTTGAGGACCAAACTGTCATCCACTTTGGAAAATCCTTTGCCACGTTTCAACTTTGTGTAGGAGACACAACTCCATTTCTATGCAAACACTCCGCCCCCCGTGAGATTGGATCGCTGACCTTTCAGATTTGGACAAACTTGCAGCTTGATGCTTTGTTCCATATCTCACATTTTGTTCACATATACGTCCTTATTATTGTATCAAAACTAGTTGAATAAAGTAGGATAAAGCAGTGAAAGTATGAAAATAGTTCACATTTATTTTTTAATCTCCATGCAGTTTATTTTCTTTATACATTTAATCAGAATTGATTGTTTATTTAATAAAATGTGTTTTATCATATAATATATATGAAATAGCATTACTTTTTTTTTTTTTTTTTTTTTTTTTTTTGCCTTTTACATTCATCGACTTTTATTACACTGAAAAAAAAATTCATATCTTTGAATTATATACAAATTTATATTTCCTCCGAAAGTCAACATTAGTTAACACTCTAGCAGTACCAAGAGGGAAAGGGGGGGGGGGGAAGGGGAAGTGAGGTTATCCGCAACTCTTTTAAAATGGGAAAGTAGTGTCAAATAATGCTCCAAAAATTGTGGAAAATTTTGAAATCCTTAACCAAAAAGTAATGTATTTCCGCTTTCCGCCAATGAAATAGAAAAAAAAAATATTTTTTTAACATACAGCATACATGTGATTTAAATAG
This sequence comes from Siphlonurus alternatus, assembly GCA_949825025.1. Lineage (NCBI taxonomy): Eukaryota > Metazoa > Arthropoda > Insecta > Ephemeroptera > Siphlonuridae > Siphlonurus > Siphlonurus alternatus. Next base: position 4,569,985 of record OX463781.1, on the reverse strand, counting down.
CGGGTCGCTTTGACCCCCCCCCCCTACCCTAGGTATCTAATGCTACGGTTAAGCGTTTCTACAACATACGTATCATATAATAGCAAATAATTCAACACTGACTTTCCATTTTTCAAACACAAAATCAACATTTTTTTTTCTTCTTGAGCCTTTTCTGAATCAAGTTTTTTCCATATATCTTTCATATTATTTTTAGGACATTGTTTCAATTAAAATATAATAAATTTTACAAAATTTATTATACTATAATATATTATTTTCCCAGCTAGATTGTTCGCTTAATTTAAATTATCAAAAGCTTGAACAAAAGAAAAAGTTTGTTTTATGTTTTTTTATGCGAATAAGAAACAAAAGCTGCATGATACTGTGGTTTTATGATCTTAGAACAAAAATATGAAGAAAAACAAAAGATGAGGTGAATTCATGCCAAAAACTTGTGTTGTAAATATGTAACACAATGTGTGAAGATTGCCTCAAGAAGATTGTGTGTACTCAAGGGTGGTAGTACACAAACAAGCCTGTCCATTGTGTGCTGGGGGTACTCGAGTTGGAGGAGTCTCATTAACTCGTACAAAAAACTTCACACCACAAGAAGTCACACCAAGTGATAGTAACAAAAAGTAATCACATAAAAACACGTCTCTCTTGCACTTGAAAAAATGTTTCTTCTTTTCTTTCAATTAAGTCAACTCTTCTTTTTTACCAGTTATAACTTGTTTTTTACCACAATTACAAAGGCCATAATGTAATCCTGGATTAATAATTGTGACAAAAAATTATTATCTTAATTAAATGTAATAAAATTAGTATTCCTAAAATTGTATTAACTATTCGTTTATTTTTAAAATTCTTCTTCATTTATTAATTGGTATATATTATGGAGGTTAAATACCATATATTATGAATCTACACTCTATATATATATATATTATATTGTAGCTATTTACACTCTGCTTAATTACAATTTTTATTTTATCAAATCACAAAAAGATACAATTCTCGCCTCTGAAAAGTTCCCTTATGCAGTCTTGTTAATCACCATGATGTCATGTGTTATATTTACGGGGCATGCAATGTTGATAACAAGGCTGCAGAGGGAAATTTTTCAGAAGCGAGGAGTGTACAAATAATAACTAATTATAGGATAAGTATTGTATCTGTTATCTCTTTATGTTTTACAACTCAAAACTTTCAAAACCTTAACGTCTATTTGTGGGATTATCCGGAACAGGGTCGGTTATGGCCTTGCAATGTATAATTATATATATCTTGACAATAACTTGTGACTGAGGGAAATGTGGAAACCTCAGTTAAGATAAGTGGTACATCTTTTGTCAATGAACCGAAAGTGCAAGGTTTTTAAAGCCTCTGGAACCACAGAGTAAAAAAGTGCAACGATTTACCCCTGAGTGAGAGAAGTGTTATTTTTGTTGAAAATGGTCACCAATCCAACAACTATAAAACGAAAGTTTGATAAATAGCCAGAATTTCATTAAGTGCAAAGATTTTTGTTCGGTAGAATTGAAGAGAACGGTCACGTTTCATATGACGGTGTTAGACGTGTCTGAATGACCGTGGGAATACAAAAGGGGACGAAGGAAATGTCAGCGGACTTTCAAATGGCATCCTCAGCACCGTAAATCCCAGACGACAATGAAAACACACTGTTATATTCTTGTGGTGATGGAATTGGAATAGAGGATCTCGAATGCATTCTCTCCTCGCGCACTCCTCTTGTCTGCAAACGGACACACAACACAAAAGTTTGACCTGACAAGAGTGGGTGTGATCAGAATTTCACTAACGTTCAATCTAAAATCGTCATTCATAAAACATTATATAGAAAGATGACATAAAAAAAAAACATGCTTGAAAAATATTCTTAATGCATTTTCAATTTTATATTTCTCACCTACAACTTCTAGGAAGCCGACCTGGCTCTTCATGGGGTCGGTGTTAATCTGACACATGTACCAGCCACGGTCTGACTCGCGCACCTCGCGGACCTGCAGGTACCACGTGCGGTGCTCGCTCTGGGAGATGGCAATCCGGTGGTTCTTGGTGATCACGTGCGTGTGGATCGTCAGGATGGTCTGCGTGTCCACGCGTAGCCACGCCACCTGGAAATTTAATTAAAACAAAACAAATTTAGCAAATAAATTAACACTTTAATCGCAATTATCAAGATGGAACTTCTAAAAAATTGTGTTAAAATTACCCCTTGTTGAAAAATTACTTCTTCAACTCATTCTTTACACGTCTAAACCTAATCTTTTTATCCCAAAACACATCTTATTTTCTTCTAGCTCAAAGTGAGGATGAAATGAAGACAGTATTTCAACGATTGTATGCTCAAGAAACGGGGCATACATGACTAAAATGTGTCAATTGCCCCAAAATACCAACCAACCAACTATGCTCAAGAATAAGAAAAAATATGAAATCTTCCTTTTTCCCTATTTTTCCCTCTAAAATGGTGCAAAATAAGAGGGTAAAAATAAATGAGAGGAGAGCTTAATAGTGAGTCACAGAGTTCCACTTAGTAGTAAGTGGAACTCTGTGTAGTGAGTAAAAGATGAACTTTATTTCAGGGTAGGATGATATGTACAATTAATTATGTTTTGTCAATTTAACAACCCCTAGAACAAACACAAGTTTACACTCTAATTGTAAGTAATCACCAAGCGTATGATTAATGCTTAGCTTATTAATAACGGTGAGGGAATTAGCGAAGGTTTACAATAAGTCAATAAAGTTGCACACTCGCAACACGCTTATAAACTTTCATGCAACGCTGTAAAGTCAAGATAAACTTGTATAGTGTGTATTCATCTCTAGACATTATAGTATTTAATTATTTAACAACTAGATAAATAATAAAATAAATTTAGTATTATATACAGTATAACTTCTTACAAAATTGTGTTGAGTTATGGGGTATAATTTAATATAAAAAAATTATGAAAATGAACTTGCATCTTTGAACATAAAATATTAATAAAAATAAATGCGAAAACAAAAATTAAAAATAATTTCAAAATGTAAGTGCTTGAATTAAAATTTTAAAGGAAATTTGTAAGTTTGCGATAGAATTTTAGACAAATTTTTTATCCTATAATAATTAATCAATGGACATTTCTGGGACACCACGATCCTGCTTTGTTGGTAGACGTTAATATATACGCAGTCTATGGAGGTGTGGTGAACTTTTTTGATGTTGATTAACTGTGAGAACTCATCTTACATCTCCAAAAATTAAAAATATTCATCATGGTCTATTAGAACTGCAGCTCTAGCAAGTGAGGCAATTTTCCATGTCAATACTAGAACGTGTTCGTTATTATCTACCCAAAGAAGATCTCTTTCGCTCGAAGGGTCATATTCATTCAAAGGACTCGCAAAAATAGCTCTTATTAAAAGAATTTATTTGATCACATCATATATTATAATGACATCTATAATCTATCCATACAGGAATATAGGGAAGTGTACTAATCTGTAAAATCCATTTAAATTTATTTACTCTTGAATTGATCACAACGTCGTTTATTTTACGTTCATACGATGATTTGTTGATTTTTGGGATTTTTTTACCATCAAAGCAAGAAATCTGGTTTTAAAACACCCGATAAAAAAATACTACAAAAGCAATTGACATCACGATGCAATTTTCTTGTACGTAAACTTTGTTCTATATAGCCTCAAGCTACCCACGTGTGTTTGTTGATTCAGGAAAGTGAAATCTTATTGCAAGTGGTTCTTATCGAGCGTTTGAAATCCATATTTCCCGCTTCGATCTTCAAGAAGTAATAAATCAGCGTAGAAAAGTAAATAATTTGTATTATCCGTTCAAAATAATTCATCTGCTTAATTTTCCATCGAATTGATTTTTCTCCAGTTCATTTCCCCACGAAATATCGTACCATGCACTAATAGAGTATTATATATTCTCTAAATGAAAAATTTAATCTTCAATTCATCCTTTACCCGTCTAAACCTAATCTTTTTACCTTTAAAACACATCTTATTTCTTCCTCGCTCAACGTGAGAAGGAAATAAAGACAATATTTCTAACATTTTATGTTCTAGAAGAGAAAAAAAGACGAAATTTCTTCTTCTTTCCTCTTTTTTCTTCAAAAACTGTGCAAAATAGGAGGAAAAAATACGAGAGGAGGGTTAATAATGAATAAAATATTCAATTTATTTCAACTCTGGTTGTTAGTCATGCTTAAAATGTTTGTTTAACAAATTTTGTTTAATGTTCGTCGACCACTGAAATTTATGTTTTATTTATAAATTTGTCTGGCCACTCTGACATTCTGCTGTGTGCGGTTCCATCAACTAGTGACATTTCAGACGGAAAGGGGGGGGGGGCAAAATGTCACTCTTAAACCGCGCACCTGTATGTACATATTACTATCAAAATACAATTTTATGATACCTAGCTACAAAAAAGGAGATTTGCAGTAATGTGTATAGTAGTGCTGTTGAATACAAAATCATCATTTCAAATTTTATAGTAATAACCTAAATAAACTAGTAAAATGTAATGGATAACTTATATACGAATTTTTTATTGCAGATGAATTACCAAATTACGCTGCTCTAATTTTATTTTTAGCACCCAAGAACTAATTTTAAAATAATATTGAAAGATCAGAGAGATGTGTCATTTCTGAATAAAAAGATATAGGTCCTAAAAGAGGGTTCAAAACCGACTGGTTAGCAATACTTCTCGGGCTCTAAAAAATCTGAAAAAAATCATTGTAGCATAATTTGATGCCCTCTATTTATTTCTGTAATAAAAAATTGCCATGTAAGTTGTCTATTAACATGCATTGATTTTATAAACAAAGCATTTTAGCTAATTATATAAACATTAACCTGGTATTATTTTTAAAATCCGGGAGTTATAATACATTTTAAATTATAAATAAAAATGCAGTAAAAATGCAGCAAATTGAATGAATGAAATGAAAATGAATGAGCTTTGAAAAAGCAATCAAATAAAAAATCTTACCATTGACTATCCACTGAGATATTAAATATTTTCTGTTTAAATTGATATATTTATAATTTAAAGAGCCATCGTGTTTGAAAAATTCTATTTCGTAAAAAAATTATAAAATATCGTCCCTCGTCCGGACCTACCTATATTTACCTACCTGCTATTTACAGTGAGCACAAAAATGAGCTTTATTTTATACTGATTTACAGCTTATAATTGCGCTCACCTGAAATAGCAGATAGCTCATTATTGCAACGATTTCATTGCAAGCAGATAGCTCATTATTCTTAGACGAGGGACAATTGTAATATATATATATAGTCTGATTTAATTAGAGTTTTTTTTTTTTATTTCACAAAAAGTTATACAATAAAGTCCAGCCAAGATTATTTTAAAGTAATCTTATTGGCTGGTGCATGATATACATTGTATTGTTCAATTAAAGCTCAAAGGTTTAGCTTGTTTATCAATTTAACTAATTAAACATTACATGAAAAAAAAGACACCACAAAAATAAAAATACATAGAAAACATGAATAACTATTCTATATTTATCTATCATTACAATTGTTATTATTTAACATTATTAATTTTTAAATAAAAATAAAAAATTAATTGTTCAAGCATAATTACTTATTGAAATATAACAAGAATTTTTAATTATTAAGACTAAATAATTTTATATTGAACAACTTTGCAACTATTTATCAAATAAGAAGAAATTAAAAACATCCCATCAAAATAACCAAAAAAAAAACATGCATGTAAAACTTTTACCAAATATTTTCTAGTCTGAAATAAAATAAAATAAAGTTGACGTAAGGGCAAGTAAGGGCAAGAAGAATTAGCAGCGGTGTCTCTCTCTCTCTCTCTCTCTCTCTCTCTCTCTATCTCTCTCTCTCTCTCTCTCTCTCTCTCTCTCTCTCTCTCTCTACTACGTAATACCCTAAGTAATGGTGTAATAATTGAAGTTGCCTCCCCCACAACCCTTGGGAAAACCTCCACAGGATCTACGCATTATATATTATAGCATATCACAACCCCTCTGTGATGTATATTGTATGGAAATAAAATTGTTTACTTACCATAATTATTTTAAAGCTACCATGATTTAATAACCTTAAAAAATTTATGAAAATATGACGTAAAAAAAAAATGGTTAAAGGTTATGTTAAAATAATATACTAAACAAAATGTAATGTTTTTTTAATTCATTTTCATAAAAAAATTATAGCCTCGTTGTTATTTTTATTTTTAGCATCACTTTCATAATATCATAATTTTATTAAACTGAATATTTTAATGAAATAATTAAAATGAACAGCCTTCATTACAGTAGAGATAATACAAATCAGCTGTTTGACGTAGTCCCCTTTAATTAACATGTAAACCTTAGCCACTTAACAAAATTCTGAATTTTTTTTGAGAGGCAGATTTCAGTGCCTAAAAGCCATACCAAAAATTTCAAAACAATTTAACGAGCCGATTTTTTTTAATTATTTTTTTTTTAGTTTGTCTCTCCATCAGAAAGCCTTAAAATATATGCTGAAAATTAAAAAAAAAAATAATAATAATATTTTTAAAAAAGTCAGCTCTCGTTAAATTGTTTTGAAATTTTGTGTATGGCTTTAAGGCATGCACTAAAATTTGACTCACAAAAAATTTTCATTTTTTTTTTTTTGTGATTTTGCTAAGGTTTACATGTTAATCAAAGAAGACTACGTCGAACAGCTGATTCGTATTATCTCTACCTTAATAAAATTGATTAAATTTTTTTAAACGAGAACCTCCAGTTACATATTATCAACATTTAAAAAAAAATAACCTTTTGATCTAACACCTTCAACATCGAAGGAAAAGACACTGTGACGTCATAGTCCTGCAATGTCTTCACCTTTACATGTGTGTATTTGCATGAATATGACGTCACAGTTTGTTACAGCATGATTTTAAGTGTTTTAGCGGATTAAAAAAAATGACAATATTCGAGGTTATCGATCATAGAAAAAAAATATGCTGGCAGTTTAAACAATTTATTATATCCCTAGTTGAAAATTTACGTTTTCAACTCATCCTTTACAAGTCTGAACCTAATCTTTTTACCTCTAAAACACATCTTATTTCCTCCTCGCTCAAAATGAAGATGAAATGGAGACAATATTTCTAATATTTTATGCTCAATAAGAGGAAAAATACGTAATCTTTACCCACCTTGTATATAACTATACAAGAGCATTTTTTGATTAAATTGATATTTACTTTTTTTTTTTTTTTTTTTTTTTTTTTTTTACACAGAACTTTATGTTGTATGGAAATTCAATTTATCAAAATAATAATATTGACTGCGATGACTATATTATTCATAGTGTATAATACACAATATAAAAAAACTTATGAAAAAAATAGAATATCGAAAAAAGATTTTACGCGGTACTTAAAGTCATCTCCATTTATCTTTGGTTTGACGTCATGAACCTTTTCCTTTGTCCTCCAATACAATTCTAATGGGAGGGTCACGTGACGTCATATCAAAGATAAGAGGAGACGACTTTATTGTGTATTTTTTTAATTTGCATCTCAATTACATACTATTATTCTAGGTACTCTAGTTACATCTAAATTTTACAGTAGTTACAGTTGTAATAATAATAATAATAATGCAATCTACTAGAAATGAGCCGGGGGCACGTTCCTCATGTTCAATCACGTATCTATTATTAAATGTAGCTCGTGTCATGTTGTAATTTAATACTATGTAACGTACTGTGCCCGATTGATTAATAACACGTCCCATATTGTAAACTTGTATCGCTATATCGCTATAACAATGAAGCTCAACAATAGAGAGTATTGTTGTCCTGGGTTAAAATGATGACAGTAAAGATTGTAAGAAAAATTTTGCTTTTAAATAATTGAAGGCAGTTTAATAAATATATATATACGTGCATGACAATTATTATTTAATGCATGAGGGACCATTAGATGCCATCAGATGCAAACGATTAGCTTGGCGCAGTGCATTGACCGGTTTTCGTTAGACCACCGAAGTTAAGCTACGTCGAGCGTGGCTAGTACCTGGATGGGTGACCGTTTCAAGTGAAAACTACATTGCTTCCTCCCTGAGGTTAAATTCTTCTCGATTTACACCCAATGCAGTAATGCACTTGTGTGTGCTGGTTCCCCAGGCTTTGGACATCGCTTTGGTCTATTGATAACAAGTAGAGGTGTCTGAGGTTTTCCACGGTTCCCTCAGTCTCACCTCAGAAAATTCTGGGACGCGTAACAGGCAATGCATATCATCATCATCATCCGTTCCCTATACCTTGTCCCTACCCTTTACCTCGCCACGAACTGTTAGCTCTTAAAAGGCGTATACTTGTAAAAAAAAATATAATACACACACACACATATATATATATATATATATATATATATATATATATATATATATATATATATATATATATATATATATATATATATATATATATATATATATATGTACATATACATATATATACAGTATCACAAACCTTAGTTTACGCATGGAAGACATTTTGAATAAAAAATAGTACCGTTTTGCGTTACGACCTTCATTTTTTAACGATAGGCGCTCGATTAGAAAAAAACATCACATCCCTAGTTTAGTTTGCCGGTTTATGAGAACGCCACGGCCGTGGGCGCGGCAATCCGCTTGCCTAGCGGCCATCCCAAGTATCTAATAGACTTTTAACCTGTTATTAGTACTGACATCATGGTTTAATGTTCATTAATTTAGCGAACTTTAAATCCAAAACAGAAAAGGCACGCTGCCATGATTTTTGTTATTGTGACGTCACAGGAACTCGAAATCGATTAATTAAATCGAACAGAATCGAACTAAACCGATCAGCTGAGCTGAAAAAAAGCGTTCGTTTTAAAATAAAAGACAGATCGGAATATACGTCTATATACGCCTCCAAAAGCTATAATAAATCCAGAATGTTACTTTTAAATGCGTAAGGGTGCTTATTTTATTTAATTTCACCACTTTTTTTCAAGTTTTTAGCATTTTTGATGTCGACGTTTTGTCACAACAGCGGCCCAGACGGCCGGCGCGGCCCCAGGCTTTCGTCTGGAAGAGGTGCAAAGTGGTCGAAGTGGTGGCGACGCGATTTTGAAATCAAATTAAACTTACTTTTTAATACTTTTTTCTAATAGTTATACATATTATAGAAGCATGTAATATTTTTAAAAAATTCCATAGTTTAAAATAACCTTGTTGTGGGACATTTTTAAAAAATTAAGATTACTACGCCTTGGCGACGTCTAGTCTGTGATCTCAGGCGTAATCTAAGGCTTGTTTAACTGTATATATATATATATATATATATATATATATATATATATATATATATATATATATATATATATATATATATATATACATCCACTTTTTACTATAATAGAGTTCAGTTTCTTTTCTTGTTTTCATACAAATAATAACCTTTAACCTGAATGACTTTTATGGGAATTTGATCGTCATATTATTAAGAATCTTAATTTTTTTCAGAAAAAATTTTGAAATTTCAATTTTTGTGATGTACGTGATTAAAGTTAAACGATTTTTAAAAGAAGAATAATTAACAGGATATATTATTATGTTGTATAATTATAATATTTATAGTAAATTAATTTATTAAAATTTCTTTAAAATTGTACCAGTGAAATGAATAATGAAACTGTAACATTCTCTTATATAAAGAACCCAATTAATTTTGTAAATTTTAAAAGTAGTAAAACTCTCTTTTGTAAAATTATTAAAAATGTATTGTTATATTTTTACAAGTCATTAAATTTAGCATGATAAGACAATTCAAACAAAGGGGTGCGCTAATGATTCGGGACAAAGGACTTAATGAGTTGCACTTGCCGAGACGTTGAGAAAAATAATTATCATTTCTCTCGCAAGAGATTTTCATGTCAAGCAATAATTAAGCTTTATAAATTTGTAGTGCTTTATTTTATTTACGTATAATACCTTTTTTGATATTATAATAAAAATTATACGTTAAATTAGTTTCATAGAACTTGAACTTTGATTATATTTTATTAGAAATACTTATATGCAATAATTATATTATTAATTATTATTTATTTATATAATTATATGCAATAATAATTAATCAAAGAGATTATAACATTATAAAAAAAAAATCTATTACCTAAATCTTCTAATTAACCCACGGTTAGTTTGATGGAGCGATACTGACACTAAACCATGAGTTACTGATAAAAATTTTTGTTATCATCCAAGCTATCTCCTGCATGAGCTGTTCTCACTGTAAATCTGTTATTTTTTAATAAATATACTGACACTATTATTTTATTTTGAAGCGTTCTATTATATTCAATTTCAACATGACTATATTCTAACAAAATTTATATTTATACCACCCCCACAATTTAATTTTACCTGAAATCGCTTAAAGTAGAGTGAGCGAAAAATTGACCGATGGTAAAGCTCATTCTCTTGCATGTAAAAAGTTACTTTGGAGCACCATAAATAAGCATCTGAAATCAGTTGAGACCGTCCTTCGTAAAAATTCTGAGCATTTGGGTCTAAAAGTCGATGACTTCGTCCATCTACTCCATGCTAACGCTCGAAAAACGTGGCTTCTTTTTTATTCGAACTTTAATTTCTTTCGCAATCTCCCGTAAAATGTGTTTAAAAAATATTCTAAGATAGAACATATTATGGTGAATCAGAAAGTGTCATAACTTTTATTAGCCCTTCATAAAAATTTTGAGAAAATTCTGATACAATACCAAAATCCGAGGAAAATTTTCATTTCAAATGTTGCGGTCTACGGGTTAACAGCTGACTGGATCAACGGGATCAACAACACTATATAACTTCAGCAGATGCTCGTATTGCGCAACTTGCATAAATTTCTACTGCGCAGCTTTTGAGGAGCCGACGTAACTTTTTCGTATGCACATATATAGTGCGTGACGTCATTCCCGTCATGCACTGCGCACTCAACTCGCTGACTCTACTTTAATTGGTTAGTCATGCATGCAAAGAGGCGTCTAAGATTGAAAAAATTGTAGCTACTTAAATTTAGTCAATGGACAACCTACATGAAAAAAAAATATTGCAGAAATGATTAGATGGCACTAAATTATGCTACTCTGAATTTTTTCAGATTTTTTTGAGTCCCGGAAGCATATTTACAAAGTCTACGGTCTGATCGCAAAAGTTCTTTTCCGACCACTAGGCGGCGACACTTCTTACCTGCGGGAGTCGCTGATTGGCTGCGAGGAGCGAGCGCGCGAAAAAGAGAATTGAACGATTTAAAAAAGTAATTAACATTGCAATTGTCCTAGTTTATTAAAACAAATTTTTAATTTTCAGGACATAAATATTAAATAAATGTATTTAATTATAAATATAAAATTGTAAACTATTGATACGCTAATAAAATAAAATAGCAACTTTTATTATTATAAATAAATAATATAATATACATATATCAAAGTGGAAAAAAAAAGAAAAAAAAAGTAAGTGCATGGATCATACGTGACAAAAGAAAAACCTGAAACCAAAACTATCACGTTTCATTTTTTCCCAAGATTTGTTGTGCCTATTGCCTAATTCAAGAAAACAAATAGCTTTTGGGTGGATACTGAAATTTATAATTCTAAATTCAGATGACTGTTATTTTTTTTTTTTAATTATTTTATTATTATTTTATTTTTACAATGCATTTCATGTAATTTAAATTAATTATATATATTTATTTTCAATTTCCTTTCATGTTTTTATACGTTTTCGTTTTAATGCGTATTAAACGATCACAATATGTATATATATATATATATATATATATATATATATATATATATATATATATATATATTATATACAGTATATTTAAAATAAAATAAGTATAAAAGAAAAGTATACAATACAATTAAAGATAACATAATATAACATGCAATATTTAATATTTATCAATTATAATTATGGATTCTCTGGAACTTCAAGATATTGTGTTAATGTATAATGTCTTTCTTTTTGGAGAAGATGAAAATTATTATGTTACAATAATATACTAAATAAAAATAACGTGCAAATTTCAAAGAAATTGTAATTTCGATGAAATGATTATTATAAGGAATTATTTATTGATTTTTGCTTACATACAACAAGTTAGGGAAGGGAATCATATAATATATATATATATATATATATTATTATATTCAATTATTACACTATAATAATATAATTTATAATCACAATACTTTTCTTTTATACTTATTTTATTTTAAATATACTGTATATATATATATATATATATATATATATATTATGATCATTTAATATGCATTAAAACGAAAACGTATAAAAACATAAAAGGAAATTGAAAATAAATATATAATTTAAATTACATGAAATGCATTGTAAAAAAAAACAAATATTAATAATTAAAAAAAAAATTGATCTGAAGTTAGAATTATAAATTTCAGTATCCACCCAAAAGCTATTTGTTTTCTTGAATTAGGCAATTGGCACAACAAATCTTGGGAAAAAATGAAACGTGATAGTTTTGGTTTCAGATTTTTCTTTAGTCACGTATGATCCATGCACTTACTTTTTTTTTTCTTTTTTTTTTTTTTTTTTCCACTTTGATATATGTATATTATATTATTTATTTATAATAATAAAAGTTGCTATTTTATTTTATTAGCGTATCAATAGTTTATAATTTAATATTTATAATTAAATATATTTATTTAATATTTATGTCTTGAAAATTAAAAATTTGTTTTAATAAAATAGGACAATTGCAATGTTAATTACTTTTTTAAATCGTTCAATTCTCTTTTTCGCGCGCTCGCTCCTCGCAGCCAATCAGCGACTACCGCAGGTAAGAAGTGTCGCCACCTAGCGGTCGGAAAAGAACTTTTGCGATCAGACCGTAGACTTTGTAAATATGCGTCCCGGAACTATTTTTAAATAATTATTAAAAGTTCTGTAAGTTAATTTGGTACCCCTGAATCCTTAATAAAAAGGATAGAACCGAGACGCCTATTGACGCCTCTAGGGGGCGTGGCTGCAATTTCAATAATTATTTAAAAATTGTTCTGGGTTTCAAAATAATCTGAAAAAATTCAGAGTAGCATAATTTGACATCCTCTATTCATTTTTGCAATAAAAAAATCATTTAAGTTGTCCATTGTTGCAAATATTGCAATGCTGCATGAGAAAAGCTGTGGCTTCATAGTCATTTAATGCCGTTCATTATTCTTGAGTATTAATATTTTGCTTGACTATGTTTAGAGTGTTTAAAAGAATCAAAAGAAAGACAACAAAACTCTACGCAATTAATATGCATTACAAATATTCATGCATGTTTTCCGTTTGTTTAAAATTCAAATTTGGCGGTTGTTTACCTTGTAGCTGGCGAGGTCTTCGACTACGCAGGCCAAAGTGGCTTCTCTGCCCACCGTCACCGTGACGTTGGTGATCGGCTCTGCAAACCTCGGAACGTCTGCAACAAAACAACACAAAATTTAGTATTTCATATTTGAAAAATAACGTCTTCAATTCATCCTTTACATGTCTAAATCTAATCATTTTACCTCAAAAACGCATCTTATTTCTTCCTCGCTCAAAGTGAGGATGAAATAAAGACAATATTTTAACATTTATATGCTCAATAAGAGGAAAGAAAACGTAATCTTATCTTTTTCCCTCTTTTTTTCCTCTAACATGGTACAAAATAGAAGGCAATTAGACTAGGAGAGGTGTTAAAAGAAAAAATATTTCAATTCGGGCTTCTCTTAAATTATTTATATATTTACAAACGGATATCATAATGGAATTAATAGTTGGAAAGGTAACTTTGAACATTTAAATAGAATCCTCTAAAATTTGTCGAGCAGAAAACATGAAAGGGAATATAACTACTCAACTGACGAAACTTCTCTCCTGTCAGTCCGTTTTGTTAAACTGTCATTTATTATGACATCACAAAAGTAAGCAAATTTTTTTTGTTGAAAAACATTTCAACAATTTACCACAAAAAAATATAATATGTCTGTGTTTGTACCGTCATTGGATCGATATCGTTGTTTAAATGAAATTATGGAAGTTGTTGCATATCCTATTTTAAAAGTTACATCTTAAACTCAGCATCCTTTCTAAACCTAATTGTTTTATCTGAAAAGTTTCTTATTTTCTTTTCGCTCAAAGTTAGGATGAAATGGAGACAATGGGTGTGATTCATGAAGCAGCAAACAGTTAGCCAGGTTTCTAACCACGTTTAACTATACGTATTTTACGTGTTAAACACCTAGTTAAACGTGATTAAACTAAACGTACATGGTTAAAAACTTGGCTAACTGCTTCGTGAATTGCGCCCAATATTTCTAACATTTTATTCTCAAGGAGAAGAAAGAAATACGTATTCTCGTCTTTTTCCCTCTAAAATGATATGGAAAATAGGAGGGAGTTAGACGAGGAGAGAGCTTATAATAGCTAAATTTGTTTCAACTCTGATAATTTAATTACTATCTCTGTATTAAACAACAATACTGCCACGTAAGGGATACACTTGGTTATAATGAACGCTTCAGAGCTGTTCTAATGCAGACACTATAAAGCCATCGTAGCCATGCGTGAAATCAGTTTTACATTGAAACATTTTACATTGAACATTATTTGGAAGTCATTATATTAGTAGTCTTACAAAATAGATAATGTCATGTACGTTTTAAAATTTAGCCTGAAACAATAATTATACTAGTTGTATATTTTTATAGGCAAAAAAATATTGAGTTGGACTTTTATAATAGTGGATTTTTCAATTTTCCTTTCTTCTGCTGTAAATCCAACGATCGAAATAAAAATTTGAATTTTAACCCAATAGCGCCCAGAGGCTCCATTTGGGCTCTTTTTGGACCCACCCCAAAATGGAGGTACCCCACTTCCTCAGGGTACTGACATTTTACAATTCAGTGTACGATACATGAAATTGATGAAATGAATTTTCAGGGTAGTTGGTTTTACATACAAGTCATCTAAATATATGAACCTTGTATCCTGAGTGCATATCAGGGTCCTCAGGGTACCTTGAAGGAACGGGTATAACCCCACCTACTAAAAATCTAAAAAAAAAAAATGATTTAGACCTTTAATAATATAAAATTTATAATGGTCGTATTGAGAGGTCATTTCCGGTAACCTTTGACCCTGAATTTGACCTGATATTTGTCAAATTATCATATACAGCATTTTTTTATGCCAAATTTGAACTCACAATGCCCAAATTAGTAGGATTTGATACCTTGCTTGTCTTTGTAGTTGCATTTTGGACTTGACCCTTTTTCAGGGTCAAGAGGACCCTGACTTAGAGGATTGTGTAATACATCTTTCTGTGTTAATGTGACCCTTTTGAATTCATTTTTGAAGCTAAAAATGCTCTAAATACACATTAGAAACAAATCAGGGTCAACTCAGGGTCAAAAAGAAAGGTCACAACCTTCACAATGTCATATTTGGTTTTATTGTATTTTTAAGTAGTTATACCCAAAAATTAAAAAAAAATCAAGACAGTTTTTCGTCCAAAAGTAGTTGTACCTTAGAGCCCACCCTGACCCTGAAAAAGAGTACAATACATTTCAAGTACTTTTTTCCTAAAGAACAAGGTTTGTACTATTACCTGTCCAAGTTTGAAAGCTCTAGGTCAAAATATAAGAGCACAGAAATTTTTCAAAGTTAGTCAATTTAGAGCTAAAATTTTAGTAAAAAAGAAACTGGGTGCTAATGGGTTTTAGGGTGTATTTCCATGTAGTGGGGAAAGCGAGAATGTCGCTTACCACAGCCAATTAGGGGCTTGGGATTTCTTCACACTGCGGGGAGTGATTTGATCACCAACATGGCCGCCATACGGAATTGAAGCAAGTGCGCCTTTCTCACTCCGCCAAGTCCCGCTCGACATCGCTCCATGGAAATGTGCCTTTAATAAGATAACATTGCTTCCCGTATTACGAGAGGTGATTTTTTTTTTTTTTTTTACCTTGCCGAAATTAACACTATATGATAACATAACTGCACCAAGCCGACATCAGTCCAATCCAACTTCATGTCTCCTTTTTGCAATAGTTGCTGCGAATTTATTATATATAGATAAGAAAAATATAAATAGTATGATATATTTTAAAATGGATATTTTGTACTCGCATACTTGGGTCATTCCATCATCAACATTTTTGTTATGTCTTAATTTTAAAATAAAATTATAATAAAATAACCGTAGAAAATACACACTCAACTTTTTAGATACTGAATGGGGCAAGGACTTTTTAGAATTCAGTACATTAAATGGCTGAATTAATCCTTAATTCCAGTACTTTTCACTCTTTTCAGTACAAATTTTGTACTGAATTAAACAGGGTCAATTTAAGTACAAAAATTGTCCTTAGATTCAGTATCTAAAAGTTAAGTGTGTAATGTTATATAATTACGTATTACATTGCATTGTAATGGAAAAATTAATATAAAATATATTAATATAACATAAAAAATGCCTGCATTACCTCACAATTACAACCTCGTATTTATACTCGTACACAATATTGTCACAACGTTATTAAATGAAAACATAGCCTTTGGATATTTCGAATAAAAGCAAAAAAATTTATAATTTAATGCATTATTTTTTGTCTATCCTTACTATAATATAAAACTATCAATTTATAAAACATATTCTGTTTCATCAAATAGCTAAAAATTAAAGAAATGTATAATATATGATATATCGTGGCCTTAGACTATAAAAGTCACTGCATGGAACAAGCTTCCATGCAATATCAAGACTTGTACAGATCAGCAGTTCTCAAATTCTGTTAAACAATATTATATTGACAGGAACTGTTAGTACAACTGTTATTTATTTTTATTTTTTATTTTTATTTTTATTTTTTTTTGACGAAGGATTATGTCTGTAGTGTATGTATATTTTAAAGTTATAAGGATAGTAGCCACTTCTGTGATATAGTGCCTTTGGTGCTTTGTTGCTATCCCCACCCAGTGTTATTACTCTGTAATTATTGCTTATGTAATCTGTGGTGAAATATTAAATAAATAAATAATAAATAAAATATATTGTATATTTAAAAACAATTGTTTTATAAACACTTCACTGTTTGAGTTATCAAATGTATACTATCTATTGTCTAATAGTACTCATGGCGAGGTGGTATAATGGAGTGTCTCACCGTCGCTATGATGTTTTAAAGCAGATGTACCAGCTTGACTATATAGCGTGGTGTGAGGCAAGGTGAATCTCTCTCTCTCTCTCTCTCTCTCTCTCTCTCTCTCTCTCTCTCTCTCTCTCTCTCTCTCTCTCTCTCGCTAATTACGTTATCTAATGAGAGTGGTTTCTCAACTCGGGTTATCTTACTCTAATTAAAGCAACTAAAATAAAAAGCTATAGCAGAAAAGTCGCGGTAAAATAAATAGAAATTGCATTTTCTGTGCATAGTGATTTTCTTGATTTTTGTGAAATTTTCATTTTTTATTTAAATACAATAATACTGCTACAAATAAAATAAAAAAATAAATATTTTATTAGCAATATCTGGAAAATCTTATAAGAAACTACAAAATAAGAGAAATAAAAATGAGTGTGGGTTATTTACGTTTGATGTACAAATTGCTTTTACTGAAGATAAGAAGTGATAATAAATTCCTTCTTCTTTCTCCACGCCTTTTCAATAATGAAATTAATGGACAATATATGAAATTTTTTCGTTGTAGCAATGAATATAGAGGGTAAAAAATTATGTTAGTCTAAATTTTTTTACAATCCTAGAACTATTTTATTTTTAAATGATTATTGAAAGTTCTATAAGATCCTTTATATAAAGGATAGGACCGAGACGCATATTGACGCCTCCAGGGGGGGCAAGGTCACACTTTCAATAATTATTTAAAATTGTTCGGGGACTTAAAAATATCTTAAAAAAAAGCATAGTAGCGGCGGTACCCTCTATTTATTCAATTTTGTTTAATAAAAAAATTGCCATGTAGGTTGACAAGTATTAAAAAAATTGCAATACAGTTTATGTTAAAATTGCCAACTACTTTCAAAAGCAGACAAACGGGAAGGGGAGGCAAAGGTTAACCAACGGTGTCCCTTCTCTCAAAAAGACCCCAAATTCTAGAAAATAAGAAAATTGATTTCTATTGTTGAAATGAAAATGTCATAATATTATTTATACTATAATGTAAAAATATCGACGATATTTAAATTCACATCGTATATCGCCAGTAGCGGCTTGCTAACGAGGCTGCATGTTGCCCCCCCCCCTTTGACGCTCCACAGGTGACGGATTGCGGCAGTCGCAGCCACCACCCGCCAAAAAAGCCAATCGAGACATGAACGTGAGCTTTCTTGGAGAACAACGTCGCAAATGAGAAGAGGTTGCAAAATAAATATTTTAAAAATTTATATAAATAAAAACATTGGTGATAAAGTTGAGTTGCGAAGAAATTAATAAAATCTGTCACTGATAGAGTGCAAATATAATATTTTTCCATAAATTACATCAGTGGAAAATATCACTTATAAAAATATCTGAGATGCCGTCACATATTTGTGATAAATTTTGTAGCTAGATAGTGCTTGGTTTGTGCATTATTATATGTAGTTGAAAAATTACGTCTTCAACTCATCCTTTACAAGTCTAAACCTAATATTTATACCTCTAAAACACATCTCAATTAAAGTGAGGATGAAATGAAGACAAAATTTCTAAGGTTTTACGCTCAAGTTAAGAGGGAAAAAGACGTAATCTCGTCTTTTTTTTCTCTAAAACGGTGCAAAATTAGAGGAAATTAATCGGAAGGAGAGTTAAAAAGCGAATAGAGTATTGTCCTCATTTTTTTATTGCAGAAATGGATAGAGGGTGCAAAGTTATGCTACCCTGATTTTTTTCAGATTTTTTACAGCCCGGGAACTATTTTTAAAAAATTATTGAAAGTCCTTTTCGTGACGTCACCAGACGCCGCTCCTTAAGAAAAAGATAGGACTTGCTGCCACGTGACGTCACAAAAAGGACTTTCAATAATTTTTTAAAAATAGTTCCCGGTCTCAAAAAAATCTGAAAAAAATCAGGGTAGCATAACTTTGCACCCTCTATCCATTTCTGCAATAAAAAAATTGAGGACAATACTCCATTATAGATGAACTTTATTTCAACTTGGGTATCTGCAAAGTGCAAATATCATATCAATTTTTATCCATGAATTACATTAGTGTAAAATTTCACTTAACTAAATATCAGAGATTTTTATTTTATTTTATTTTTATTTCACCAATTATATGTACATATTAACATATTACAAAACAAAGATATTAAAAATTAAAGAGAATGGTGAAATGGGTTATTTTACAAGGCACTATACGAAGCACCAGAACACAAGAAGTGGTAAAATAACCTTTTACTAAATAAATAATAGATTCCGCCACTTGCCAATACTCTCCAGCGATGATTTTTTTCTCAACTGCGATAAGAACAGCTTGCGAGGAGAAAATCGTAAGGCAAAATTTAGCCACAGTGTGATAATACTGATAATCAATTGAAAATCTGTCGCAATGTAATATACTGTAAATAAAATGAGTGACCTTATTGTGATCACGTGGAATTCTCCAGGGAGCATCACAAAAGTGCTTATATGACGTCATACGAGATTTTCCATAGAAGGAGAATTTCCTCTCCCTACGGAACTCATTCGATCGTTCGTTCAAGCAAACTGCATATATTTAAGATCTGGTAGATTCCCAAGAGTTACAAACCCAATTTGAATGTCAATCTCCTGCTTTTATAAGATCAAATCTTCACATATGTGTAAATGATTTTAAATAGACATTTCATTTATAATTTCCTTATCTAAAATTTGATCCATTTTCTATTTCATTTAAATAACCCCCTCCAAAAAAATGATAGGTTTATAGTAATTTAAATTTATTCTGGCAATTTCAACAACACTTTATGCTTATATTTACATAAGAAGCGTGATTGTTTGGAGTCTATAATATATATACAGTTTTTTGATCTTATGAAATATTCATGAAATTTCTCCCCCTTTCTTATATACATATACTCGCCTGCCAAACAACGTATAGAGTAGTCTCGCGTTACTTTACGTAAAGTGAAATTTCGTTCTTCTTCTTCTTCGGGGAATTTACTTCTAAAGAAAACAAAGTCATCGATGACAAAGTTTGCAGGTAAGTGGCGGTTCGTGTTGTGAATTCCAATGTAAAAGCTTGGAATAGGGACCGCCTGCTTTTGTCGGGGGTGCTATTATAGTGTCACTTCCACATACAAAGCGATGGCCATGCTAAATTTAAATGAAAATGTCATATATTTTAACATGGCTGGATCGGACATTTTTACTTCAATGGAGTTTACTGTAGTATCTGTTTTAATAATTCATCAAAAAAATCACGTTTCTCTCATTGCACTTTTCCATCATGTGTTTTCCTGGCTTTATTAAGACCACTTTTTTTTAAACTAATTGCATTTCCTGTCCATTGACAAAAGTTGAAGCGTCCATCCCTGGATCATGGGGTCTTAAACTTACTTGTTAGTGATTAGTGTATGTAGAATTACCCAATTAAGGTTTGATAAAAAAAATCCGTATTAGCTAAATTGCAATGCAATTTACTGATTTCATCATTCCTTTAAATTTCAACTGTACTTAAGTTCATATTTTAATAGGCGCTATTCACGAAGCAGTTAGCTAGGTTTCTAACCACGTTTAGCTTAACCACGTTTAACTAATAACACATAAAACAAGTATAGTTAAATTTGGTTAAGCTAACGTGGTTAGAAACCTGGCTAACTGCTTCGTGAATCGCATCCATTACTTGTAGCTATCAATTAATTGATATGTTGGCACCCAAAGCCGAATTCGGCGCAGAACTAGATTGGAGTAGTTTGACCCAAAACTGAACTGAGAATTTATTTCGGGTTTGTAGCGAAATTTGAGCACATCTAGTTCTGCGCATTGTGAAGACAAAATGAATCTGCTATACTTTAATAACTTTTAAGACATAGTTCTTGCATAGACTCGGACAAATATTCAGAGTGCCATTATTTTGTCTAGTAATATCTGAACAAAAAAATAATGTTTGTTTTACACTAAAAAAAAAATCATCACTAAGAATAATTAAAGGGTTACAGGCTTCTAATTACAAATTAGACAGACACCAAAAAGTGTTACTCGAGTTTATAATTAACATTCACATTATTTTTATCCACGCGCGGTGCGACCGTGCAAAATCGCACTGCAAAGAAGGTCCTTGCTGACGTCATAACTCACAGCCAGCCCCGATTAGCATTGAGTTGTGACGTACACAAAGAGTAAATTTCTTACTCTGCACTACAACTTCGCACGCCTGATGCACCACGTGTAGAAAAGATGCGAATGTTGATTATTAACTTTAACAACACTTGGTCTAATTTGTATTATGAGGCCTAGAGCTGTATCCCTTTAAGCCCCCAATTACTTGCATGAACTTGTTAGTCTTGTATTTCACAAAGGCTTGGGATCGAACCCCATCAACAGTGACAGTAATTTGCCACTTAGCATGCAGGACAGCTGTTTGACTCTCCAAACGATGAGACTTTAATCTCTTAAGGATTATTTCCAGGATATGTAATTAGGAATTATATCTTTGTTAACTTTTACCACAAACTAAGATTTATTTCTCTTTCCTGTACATTCTGATGCAAAATATAAAAATCAGAAAAGTTTGGCATCATGACTGTATTAAGAGTCATTAAGGGGCATTCACAAAGCACTTTAACACTACTTTAGTCCTGGTTTTTATTTCCCGGGTTAAAGCGAGTTCTAAACATGGTACTAAACCAAATGCTAAACATAGTGCTAAAATATGTGTGCTAAATCAGGGGTTTACATATATATATATAATATATGTTTAACATTGCTTAAACCCACTTTAGCCCAGATTTTTAGCACCTTGTTTAGCCCGTGGTTTAGTACCATGTTTAGCCCTGGCTTTAAACTGGGCGATAAAAATCAAGACTAAAGTAGGGTTAAAGTTCTTTGTGATTGCCCCAAATTATTTTGCATTAATAAATTCTTAGTCTTTCATTCTTGTGAAATATAATTAAAAATTTCAATACGTGATTTGACATGATGTAATAAAACTCCCATACAGAACTCGTTTTGTTAGAAAGGAAATCCAGAGAAACTGTAAAAAGGTACTTGAGAAGCTCTTGAAAACTTGTTTGACGTAAGAAAAAGTTTTGCGGTTCTCGGTGGCTTATTGTGCGCCAGGCAATCAACTTTGCCCTCCCCCCTCGTTGGAGACTCAAGTGGCCGCGCGTAGACCCTCACAAACTTGCAAGTTGGCTTTTAATGGCCACTACAAACCTTTGGACATACGTCTTTTTAACGAAAAACGAAACACATTTATTTTTACCTCAATGGAAAAACAGGTATATCTATATATAATAATATAGTAGGTTTATAATATTTGTATTTAACGAATAATCTCAGTATCTTCGGAGTCAAAGGATATTAAATTTCTACTGAGGAAAGAAGACGTAATCTCGTTTTTTTTTTCTTCTGAAATGGTGCAAAATAGGAGGAAATTAGACGAGGAGAGAGCTTAATATACAGGCTTCAAGTGTTCCCAAGTGGAAAATTTTCTCCATAAACCTCCGTGTTAGAAAATTTGAATTTTTTCTCAGTAACTATTAACGCAATCAATTTGAAAACATCCCCCCCCCCATTTAGAGGTCTCTTGATAATGAATCAAGAACTCATTTTTCTCTAAAAAAATTCTTTTATGCCAAAAATGCATTTTCGATTTTTTTTTTTTTTTACATAGGTTTAGATGGACTAACTCCACAAAATCAGCTGACTTGAAGCCTATATAGCGAATAAAAGATTAAATTTACTTCCTTAATATTAACTCCATGATTTATTTCAACTCTCTCTCTCTCTGTCTCTCTGTCTCTCTGTCTCCATTAGTTGACATGCATTGCTGATGAGCCTCTCAAAGATTGCAAAATGTGAGGTAAGATTGTAACACTCGCAGATTCTCTTTTCCACACAAACTGAAATAAGACAAATTTTATGATGTAATTACCTCGAAGCTGTTCATTAAGTTAAAACAGAAAGCTCGGCACACGGTAGTACAGGATTCTTGTACATCAAGTACTTTATATTAGATTTAATTACAACACTTATAATATTATGAGTTCTTAATTAATATACAAATTAAACACCTTTATGTAATATGCTCGTTTTCAATGCTCTTATTTCAAACATAATTATATTATTATATAGTGTATAATAATTGTATGATCGAGTTATATTTATTTTAATTAACTAAATTTACTATCATAATATAATGTTAGAAATAGTGAAAAATTGTTTTGGGCAGTATTATCAAATATGAAATCCAATTTAAGTGATATTAAATACTTTTTTAATTAACGATTTATCTGAGTTACTACTTTAGTCAAAGAATATTTCCCTGCAAACGAATCGAAAGAAATAAATTTTAAAAAATCGAGAATGTTCTAAAACTTAATCGCTTATGGTTTGAGCAAATTCAGTCTTGCAGTTTTCTTACAACAGCTCCATTTCCGGTTTTCGTCCACAAGGCCAATGTTAAACTTCTACCTCAGTTTTCACAAAACTGATAAGACAGATTCGCTTCAAAATTTGTATGCCACCTATTGATAGGGAGTTCTAAGATTCCTGCAAGTCTTGTTGTATTCAAGCTGTACGATTGCGAGATATCAATCTACTGAGATTCATCCTTAAATGAAAGTATAATTTAAATGAAAATTTGTAATAACTGAAAATATATGAGCATATAACTTTAAAATATAAGTAATAATATAATTATTTCTCTGCATCTAATTCTTAATTGTTGGAAGATGCAGTGCAGTGCGCTTGACTTTATCTTGTCAGATCACCAAAGTCAAGCAACACCAAGTGTGGTTAGTAGTTGGATGGGTGCATGACCATTTTCAACAAAAGTTACGTTTCCCTCCCAGGAGTAAATCGTTAAATTGCGCTTTTCCACCATGTGGTTCCCCTGGCTTTGGACCATTGCACTTCCGGTTCATTGACAGTATTGCTGTAGCATCCATCCTGGCTGAAGTTTCCACGTTTCCCTCAGTCAAAGCCAAATTCTCAGATAGATTGCAAGGTGTGACTGCCCCCGTTCGGAAGAGCCAGCAAAACAATAAATTTATATAGGGTTTCAGAAGGTTCGTAATTTACAAACTTAGTGATTAGTTAGTAAATTTAATAAAAGTATCCAATGGACAACGTACATGAAAAATTTTTAGTGCAGAAATAAATAGAGGGCACCAAATTAAGCTACTATGAATTTTTTCAGATTTTTTTAGACCAGGAACTATTTTTAAATAAGTATTGGAAGTCCTGTGATTTCAGTTGGCACCTCTGAAGTCTTAATAAAAAGGATATAGACTAGACGCCTATTGACGCCTCCAGGGGGCGTGGCCGCACTTTCAATAATTATTTAAAAATAGTTCTGTGTTTCAAAAAAATCTGAAATAATTCAGAGTAGCATAATTTGGTACCCTCTATTCATTTCTGCAATAAAAAAATTCCATGTTTGTTGTCCATTGCGTATTGATAAAAAAAATCCAATTTTAAAACTTTAATTCAAAACTGCGTGACGTCACAGTCTATGAAAAATGTTATAACAATGTTATCCTGATGTCATAGTTAGTATTGTTTCCAATAACATTTTATAAAATAATATATCAAAAATTAATATGAGAGTGAGTTCTATATCACGCAACGGCCAAGCCCAATAACATATGTGATTTCATAGAAATGGATGATTTTATGTGGTTGGATTGGTGAACTGTCCCAAGATTTCCCTTGTATGGTGTGGGCCACTACAATCACAGCCTGGACTAGCCGGAGCAATGCATAGACCTGTCAAGCCTACACACCGATCCTAGCCGTATCAGCAGCACAGCAAAGGACATGCAAGCGCCATCACTCGGAAAGCACGAGCACACACTCGAAGCGAAGAGGCATTTACAATGTAAAAGCCACCTGCACCTGAGAGCGAACCCAAGCCTCCCGAGCGACAGCCAAGCACGCATCCAATGCGCCACCGACCGACTTAATGGAGAGTACCAAGATTTTACGACATGATCCCTCAAAAATATCATAACGACTGTTGCAGTAAATGTTTTTAACTGCTGGCGATGTTTATAATTTGTAATTTTCAGCGAGTGTTTATTCACAGTAGTAAAAAATAAATAGAACTGGAGTTCTCATTAAACATAAAGCTCAAAGGCCAGCCATTGTTTAAACAACTACGTTTTTGTTTTAACCGCACAAATTACTATTTACACACTTTAAAAGCAAAGTTTTAGAAAAAATTACAATTATTAAAAAAAATAACAAGGTTTTATAATGATATTATAAAATTAAATATACTGTAGTGTAAATCTCTAAAGTAGCTTTCATTAATTTAATCAATTACTTGGCATTGTTGCAAATACATTCTATAGTTTTATGGTATACTGGCTGCCTTAGAAAATTTCCGATTGCAGCCTTGCCCCCATGCTCTGAAAAGGAGCTTTTTACATTATAATCGTAATTAGCTATGGCACTGTAGAAAAATCAAGCTTGTACGGAGCTATATTTTCTGTGGTGTACGCGTTAAGGCGTGAACTCATATATATCAATTTTTGATTATGTGAAAGCATTTTTATACAGTGAAGGTAGCAAATGAATATTATCCAAGGCGACTAGTGTAAAAATTAAGCTACAGCACTTAAATTAAATCATTCTATTTAAGGCAACTAGTGATCATCTGATCATTGCATGAATTCGCATGAATATATTAATTATTATTGTTCATTTATTTTACTAAACGTAATGAGCTCTATGCTATTACGTTCGTGATATTTTTGATAAAGTTACAATTTTATTATGAATTTTGTACTCAAATATCGTATATATGTGTTTATAATTTAATTATTTATATACAGTGCATTCGGTGATATATTGAATACATATGAACGAATAAATATCAAAATAACCATACAATGGCGTATCGACCTCAAAAAGTTTGTTACAAAAATAAATGGAGGGTGCAAAGTTATGCCACTAATTTTTTTCACATTTTTTAGAGACCGGGAAGTATTGCTAAAAAGTTTTACCAGGTCGGGTTTGAACCCACGCCCCTTTTATGTCCTATCGTTTTATTAAGAGAGGCGTCCAGAGGCGTCACTTTCTCTGTAATTTCAATGATTTTTTAAAAATAGTTTTCGGACTCTAAAAATTTGAAAAGAAAAAAATCAGATCAGCATAACTTTGCACCCTCTATCCATTTTTGTAATAAAAAATTTTAAGGTCAATTCTCTATTAATAAGCCTGAAAATGTTTAACTACTACAATTTCTTGACATATATAACAAATACCAATTAATATTTATAAAAATATATTAGAGAGTGTAAACAATAAGATTTGCCTTTTCTAATCTCTTTTGAGCTTACTTTACTGCAACTTGTTCTCTGAGGATATCTCATTTCCTCGCTAATGAACAGAACAACGGCGGTTTGTGGCAAACAATTAATTAGAGTTTACACTTGGAGACACGCCCCCTTTGACGCTTCTAATTGTGGTACACAAATTTTACTTTTTGCTCATCTTATCTTACTAGTAACACACTTGTGTATATGGAACGAAATATACAACAAAGTTTATTACAAACTTTCTATTTCCTCTCATAATCTCATAATATAATAATGTTATTATATAATAATTATTGTTTCAGTGATTTTGATATTTTATTAATAAATTTACTTAATATTTCCACAGCGGTATTCTCAGTTTGTTATTAACAGTACTAATTTTATTTATTTTCTTATGAATTAAGAAATGTTGTCTTTCTTAATAAGAATATTGCTCTTAAAAAGTAAAAATTAATTAAACGATTAGTAAAATAAAAGCATGAGAATAATAACTATAACTATTATTATAACTTTAATAATAATAGTTATGTCAAAAATATGCATTAGATTTACCTAGGAAAATTCTATAAATATATAAAATAAATATTGTTGACTTATAAAATATGTGATAAATGGTTTAAAACGTTCGGTAAAAATATATAGAGTTGAAGGTGCGGTAAAATACAAATAATAATAACATAAATAACCATCTTTTGAATTTTAAAGTCAAAGATGACTTATACACAAAATGTGTGCATTTTACCCATGTATATAGATAAAAGGATGATTTTAATAATATTTTCTTACTTATTCTCACACTTACACTGTGTAAAACAATATTTTCTGAACCATGCAAATTTTTTTATGATTTAATAAAGTGTCAGTGCTGGCGGATTGTACCTTTGTTTAATTATTTTTTAACTTTTACCCTTTAATAATAACTGAAGCTATTAAATTGAGTCTTATTGACTGAGCAGGCGTGCCAAAGGTTAATAATTTTTAGTTGTGAGAAAGGTCTTAGCCAGCCACGCAAATCAAGTTGATATGTTGTAAGTAATTAGACTATTTTTAATTATTGAGGCAGAGGCTTGTATTTCTAATTCTTAAATTAATATAGTCTATTTTATGGAGAGGAAAGGTAGGCGAGTCTTAGTTGCAGTAATAAAAGTTTATTAGAATAAAATAGGAACATATAAAAATGATAAAATACAGTAGCGCTTATGCTATATTTAAAGTTAACAAAATAACGCTTGTGTTACTGAAAGTTTTAATGACCAAATTTACTTGTCTGGCTTGTCAGATACTAATAGAATACCGATGAGCAATTCGAACAGAACTGTAGCTTGAGTGAGGTTCAGCGGAGACTGTTGCTTGTTGAAGACAAGTGCGGCTTTATACATGGTTCGAATTGCTTCTAGGGCAAGGTAATTTGTAACAAACAACAAAAAGTCTTACATAAAAGTCTTACTTCAGTAAGATGACCTTGTTTACTGTTATGTGCATTGATCTTGTATTAAGGTAGAGATAACGTTGAACAGCTGTTCGACGTAATCCCCTTTGATTAACATGTAAACCTTAGCAAATTGACAAAAATTCTGAAAAAAATTTGAGAGGCAGATATTAGTGCCTAAAAGGCATAGAAAAAGTTTTAAAAACATTTAACGAGCCGATTTTTTTAAATTAATTTTTTAGTTTGGCTCTCCATGGGAAAGCCCTATGCTGAAAATTAAAAAAATTAATTAAAAAAAATCGGCTCGTTAAATTGTTTTGAATTTTTTTCTATGGCTTTTAGGCACTAATATCTGCCTCTCAAAAAAATTTCAGAATTTTTGTCAATTTGCTAAGATTTACATGTTAATCAAAGGGGATTACGTCAATCAGCTGTTCGGCGTTATCTCTACCTTAAGTTAAATTTAGTGGAGAAGGTTTTTAGCAAGGTCATAGTTTAAAAATATTTTCTATTGTTGAAGTGTATTAAATTTTGGTCTCTGACAAAAGCACCAAGAGATGGCATTGAAAACCTCCTCGATAGAATCAGTACGACTCAACAACACGTGTACTTTTTAGACAGTAGCAAAGCTCTGATATCAAAACAATGACACTTTTAGAATCACTCAGGTAAAATCCATCAGATGTCCATACCTGTCAATATGGCATCAAAATTATATTATAAATATATATTTCAATAACTTTGATAAGAGATTATATAACTTTATTATAAAAAATAATAAATGATAAATAATAATGAGAAGAGTAAAAATAGTGAAATCCTAATTTTAATGTCATACACACTTTAATATTAAATAATGGGTTGTCAGTACTTTTATTTTCACCTTTTAGGAAGGAATTTTTAGGGTTCAATACATTAAATGAGTTAATTGAACCTTATTTCCAGTACTTTTCGCTCTTTTCAGTACAAATTTTGTACTGAATTAAATGAAGTTAATTTAAGTTCACTCGTCGCCTTGGAAAATTTCCCAGTCGCAACCTTATTAATCAAATAATCACCATGAACTGTGTTATTCTTACGGAGGCATGGTGATTAACAAGGTCGAAAAAGGTAATTTTCCAAAGTAACTATATACTGTACAAAAATTGTCGTTAGATTAAGTATCTATAAGTTTAGTGTGTAACAATTGACACAACATAATTTTATCATATAACAATATTTTTATACATAAAACTATGTACTCTTCCCTAAAAGTATACAAACTGGACGACCGACACAATACATATAACAATATTTTTATACTTTATAACAGAACTATGAACTCATCCCTAAAAGTATACAAACTGGATAAATCGCCCACAATCTGGTGGTGTTATAAAAAAGCAATGAGGTACTTTGTCGAGACTGACGTAATATTTCTTGAACATAAAGAGGGGCGAATCTCCGGCAGACACCACCCTGGAGAGAGGGGGGGTAGTGGCCACGAGGGGGCGGGGCCGTTGTGGCACGCCATCCGACTTGCCCGGCGCCTTCTGATGGCCCCATTGTCAGCACCTTAGCGTGCGCCAACTTACCTTATTTATTATTGATGCAAGTAAATAAGTAAAAAGCTCTAACTCTTTTTTTTTTTTTAAGACGGATTTTATTCATACTTTTGTAGAGATTTTCTTCCCATGTTAAATATTTACAGCTATTAAAAGTTCATTATATATTCATATTTTTGTTAAGAAGAAAGAATAAATCTTCGTCTTACAAAAAAAAAAAAAGAATAAGTTATTTAAAAATTTATACAACTCTATAAAAAAGAATAAAGAGAGAGGTATAAAAAGTGGCAGAGAGAATTTATTTTCAATTTAGAATAATCTTTAAATGATTTATATGAATATTCAAAGAAAATTACAATTAAATTTTGATTGTTTTAGAATAAACTCAAGTTACATAAATTAATATCGTATTATGTTACGTTAATGAGGTGATTATGATTTCATAATTAGTTCATTATTTTATTCATATACGATTATATTACTGATGTTTGATTAAGATTTGTAATAAACTGATGTAAAATTAATTAACTTTTATTATTGAAATCTAAAATTGTACAATGTTTGCCACGAAGTACTACTTAACACTTTTTTTAAGTATAATAATTTATGCTTATCAGTTTTAAACAGTTTGTGATAAATCATGTGCAAGCTATTTAGTTGAAACTTAATACAGTTAATACCAAAGCACTGCTAATAATTGGAGTAAGAAAATTAAACGATTATTACTCCAGGAAAATAGGTGACTGGATCTGTAATTGCAGCGAAATTATACATAAAATGGAAAAGGGAAAAAAATATAATGATGCGAGTATTAATAATATTAAATTATATAACAAATTAAGGGAGAATAATAACTTAATTTGGGTAGTATGAGCAGTAAAATTGTCAGTGTGCCGTAATAATATTTTAACGAATATCCTTGATTTTAGCGTTGATATGACCGTTAAAAAACCTTGTCTGGGAATTTTCGAACCCCCTCGCTTGATGACTTTTACAGTAATTAACCTTTAACGATGGCTATATTTTCCAGTATCATGATGAGGGAACATGAAAATTATGCTTTTAAGATAAATTTTATTGTAGAGAGGAATTATTATAATTATTATTTTTATTATTTTTTGCTTTAACTCAACCCTGTTGTAGGGTACTGGCCACAATTAAGCGTCTATATGTAATTTCCCAGCTCTTCGTGGACACTATTTTTCTGAGTTTCTTCCAAACCGGGGCGGCCATGGCCTACAGCCATGGATTGTCCGTAAAATCCAATAACTTGGATCATCTAGACTGCAGTCAGCTGGCAGGGGGGCGTGACCCTGATGACGTCATCAAGACTGATCACCACAAGTCCCAACATGACTTTCTACTCGGCCTGTCCAGGGAACACACAAAGCGATCAAAAACCCATGATGTTTTCGTCTAACAAAGAGAGAATAAAAAAGAAGGGTAACATGGAGAACTAGCACATTGTTTACAACACAGCCTCGCATGAGGAAGGTTGCGGGTTCGAATCTCAGTCTAGGGTGAGATATTTTTTACTGATTTTCCAGAGCTTAGACAAATGCCCTGCATTCGGGGGGTGCATCTTAAGGTGTGCCGGGCTTCTTGCTACAGGTTTCCATGGTTTCCTGTACTTAATTAATATGCCAAATGGCGGGAAGTTTAAATTAGAGTATGACCGGTCGCAGAAACCCTACAGAGACCTCCGTGTCTTACGGCCAAAAATTTGACCAGCCTGGTAGCCTGGTCGAGCTTTATTATACTGTAACTGAGAGTGGCGGCGTCACTGAATCGCAGCGGCACGGCTCGATTCTCACTTACTGCGCGGGCAATTTCAGCCAGCAAGAACCGGGCCGTGCCGAACATTTAGCAGCGCCGCCACTTTCATTTACTGTGAAGCTCTGATCAAATCCCTGACCATAAGACACGGATGTCTCTGTCGTATTTGCATGGTGTTTTTTTGAATATAGAGCAATAGAGTTTTAAATTAATTAAAATAAATAACCACGCCGTTGGCATAATATGAAATATAAGCTTACAATATAAAATAAATATTATTGTTTATTACTATAGAGAGCGGAAAAAAAATCATTTCGACTTTTTGTGCATATGAGGACTATTTTGTTGTCATTTAGGATGTCCACCGATCTCCAGAAGTGGATTAAGATAAGCCTATAAAAAAATGACTATTTAGACCATTTTTTGTTTTTGCTACTATTTTGGCAAAATGTGACTTTTTTGTGACTTTTTGACACTTCTGAGTGCATTTCAGCTATTTTCTTCAAAATTGTCAATAAAAACTACTAAAGAAATATAGTAAAAAAATAAAACTCTCAAGCACATCAGAATTTTAAAAACAGAAAACTTTTTTTTTACAATGCATGCCATCCATGGATGTACAGTACATCTTTTAAAACTAATAAAAATATTTTTTTTATCGATAATATTTTTAAAATGCCTATTTGCTGCTTCTTCTAAAAAAAAGTGACTTTTTTAGACTATTCCAAAAAAAAAAACGACTTTTTTAAGACTATTTTCAAAAAAAAAAATGTGACTTTTTTCCGCTCTCTATTTATTACACATGTTATAGTCATATTATGATCACATGGTGGTAAAATATTTTGATTCGATATTATAATTATTTGCAGATATGAAAACGTTGTCTTACAATAGGCCTGTTCGTAAACCCTGCTCGGTGTACTCTGAACAAGTTTACGAACAAAAATCGTGACGTCATCTGCACTGCACTCCCTACAGCACCATCTGCGCTCGTGTAAGAAAACGGTGTAAAAGTGTACACTGAGCAGGGTTTACGAACAGGCCTAATGTTTGATCAAATTTTAAATAACAATGAAAATATTAAATCTCATATTTTCACTGCATATTGATTATATAATTGTGTTCATGTATTTTATATTGAAATTGAAAATATACTCATGCTATGAAGCAATCATTCTTAATCATTATTATCACTGAGTCCTAATATTATTAGTATAACATTTTATGTTTTTTTTTTATAGATAATTTTCAATAATAATATTTTTTACCGACACGCACACAAGTGTTGTAAAAGTCTAATAGAAAATCGTTTAGTTCCAAAGTTATATTTAGGGGAAAAGGATTGAACACTTTTGATGTTTGGTGGTGAGTTAATGGAAAAGTTTGAATCATTCAAACTCCCCCGATCATATACAAAAAATAAAAGAGTTATCACGAGAAAACCTGAGAGTTGTAAAAAAATTAACATCGTGAGCAAGATGAATGGAGATTTGACTTTATTAAACTTAAGTCACTTTCAGTACAAAAAAAATACTACTCTTTTTATTACATGCACATAATTTTGAGGCACATTGAAATGAAGAATTGAAGTCATTATGAAAGAAAGATGATGTAACAACCATGTATTTTAAATTAATTAATTTGTTAAAATTAATTCCTAAAGTGAACATTTCTTTTCTAAACAAAATGCAAGACAAATTCTGATAAAATTGTTAAATGTTTCTCTCTCCCTCTCTCTCTCTCTCTCTTTCTCTCTCTCTCTCTCTCTCTCTCTCTCTCTCTCTCTCTCTCTCTCTCTCTCTCTCTCTCTCTCTCTCTCTCTCTCTCTCTCTCTCTCTCTCTCTCTCTCTAAATATAATAACATTAGTAACGTTTCTCAAAACAGTCACACGCACACAATACATACAATAGTACATATTCTACACTTCCATCAATATTATATATATATATATATAAAATATTAAATAAAAAAAATACGATTAATCAATAAGTTCAACCAGTTATTATATATTGCATACGTGTAAATATACATACAGTCAAGAGATTTTTAAAGGCAAATTATTTATATTAACTTCTGAAACTTCTGTAAATATTTTTAATTTTTTGAAACGTCTGTCTTAACTTTGCTTGTCAATCCAACATTCATTAAACAGTTATATATAGTCTTGACGATTTTTATTTATTCTTCTTAATTTTTTTATAACCCGCTGCATCGAAAAGAGTCCACCACACCTCCATAGACTGTGTGGTAACGTCTACAAACAAAGCAGGAGTGAAGTTCGTGGTGCCCAAAGGTGTATATACTGTACAAGATAGACACTTGCAAAGTATCATTTTCTTATATGATCACTTAAGTAAATAAAAATTTTAGCTATATACCTTAATGCATTTGATCAAATTACAGAAATATAAATTGCAAATATAAAAAGGTAGCTCCCCCTCCAAGTTATAGAGGACTACAGCTTCTATGGTATTCATTAATAATATAAGGGGAGTGATATTAATACCTTTACTCTGGGAAAGAAAATGACCACCCCTTAATCTTTTACCCTAATGTGGATATTTCTTGATTACATAGGGGAGAGAAGTTAGGGGGGCGAACGTAAATGAATCAATGTGTTCAAGAAAGCTTGTATTTCTTATAGCTGAACTAAAGTTTCGATTTGGAAAAAATAGTACACTGTAAAAAAGACTTGTCCATTTCCTTGAAAAGTAAAATTAAAATAAGTAAAGATTTTACATATAATCAATTAGTGCAC
This sequence comes from Siphlonurus alternatus, assembly GCA_949825025.1. Taxonomy (NCBI): domain Eukaryota; kingdom Metazoa; phylum Arthropoda; class Insecta; order Ephemeroptera; family Siphlonuridae; genus Siphlonurus; species Siphlonurus alternatus. The sequence goes on along the minus strand of OX463781.1, from coordinate 4,535,902 downwards.
TTTGTTAAAAAAAATGTACATTTTAAACTTTTAGATACTTACTTTAAAAATAATATTTGTACTGTCATTGACTGAGTTCAAATTCAGAACTAAACTTGATCTTAAAAGTACGAAAAGTACTGAAAAAAAGGATTTAATGTACTGAAACCTATAAAGTCCTTATTGTAAGGTGAAACTAATTGTACTTATTTTTTATTTATTAATTATTCACTACAGCATTTTATACCATAATTGTGAAAAGTCAAACATAATAATAAAACAAAAAGAAAAAGTGAACGATTGAGTACAAAATAAAAGAATATGTTACAGAAAAAAACAACAATGGAGAACAAACATAAGCTGGATTGCTACATATACAAAATTATGCAAGAGAAATTAGAATATACACAATTAGACAGGTAGCACTTTACTGAAATTGAATTCAGCATCTAATTTAGTGTGTATTAGTTGTCCCGTGAAAACATTCTTCAATTTCAAAGAATTTTCAGCAAAAAAAACATGTATTTTAAAATGCGGTTGGACGCCATCTTGCCCCTGCCATATATGTAACCCGCTTCGTATTAATGCTGAACAAATTGCCTAACCTCAAGGTGCATTTCCGTGTTTGGAGGGGGCGAGAAAAGCGCACTTGCTTTAATCTCGTATAATATGGCGGCCATGTTGATGATTAAATAGCTCCTCACAAGGCAAGGAAATCCCGAGCCATTGATTGGCTGCAGTATGCGATTTTCTCGCTTTACCCACTCCATAGGAATGCACCTTTACTCAAGGATGGATACAACAAAGCCTTAAAAAAATATTTTTTTTTTGTGATAAGGCCCTTTTGAATAAATTTCCTTCAGATTTTTTATAGTGATTTGCATGATTTGGTGTATTCATTTGTTTAGAGCTGATACGTGTTATTGTAAAATAAGACAATGACATTAACTGCTACAATTTCAGTCTGTGTTTGTGTAGTGTTTTTTACAATTTCTTTTGAATGTTTTTATTTTTTACATTTTTTTTTTATTACTTTAAATTCATTACGGTTGTAATAAAGGTATAATATTTTTATATTTCTCTCGAATCTGTGTATTGAATATTGAGCTTTTATATATATATATATATATATATATATATATATATATATATATATATATATATATATATATATATATATACGTACAAAAAAACATATAAAATCTTTTCAATGCATGGTTTTAATTTTATTTCAGTGTAGTCCATATCGAAGAAAAGCATTTGAACTTGAGTTTCAATTAAATGTGGAATTAACTGACTTTATGGATTAAATCTTACAAGAGTTATATCATAGGGAGAAATTTAAAATGCAATGATGTTGAAAAAATTTATAGTAAAGATATAAAGATTTTAATTTTCCCGAGTTGAAATAAAATTCATATTTTGTTCGCTATGAAGCTCTCTTCTCGTCTAAATATACTTCCAATTTTGCACCATTTTAGATTAAAAAGAGAAGAGAATACGAAATTATGTCTTATTTCCTCATATTGAGAATAAAATGTTACGCCCAATAATATTTCATCTTCACTTTTAGCGAGGAAGAAATAAGATGTGTTTTGAGGTAAAAAGACGTTATAAGATTAGGTTTAGACATATAAAGGATGAGTTAAAGATGTAATTTTGCAACTAGAGTTATTACTTGGTTTAAAAAACAGTTTGAAATCTTTAAATAAATCCACTTTTCATTTAAAACGGGGAAATTTTAACAAAACGTATAGAAATGTCTAATAATTGAAATGTTCGACTGAAATAGCTCCTAGCAGCTCCTCTTAATTAGCATTGTTAATTAACGAAGGCTTGTTTGAGTGTGTTCTCGTGGTTTTATATTCTTTGATTCAGAATTTGTGTCCCCTGCATGACTACATCAATTAGCTCCTTACTCCTCGCTGCTCCCACTGGAAAATCACGACGCTTTGTAGCCGTCAGATAGAAATTTACCTGCTTGCAAATTTGTAGTAAAATGTAGGGAAATTTATCAAAGTACTGTGAATTGTCGAAATGATTTGCTTTTATATGGATTTTTACATTAATTTTAAAATACATACTTTTAATTTGTAATCTAATTAAAAATAAAATTAAAATGAAAATTATTATAAAATTATTTACCAATTATTCTAAATCCAAAATTCGTATTTCGAGTTGGATACATTTTTTCCATCCCAATCATATTTATATATTTCAATCTAGTTAAGCTTAAATTATAAATACAAAGCCTATGGGAGGTGTGGGACAGTGCGCTTGATCGGGTATCGTCCGATCACCGAAGTCAAGCAACGCTGAGAGTGATTAGTAGTTGGATGGGTGACCATTTTCAACAAAAAACATGTTTCCCACCCAGGGGTAAATGCGCTTTTCCACTATGTGGTTCCTCTGGATTTGGACCATTGCACTTCCGGTTCATTGACAAAAAGCTGTAGCTTCCGTCCTGGCTGAAGTTTCCACGTTCACCTCAGTCGCAGGCAAATGCCGGGATGGATTGCAAGGCCGTGGCTGCCCCCATTCCGGAAGAACCCGCAAAACGCTCAAGTTATAGGGTTTCTGAAGATTCGAGGTTTCAAAGTAGTACGAATATATTAACTAGAAGTACCCAAGTGGGAATCTTAACTCTCGGGGACTACAGCTTGCAAAAGTTCCCGATATAAAGTAGCCTGTCGCGCAATCCAGAGAAGTTTTCATCAGCATTAAAAAATAAAAATCAAATATCAAGATAGCCCATGTTAAGGAGCACAAAATTGTCAACAAAGAGATCTTACTAGTTACCTGATTATTGATAGCATCAATATACTTAATATGTAATTAGTATTTACCGCTATTCTTATGGATAAAGATAATCAAAATCCAATTTTGGGTTCGTTAAAAACATGATAAATAGTTGTCATATGAAGATTGATATTATGATCAGGTACAGGAAAATAAATAATGTATATATTATGTCGAAAGTTTTGTGTTCTTTTAATTAACGGTAAGATAACACAGAACAGCTGATCGACGTAGTCCCATTTGATTAACATGTAAACCTTAGCAACCTTATAAAAATTCTGTAATATTTTTTTAGAGACATATCCCTCAGAACCAAGAATTGCAGAAAAAAATTTAAAAACAATTTGACAAGCCGATTTGTTTAATTTAAGTTTTTAAGTTTTCAGTATCGGGCTTTTCCATGAAAATTAGTAAAGAGTTAATTTTAAAAAATCTGCTCTTCCAATTGTTTTGAAATTTTTTCTGCAAATTCTTGGTGCTTAAGGACTGTGGCTAAAAAAATAAATATACAGAATTTTTATGAGGTTGCTAAGGTTTACATGCTAACTAAATGGGACTACGTCAATCAGCTAATTCAGCTGATTCGTGTTTTCTTACCCTAACAGTCATTTATGTAAATTTAATATAAAAACTCAAACTGATAAAATAATATAATGTCAACCATTCCACAACAAGAAAAAAAAAAGCTTTAGTTCACACAAAAGGAAAGATCATAAAAATTTCAAACATAATTTTATAATAAATATAATATGTCAAAAGCAGCCATATATAATTAAAACAAACAATTTTACCTTGTATACGAATGTTATAATATAGTAAAAATGTAAAATCTGGTAATTATAATTTAATGAATGTGAATATTTAAAACAATGACGTCATCATGGCCAAATTAATCGAAACAACTTTTCACTACGTAGGTTTGATAATTTAATCATTGGTTGTAGAATTACAAATTAATTACATTAGTATTATAATGTATACACTATAATGGAATATTATTCGGTACATCATAACGTGTTTATAAAAATAAAACTGAAAAATGTGTGTTAATTTTAATTAGCAAGTCAAAATTTATAACAAATATTTTATCACATTATTTTTTTTTCCAAATATAACTTTAAAACAGAAACAAATATTGTAAAGAGAAAATTCTTCTACTCGTAAAAAAACAAAAACAAAATAATATGGATTGCACTTTTGTAGTTTATTTTTACTGCTGGTGTGTATCTTGTATATAATGTCAAATCACTTTGTTTTTTGAACTAAAAATTTAGCAACTCAAAAAATAGCATATGTATATTTTTAACTTGTTAGTCGATTTATCTCTAACTTTAAGCTTTAAAAAAAATTAGAATATATATTAACCATCGGAAAATAATAAACTGTAGATATTTTACAAATGGTGACGTCAATCCTTAGTTGATTTGAGTAAAAGCGATGCACTTTATACTTCTTTCTCTTGTGCTATTTTAGCACCAGGCAAATGTATGTCATATATTATATATGTTGGCACACTTGGCACCCAAAGCCGAATTCGGCCCCTGGCCCGAAAAAATGCGCAGAACTAAAGCCGGTATTACACGATACAATTTTCTAATTATTGCATACAATTTTTCCTTTCAAGAAAACTTAAGCTCCATTTGTTTGCATGGAGATGAAATTCTCTTGCAAGAAAAAATTGTATGCAATATTGTATCGTGTAATATAGGCTTAAATTGGAGCATCGCGATGTACTCCAAACCCAAAATAAATTAAAATTTCGTCTTTGGGTCAAACCACGATACTGCAAACTAGTTCTGGTCATATATGCTCTAAAGCCGATGGAGGCTTTTAATTCGTGGAGCATCTAGACCAGAACTAGTTAGGAGCATCTTAGTTTGACCCAAAACCGAAATTTGAATTTATATCTGGGTTGGAACACTCCGCGATCCTCCAATCTAGTTCTCCGCATTTTTTTTTGGCTTTGGGTGCCAACATATCCGTAAAATTTCTAGCAGCTCTTGACTCATGATTGAAGAGAAAAGTTGAAAAAAAGAAAACATAACAAATAAAAAATATATTATATATCATAAATTGAAATTGCGGTTCACATTGAAATTATTATTTATTAAAAAAAATCAATGTTTATATAAGAAGTTTATATATTGATCTATATTTTTTTTTATCTTGAACATGCGCTGTAAATAAGCACGGCTCATTGAAATTGAATTTGTTCACAAGAGTGTTCAATACGGATCCGTCTAATACGAATCATGTAAACGTAGTTATAGTGCAGCTCTAACAGATAAAGGAGTAAGTGTATTGAGAGAGACAGTTAACATGGGAGAGCGATCTCCTTAAGACATCGTCCGGACAGCTGTTGGTCGGTAAGTGATTGATACTGGACACCACAGCGGGGAATCACCGTCAGAATTGGAACGAGAGAAGATGGATACGAATGTCAATAGAGAGTAAACTTTGTGAAATATCATTCTTGATGTGTTTTTATAGACGAATAAAATCAAGTCAGTGCATTGACTAATTCTCATTGGTCACCAAAGTCAAGCAACTTGTATGGGTTTCAAGTAAAAATTAAATTGTCCGTCCCTCCCTGGAATAAATTCATCTCGCTTTCCACCCAGTGCAGTGATGCACTTGCGTGAGGTTCCCCATGCAGGCTTTGGACAGCACTTTGGTAAATGATAAAAAGTAGAGGTGTCCGTCCTGACTGAGGTTTTTCACGGTTCCCTCAGTCTTACCTCAGTGAATGCTGGGACGCGTAACAGGCCGTTACCACCACCCTGTATAGTTGAAAAACTACATCTTCAACTCCTCCTTTACACGTCTAAACCTAATTTTATTACATCATTTTACTTCAAAAACACATTTTATTTCCTCCTCGCTTAAAGTGAGGATGAAATGGAGACAATATTTCTAACATTTAATGCTCGTGAAGAGGAAATAAGTCGTAAACTCGTCTCTTTCCCTATTTTTTCTTCTAAAATGGTACAAAGTAAGAGAAAATTAGACGAGGAGGGAGTTTAATAGATGAAATTTATTTCAAGTCGAGGGTGTCCATCCTGACTGAGGTTTTCTACCGTTCCCTCAGTCTCACCTCAGTGATTATATTGGACCCATAACAGGCTTTGGCCACCACCCTTTTCCTTTCCTATCCCTACTCATTACTCCACCTCGAGCTTTAAGCTGCTGTAAAAAAAAAAAAAAAAAAACTTCACGTTTATTTTATACTTTGAGTGTTTTACTGCAGCAGTTATGCAGCAGTGCCAGTCGTGTCGTGGATACGTTATGACTCTCAAATTGTAGAGTACGTATAACAATAATAGAGGTCATGCGTGACACTAAACATAGAAGTGACCTGATCACTTCTGTTAGTATCGCATGTTTTTAATGTAATTCCAAAACTATTCTCTTTTTTAAAGTTCAATTGTAAAAATCTATCATTAAACTTATTCGTTTTTTAACAGTAAGCTGAAGCTAAAAATTATGTACGAAATTCATATTTAACTTGCATTTCGTCGGAAACGTTCGGGTGTCCTTCGGCTCGGCTCGGCCAGTGAAATTCTTCGTTACAAACAACACACCAATAACTAAAGACGCTACAAACAAGATGAAAACCAAAGTAAAACAGAGTATAATGGACAACCTGCATGAAAAATTTTTATTGCAGAAATGAATAGAGGGTACCAAATTATGCTACATGTTGAATTTTTTGTAAAATCCAGAATTATTTTTAATAATTATTGGAAGTGCTGCCACGCCCCTTGGAGGTGTCAATAGGTATCTCGGTCCTATCCTTTTTATTAAGGATTCAGGGATGCCAACTTAACTTACAGAACTTTCAATAATTATTTAAAAAAAATAGTTCTGGATCTCATAAAAAACTAAAAAAATTAAGAGTAGCATAATTTGGCACCCTTTATTCATTTCTGCATTAAAAAAAATTTCATGCAGGTTGTCCATTATGTACAGTATATTATTATCTTGATTAAATTTCATAGGTGTTTGTGACAGTTCAAAATGTTAAAAATATTACAGTATATTTACGATTGCTAAAAGATGCACACAAAAAAACACTTTTTCCGTGTAAGCATTCATTTTTTTATATATACAGATTGCATGGTATAAAACCTAACAATTGTGAAGTATGCGCATTTAGCTTTATACTGCAATAAATCATATATATATGAATATTCGTTTTTTACATATAAACTTTCGTATATTTCTTTTCAAGTTAATATTTTTTTTTAAATATAATAAATCAAAAGTATATTTTTATTCTGTGTTTATTAGAGGTATAAATTTATTTTCATGCTTGAAAATGCAAGAATGCATTTTTTTCATAAACTGTTATTAAAATTATTGAGTTGTAAATCACACAGTATAGCGACCTAGATTATTACAAAGTTATCTGCTGAGAATGCAATATTTATGTCTGACATGTATGAATAATATTTACATATATTTCAGATAAACATTTTCTGTAGTTAGTGCCAATTTTGCTAGCAAAGTACCTTCTTTGTTGTTGTTGCTGGCTCAGCATCTGTTCTACTTCTCATATATAACTAATTCTCCAACAGTTCAATTCATTGCCCCCATTTGCATGCATACTGCAGCAACAGTAGTTATTAAAGAAGAAAAAATTACAATATTTGGAGGATCAACTCAAACTTATTTCAGCCCATCAGCTTTAAATCAATGTATGTTCCTGTTTATTTATTTTTTATGAGACTCTACCTGGGTACTTCTAATTACTAATTACTTACTAAATCTGAAAATTTGAATCTTTCGAAACCCTATAACTTGAGCGTTTCGCTGGCTCTTCCGGAACGGGGTAGGTCATGGCAATGCAATCCATTCCGGCATTTGCTTTTGTGGCTGAAGAAAACGTGGACACTTCAGTCAGGATGGACGCTACAGCTTTTGTCAATGTACTGGAAGTGCAATGCTCCAAAGCCAGGGGAACCACATACATAGTGGAAAATTGTAAAAATTTACCACTGGGTGGGAAACGTGAATTTGATTGAAAATGATCACCCATCCAACTACTAATCACGCTCAGCGTTTCTTGACTTCGGTGATCTGACGAGACCCGGTCAAGCACAATACGCCTCACTTCCCACTTTTTGGAACCAAATTATTTGCTAAATAAAAATTTCTGATTGTAACTCTGTTTCAATGAAAATAATTATATTTCTAATTATTTTCAATTTAGTTACTAAAAAATAATTATATAAATATTTACTTGTGAGGGTGCTTTATTTGTACGATATAATATCATCCCTTTTTATACTACAAAATGATGTGTTTCTGTTAGGGAGTTTAAGTTTAACTTGATATGGTTATCAATTTAATAAATCTAACAAGAAGGAAAAAAATAAAAATAATCACATTTCTATGTTTTTTAATGTAAGAGAAATTTATAATATTAATGATTACTGATTACTCTCGTGCTGAACAATTTTCGTCAACTTTAAAATTCTGAGAAATCTATAAAAAAGGAACTCAAACGCTAGTTACAAATTTTCCTCCTCAATTCTTCCTAAACACATGATAAAAAAAAATGTGTTACATATTTTTAGAATTCACAACTCAATTTTTCCTCGAACAAATTGAGAACGAAATGAAGGCAATGGTGAAGATTCACGAAAAATCGAAAGGTTTCCAATTTTCTAACTAACTACGTTCAGCGCCAGCTTAATTCAATGGCACTAAACGTGAATCTAGAGCGAAACCTGGATATATTTTTGTGTGTGAATCGCTCCTTTTTAACATTGCATCCATGTCAATAACAGGAATGAAGACTAATCTCACCGTTTCTTCTCTTTTTTCTTCGTAAATATTGCAAAATATGACGAAAAAAGATGAAAAATGTTTAAATGTATTTAAACTTACATATAATAGTAAAAATTAATCGATTTTTTGTCACGTATTTCTTACTTTTGATCAATATTTTCTAAAGAATCCCCAATTAATTTAGGTTACAATTAATCACATGATATAAAATCATCCCCCTTATGGTCAAAGAAACATTGAAGATATTTTGAAGACACGTGTCGGTAAAACCTCTCCTGGGAGTCTCTTGCGTCATCTCAAAGGTAATGGCTGACCTCATTTTGTCACAGACCCCCGCAGGTGAATCTCACCGTTATGTGTAAGAGATAAAATACGTAGCCATTAAAACGAATAAGAGGATAAAAAAAGAAGTAAATAAAATATTGTAAGGTTGATTGTATTTCGTTTTAGATTTACAATTTGTGGTACTACGTGAATCATTTGACCTCTTTCCTCCATTAATTCTGACACACCCATCCATCTAACCAATACAATAACTCTCAAATGATTGCGTGCAAGCTTTTTATGTTAGTATTGACTTCTAGATTATTGATTTACCTTTTTTTTTTGGATATATTCCAATAAATAAAAATATTATCAATAACATAATAATCAGATTGTTATATCTGATTATTTGGAACTAGTTGCTTTAAAAGATGTCTTAAATAAAGAAAAAGAAAAATTTTAACAATTTTGACGACTCTTATGATGGATGAAGGTTTTTCTTTGGTGATGAAATATGTCGTGCCGCGACTCCGTCTGTCACCTGGATAAGCACCTTACACCTGCGCCATGTCTGACCTAACCATAAATCTACAAGACTTTAAGATATCACATCTGATACATTTATTGTAAAGGTAGCTGTTGCTTATAAAAAATAAATACTACATTTTCTGTTATTATTATTGAATTGATTACTTCAATGTTTCGTAATATTATTTAAACTTTTTAGAGTTGAAATAAATTTAATCCTTAATTCGCTATTAAGCTCTCTCCTCGTCTAATTTCATTCTATTTTGCGCCATTTCAGAGGAAAAAAGAGGAGATAACGTGTTATTTCCTCTTATTAAGAATAAAATTTTAAAAATACATATTATTTCCCTTTGATTCTCATTTTGAGCGAGGAGAAAATAAGATGTGTTTTTGAGGTAAATAAACGTTGTAAAATTAGTTTTAGACGTGTAACGGAAGAGTTAAAATAGTAGTTTTTCAACTATGGTCATTCATCCTGGAATAATAATTGCACTTTAACAGGTGAGTGCAATTATAATAATCTGTAATTATAGGCTTAAAATATATAATGCTCATTTTTGCGTCACATGCAACAACATTGCACATAAGATCGTGATTGACATCTAGATAGCTCATTATTCCGAATCAGGAATGCTATAATGTAATAATTTGACTTTTTTGTCATATTATAACACTAAGCATCGTAATTAAATGTTTAAAAGCATTTTGTTACAAATTCTGCACACTTCATCCCAAGTTGAAAAATATACATTTTTTTTTTATTTACGTTTAAAGTCTTTCCCTGTTTTTTTTTTTTTTTTTTTTTTTTTTTTTTTTCCATTTTTCACTATTTCCGAGCAGAAAAAAAGGGAAAATACAAGTTTACGTTTTCTTTAGAAGAAACATTTCTAATTTGTTAGATATATATATATATATATATATATATATATATATATATATATATATATATATATATATATATATATATATATATATATATATATATATATATATATATATATATATATATATATATATATATATATATATATATATACATATATATACATATATACATATATATATATATATATATATACATATATATATATTTCCTCATTTTGATCGAGAAAGAAATTAATGTGTTTTTGAGTTAAAAATTACGTAATAATTAGGCTTAGACGTTAAAAGAATTAAAAGAGTTTAAGTCATAAATTTTTAACCGAGAATTATTTAAGATTTTTTTTTTCTCCTACTGATAATTAACTTTTTTAATTTGTTTTTCAAGAACTTTAATTTCATAGATATATTTTTGCTGGAATGACGTGTTTCATTGAAGTTTTAAAATATTGCCAATACATCGCGTGCAGTGGGAGTATATGTTTATTTCCACGCTAAATAGCCAGCCATACAAAGCTGATGAGAGGTCGATCCCACTGAACTTCCGGTCGCTGGACTCGCTACAAACGAGGAGAGGAACACGCTCGTTTGCCAACACCGCAAATCAGTCGGAGCCGCACGCGAGTAAACTCAGAACTTTTTGAAAACTTTTTCAATCAACATGAAAGCTAATTATATTGAAATGATTATTTATATTACATTAATTATTCTCTTTAATCTATACACGCAAAGTTATACCAGCTAGTACTTGGTTCATTCTAGGTAGGTCCTATTTCAAGGATAGTGTAATTTGAGAGGAAGGTTTACTTTGAAGTCAACATGTTGTCTCCAAGTGACGTCATTACGTCATCCTGGTTGAAAAATTACATCTACAACTCATCGGGAGTGTTTTAGAAGTACATTTTTATTTTGGTCAGGCTCTAAACCGGGTACCGGCTTAGTAAGTGAATTGCTCCGAAGGTTGACGAAAATAGTCGAGGACCGTACTTCTTCACTTTGTCGTTCTAGACCATCCTCCTTTCTTCCATTATTCTTGTTTGGTACCACATGTTTGTCACTGACGGTGGCTTCACAAGCAAACCATAGCAAGGTTAGTATCTGTGTCCCCACTCATAAATCTATAAGTTTTATTGCCACAAGTTTATTGAATAACGGTTTGTATAGATATGGGGATGCGATTGGGAGGGACTATAAATATGCAGACGGCAAGTTGACTCCTACTGCAAAGCTTGGCTTCTCCTATACACTGAAAGTAATGGAACATACAAAAAAAAATGTTGTAGTAAGAAAAAGAAACTCATTTCTCGGCAGGAAATACAGCTGAGACGGCACACCAAGTGTTGCTTATTGCTCTGATCACGATACTTGCAACACAAGACCAATATGTTTACAAAAGATATGACTGTAACTTTGTACCTTAAAATATATAAACAGAAAATCGTAAGTATTATAGAATTTTACTACTGGTAAATATTAAAAATAAAAAAAAAAAACACAAAAATTAATCAAATGTTACAAGTTAGGCCACCGTTTTGACCAATGTTAAAGGGGCTTAGCCAATCACGATAAAAAGTACTATAGGCCCTATTGTACCATGAAACTTTTAAATGTGCTCATCATTCAATGCTGTTTTTAAAATTTTGCGGTAATTTGGGGCCTAAAAATTGACCCACGATTTTCACGCGTGTCTTAATCTGTATGAAGGAACGTTGATTTGATCAATAAAAAGTTTACGTCAGGATTTTTACTTATTTACTTATTAACTTTTTTCTTCTGCTAATATTTACAATAGTAAAAGATCGGGCACACTACAAAGTGGTATATACAATTCGTAATCTGGAGTTCATGTGTTCGAATCCAGGCAACACTGTTTTTTCCACATGACAGTTAAAAAACACCCACTAGCACCTCCGGGAGAAAATTTTGGAGATAAAAATGATGAAATCTTCACCAAACACTAACATGTTTTTTATTCACCCTCGATCGTCTGTCTTATTTCCTGTAACTTACAGCTAGCTAAATCGAACTTGCCTACAGATATAACAGTGTAAAGTTTTCAATAAAAAATGTTTGTTCCCATCTAATACAATTTTTTAAATGAAAAAATATTACAATGTTGAACAAAATAAATGTATCAATCAGAAAATGATATAAAAAATACCAATATTAATTGTATGTAGCCTATTATACTAATTAAATAATTTAAAAATTATCTTTATTTACTAAATCCACTTTTTTATTATTAAATTACAATTGAATGCATCTCGTTACTCTAATTAGTAATTATTCACTTCGTACACAAGCTGAAATTTATGAAAACTTAACTTTTGTCTTTCATGATTTCATCCAGAACGGCCGGGTTCGACCATGGCATTGCAAGCTATCTTGACATCATTTACCTGTGACTGAGGGAAACGTGGAAACCTCAGTCAGGAGGGACGCTACAGCTTTTGTCAATAAACCGCGCAAAGGTGTAATAGTACAAATAAAAGCAAGGGGAACCACTTGGTGAAAAAACGCAACGATTTAACTCTGCGTTGGAAACGTAATTTTTGTTGAAAATGGTAACCCATCCAAATACTAGCCTTGCTTGGCATTGCTTGATTTCGGTGATTGTTCCATAACCGGTCAATCCACTGCACCACACTCCCACTATTCACTGTGTCATTTTTCCCCTGCATCTTATGGGCACTTTTGAAGCAGTGGTATGCACATCCAATTCATAATCAAATGGTCGTGAGATCGATCCCAGGCACCGCCAAACTTTTCACAACTGGCGGTTGCTAAAGACCACTCACTCGTGCATCTGAGAGGTGAATGATTGCATCCTACATCAATTTCCGAACATCCTGACTGAGTTTTCCATGGTTTCCTCAGTTAGAACCAGACAAATACTGGGATGGATTACTATATAGGCCGTTGCCGTTCTGATTTAGAAGGTCCCCACCCACAAAATCCTAACTACACTCTCAGAAATAGGTGTTTCACAAAGTGTTTCAGAAACATTTTGGAATGTGTGTGTTTTGCTAGAAAACAACATGATGAATATTTTAATGTACCAATTAATTACAATTACCAGACCAGAAATAAAAATTCAATAATAACTCCATCAATTTGCAGGCTAGAACTTTGTAATAAAGGACCCCTCGCAATGTGTATTAGATTGTATAATAAGTTACCACTTTGTGTAAAAGAAATTACAAATTACAGAGATTTTAGAAATTCTGTGAAACTGTTACTTAATGATTGTGTTTTTTACAGTGTTAGTTCTTATTTACAGTTTAAGTTCTAATAAACAAGTTTTTTGACGTGTCTAACCTTCATACTCAAAGTGCTGCATTATCAATGTTTGTATTTGTATATGTGGAATTTGACGAATAAACCATTTGAATTTGAATTTGGTTAAAGTGTTTCAAAATTGCCCCCTTAGTTAAGACACATTAAGTGTTTCTTGAAGTGACATTTGAAACATTTAATGTGTTTCTGAAACACGTTAAGTGTTTTTAAACTTATTCTGAAACACTTTCTGAAACACGAGATGTGTCTTAACTAAGGGAGCATTTTTTGAAACACTTTAGGTGTTTCTGAAACACTTTGTGAAACACCTATTTTGAGAGTGTATGCTAGGTGGGGTCTATGAAGAGCCAGGAAGTTAAATTCATTGACTTGTAATCAGTACAGTCAAATTCTATCCGGAAGTAGCCGGATGTGTAAGGTTTCTGATCTTCCTGCTTATATTTCAGTGTTACAATTTCACACAAAAGTCAGGACTTCTACTTCAAACCACTCTGTAAAGTTTCAAAACAGAATTAAAAAGAGAAGAGGTGCAAACTTTACACTTCTGGCTACTTCCGGAAGGAATATCAAATTAATTTGACTGTACAATCGGGTTCAGTTGAAACAAAAAATAAATCTGCAGTATCGTGCACACGTAAAACAGTGCACAGAAAATCTTTGTGTGAGAGCCGCGTCTGATTGGTTCGATCTCACTCAAGTGGTTTGATGGCACCCCAGGGAGAGATGGCGCTAACAACTTGCCGGGCGCCAGGGAGGTGGCAACTCTCGGGAGAATAAGTCTAAGATAATCTACTTTAATTCAGTTGCTCCTCCAACGTGTGGTTATACTTTTAGCTCATACAGATGTTATTTTATGAAGTTCTTTTTTTTTTTTGTCTTTAAAATGTTTGGTCAATTTTTGAAAGACAAAGGTATTTGCTAAAAATATATAATAATTTGCGAGTTAATTATTAACATTAAATAATTAAAGTAGAGTGGACATTATAAAAGCTTTCAAGAACACCCCATAAAATTTAAACCACGCATTTCCATCCAATTATCAAATAAAATTCAAGGAGGCAACGCAGTTTTATATTAAGAATTTGAGATTAAATTACAAATTACAAACATTGTTAAAAAAAAATATTTCGTAATTGAAAAACAATTGAAAACGGAACTGCAGTGAAAGTTATCTTCTAAAATTCAGTTTTATTTTTGTCCAATTTATTTATATTTTTTTTTATAAGTTGCGCTTGAAAGATGAATTTAAGAATCTCTCCTGCTTTGCAAGTTGCATAATTTACAAGTTACCAGAACAACTGATGTTAACTCCACAAAAATGTAAATTTTACATGTAAACATGTTAGTCCCTGTGAACAAGCATTGTTTTTATGCTGGCTGAGTCAAAGTACACATGTTTGGAATTGATCTGTCAACAGTAGAGGGGGTCAACAATGAGTTGTGTGTTTTGTGGCGCTGGAGAGGAGAGCCACAAAACAATACGTTCTCGCGTTACCACTTTGCCAACTTGGCCGGGACTGAAAGCTGCATCTCCAAAAACACGAAAAAAGTACATTTTAATTCGTTAACTTGTATTCGTTTTAGGCCAGCAATTTTTTATACGTCTAGGCATTCATGTAATACAGTACTGCACAAGGTATATTAATTTATTAATTACCAACAAGGCTAACATTTATAACATAACATTTATAACATTTTTGTGAGTACATTGCAAAAATTTATAATATTTTAAAAATATAATAAAGTTATTTAAATATCACTTTTTAAAATTTTACTTGGGACCGGGTAGTTATATAAGTGACATATTATATATATACACTATATCTTTCTGGATCTTCGTGAATTAGCCTAAATTAGCGTATGCAGTGAAGTAATTTAATTAATTAGTTGAAATATATTTCATCTTTTATTTACTTTTAACATCACTTTTCCTCTAATTTCCTATTTTGCACAATTTTTGAGGACAAAATAGGAAAGAAGACGAGATTACGTCTTATTTCCTCTTCTTGTGCATAACATAACAATATTGTCTTCATTTCATCCTCACTTTGAGCAAAGAAGAAGTAAGATGTATTTTTTAAGTTAAAAAAAGTATAATTAAAATTATAGGTTTATACGTGTAAAGGATGAGTTGAGGACGTAATTTTTCAACCAATTTGCATTTTTGTACTTGAAAATGTCTATTGTTGACAACAAAAACGTGTAGAAGGGGGGAAAAATACAGATTCTCCCATCTTACTTCCATCCCCTAAGTGCACTTACATCCCACAAGGGTTAAGATGGTTCAATGATAAAGCTTAGGGGGGAATCATTGCTCTTTAAAATAAAAGTATAAAAACTTATTCTTTTTTTTTCTTTCGTGCTCAGAATTTTTAATACTTCCAAATGAAATCACATCACTTTACTCATTAACTCTAATTAAGTTAATTATTCATAAATGGATGGAGAAAATGAAAGTATACATAAAAAATTAACATTTATTTAAATATAACAACACACTAATATGTCGACTCATGCATTAACCTCACTCTAAAAATATAATATAATGATCATCCACAGATGTAAAAAAAAATATGCTAATTAGATTTGCTTTTTCTTGTTGACATTTTATTTAAGTGGAAAGACACATTCAGTTTTGAATAAACAAACACCAACATGAAAAATATGTTTGCAGTGCACACATAAAATAAATATGGCAATTAATGCTGAGTGTAATTTACTGTATAAGAATTTGTTTAAACATTATAACATTGCTCATTCGTGTATGATATTCAAGTCATTAGCATGATTATAATTTATTATTTTATTATTTAAATCTTCTATGCTGAATAATTAACAAAATTCCCTATGGAAGGTCTATCAGTATTCTATTTTCTCACTAACAATATTTATTTTATATTTGTTAGTTGGAAAATTTACCAATGTTAGAATTGAAAAATTATATATGCATGCTACTTGTTTCCACCTACAATTCGTCGCCTCAGAATGCAAATCACGTAACTACAAAAAAAATTGATGGAACTTTGACCCATATGTTCTAGTGAGATAAGGTTTAAAGTTGCATCAAATTTTTTTGTAGTTACGTGATTTGCATTCTGAGGCGACGAATTATCACGTTTTTTTCTGACATATATATGAGGAGAGGGAGGAAGAGGGAGAGAAGGAGGGAGAGAGGGAGGGAGAGAGGGAGGAATAAAAGGAGGGAGGGAGGAGAGAGAGATTGTTCCATCTGACAGCAAGTTCTTCTTATCTCCGCCTACAAGTATGCAACCCGCGCGCCACCAAAATGCTGCATAATTGTCGACTTTCTTCAACGACGAGATTAACACACCGACATTAGCCAGACCATCTCTGCACTTTCAGTTGTCTGCGAGTATATACATTGCTGGGAGATTGTATAGGGTGTCGAAAATTATATTTAAAATTTTGCAATATTTCTATTCACTGCATCATCATGGCATATTGATGTAAAATAAAACGCTGAGCATGAAAATATTATGAATTTTTTTTAAAGGCATTATATATTTCTTACACCTTCGGACAGCACGATTTTTACTCCTGCCTCACTTGCTAGAGCTGCAGCTCCAATAGACAGAGAGATGCAGATTTGTAATTTTGGGAGATGTAAGAAGAGCACCCAGTCTATCAATAACAAAATAGTTTTGGTTTACCATACCTTCAACAGACTGCGTGGTAACGTCTACAAACAATGCAGTCCTGAGTAAAGTTCGTGGTGTCCAGATGGTCATTGGAAAATTTTTCATGCCGACGAGTATACTTATGACAAAACGTTAGATATATAAAACGCAATGCAGTAAAGATTAAGTCTTAAAAATATAAATGCAAGACATGTTGATGAAGTTTATCAAAAATAATATATTGTACAGTGGTGTGTGGTTACATTAATAATTCTTCAAAGCTTCTGCAGGCTTTCACTTTGAGTGCTCGGAGGTTTTCCCATTGTCTGTATGTTAAAGAGGGACGCTAGTTAGCTGCCAGTCCACCACTATCCTTTACATTAGAGCCTCTAAGTCACAACTTTGCTTGAGCTTGCATGGTGGAACCGCAAAACTTAGAGTGGAATTATCTGATGGAATTATTTTGCTGCTCGTTTATCATTACACCTTTGCACTTTTAGTCAAACAGCTCAAAATAAGATTTATAATTTAATCTACTTTAAATTTATTAATAATATACTAAATATTCACAAGTTTAATGAAATTAAAACCTTCTTTAGGTGTAGGTATTTGTGGGGAATTATATTACATAATATATAAATCATTAGATATTTCAAATTGTTTCCTTAGCACTTTAAATTTGAAACTACGTAGAAGGGTGTAAAGTAAATAGCTAACTTACAAAATAGGGGAGAAATTAGCTGCAGCATGCAAGCGTGTTGGCAATGTTTATATTATCAAATTACGCTGCTTTGTTGATATTATAATATATATCAAATGTTAATGTTTACTTTAAGAACATTACTTGGTGATTGTTACTGCATTGTGACGTCATTTCAATTAATAAAATACCTTCAGCAAACCACTTTTGAACCTCATTAACATCTGGAGGCGATGAGATCATCTTCAGCTTTGACGACTAATTAGTCGAGGCTCCCAAAGAGAGGCGGTGACCGGTCAGTCTCTCTCTTCTTTTCTCTTCATTCTTTTCTCTTTCTCTTCATTTCTCTCTCTGTTTTTTATCTATCTCTCCCGCTCTTTCTCTCGATTTTTCTCTCTCTCTCTCTCCTCTCTCTCTCTCTCTCTCTCTCTCTCTCTCTCTCTCTCTCTCTCTCTCTCTCTCTCTCTCTCCCTCTGTGTCTCTCTTCATATCTCTCTTACTTTTTCTACCACTCTTTGTCTCTCATTTTCTCTATCTCACTCTCTTTCTTTTCCTCTGTCTCCCTCTCTCCCTCCCCCCAGTTAAATATAAATGCTTCAATGGTCCGTGCCTCGCTCTAATTAGCACAGCGCACCTTTCTTCCAATCTCATTTCTTTCTGATTGTGCGTGACTCCACTTTATATTTCCATTTGCGTGCTATAAAACTGCTACACTTACAGAAATCTATAAACATTGCTCTATATTAAAACCATTGCTTTTAGAATCAAACGATTCTTTGATTATCTTTATTGCATACTTACAATCGTAGTAATAGACCTTTAGAGAATACTTAGAAAGAATTGGAATAAAATAAACCAAACTACTTTCAGATTTTAACTATAATAATATATACTTTGAGTCTTGTTACAACAGTGTGTATTAGTAGTTCGTTCTCATTTCTATTGCCTTTTTTTTAAAATTAAAAATATTATATTAATGTAGAGATAATACGAATCAGCTGTTCAACATAGTCTCTTTTGATTAACATATTAAATCTTAGCAAATTCATGAAAATTCTGATTTTTTTTTAGAATCAGATTTTAGTGCCTAAAAGCCATGCAAAAAATTTCAAGACAATTATTCGAGCCGATTTTTTTAAATTAATTTTTTAGTTTATTTCTCCATGGGAAAGCCCTATGCTGAAAATTAAAAATAATAATAATAATAATAATAAAAAAAACGGCTAATTAAATTGTTTTGAAATCTTTGGTATGGATTTTAGGCACTAAAATCTGCCTCTCAAAAAAAAAATCAGAATTTGTGTGAATTTGCTAATGTTTTCATGTCAATCAAAGGAGACTACGTCGAACAGCTGATTCGTATTATCTCTATCTTAAAAAAAGTAAGTTTTCTGCTGCTTTCTTCATTGATTTGCACAAAGATTCAATACAATTGTACTGCTTCTTGATGTTTTTAATACAATTTCTTATGATAAAAACCAACATTATATTTTTTGCCATAAACTTATCAAGTTTCTAAATTCATATCAAGTTTGCTAAGTTACTAACTGATACCCTAGAAATGAGAAGTATTACTGTATAATGTTATTAATTCATCAGCTGGAACTTTATGACCTACAGAGTTGCCAGTATATTAACCTCAAACAACATATAATATGTCCCAAAGTCTCCTGCTCGTTGTTAGTAAACAAAGTATTGTTGGATAATGTCTGTCGCGTGAAGGGAAAAACATGGGACGGTTGTTGATTTACATGTTAACTTATGGAAAATGACCGTTAATTATGAAGTTGACACCGTTGCCTAGCGCCAACAATGCCATTACGTTCTCTGCTCTGGTGGCAAAATTAGGCACTAGGTTGTCCCATGTTTACAATGAAAAAGGCTGCATGCGACAGACATTATAAACAATGGTTTGTTACAACCATTGTGAGAGTAGAAGACTTTGATATTTCCTTATAATATATATTATAACAAAAAAGTTAACAACACAGTTAGGGTCATTGCCTCTATTTTAATTATTATTGACACCATTTTGGAATAAAAATAATAAAATAGAACCGGTTTAAAGGCTAGAAGAGAATAACAAGAATCATATTTGAAAATTGACCTTCAATTAAGGGAAAGTTAAAAATTCTAAATCACAACTCAAAAATATGACATTTTAAAATATAAAAGTGGTGTCAAGTACCATGTTAATAAATTATTTATATATTATATGCTTTAACACTCGTCCTTGATTCTTTTTTCCATTGCCCATACGAATGTCGGTATATAATTATTTCTGTGATTTTAAATTATATTTTTACAATATATTGGACAAACTACTTGAAATTTTTTATTGCAGAAATGAATAGAGAGGGTACCAAATTTTGCTACTCTATTTTTTTTTCTCAGACTTTTTTTAAAAACTGGGCAAAAAATCTTAATAGGTTGTGAAATAATTTGTGATCCATTGTTAAAATTTAGAGGAAAAAAAATACTTACAAATATAATATGTACTCTGGTTAAAAAACTACGTCTCGATCCTTTACACGTCTAAACCTTTTTGCCTCTAAAACACATCTTATTTCCTCTTCAATAAAAGTGAGGATGAAATGAAGACAATATTTCTAACATTTTATGTTCAAAAAGAGGAAAAAATTACGTATTCTCTTCGTTTTCACCACTTTTTTCCTCTAAAATGGTGCGAAATAAGAGGAAAAAAAGACGAGCGGAGAGTTTAATAGCGAAGAAAAGATGAAACTTATTTCATCTCGGGTATAAAATAGAAATTTATCAATTGAAATGCAGAGTAAATCAATATTACTTTATTTTAGAAAACAATTTGTATGATAATTAGGCTCCATGAATTTTATTTTAATGCTCTCTCATAATCTCCATGTCTTTATCCATACAAAGTTTGAACGTAGAGCGGTAGTAGACACTGATTGTCACTAGGGGGTAAGATGGGGGGGGGGGGTAGTCACGCTACATTGGGGGGTTGCGTGTCGTCAGTGTGTCCGCTCTCTCTGCACTTGCAAGCTCTAATCAGCAATTGTCACGCAGAGATAACACGCCAAATTAGTTCTCTCTACGTCATCACTTCTGTATAATGTCTCTTCGCACTACTGGATAATTTATTGCACTACTGTCCATTGAGATAAATGAAATAAGATAAACCCACGTGACGTTACTGCAACGCATATTGCATACTTTACAGGAGCATGCCGCGTCATAGAGTTGTGTTACATCAGCAGCGCGTAAGGGAGAAAATGTAGACAAAATTAATTATAAATAATTATGCACGGCAATTATTACATTTATATTGTCTCCATATCATCTGGGAGTTTGTAAGGATTACACAAACTACATGATTTTTGTCAATAAAGTCAAAATTTTTTTTTTTTTTTTTCAATGCTTTAGAGCGTACGGTATGACAAGAGGAGAGGAAGGAGGTGCTAAATAATATTTTTGTGGGTTGCATATTTTCCAATTCATTTTTTGTCTTTACACGATAACTATAATAATATAATTATACATGTAGATATTATTATTAATTAATTAATTTAATTATGCATGATACACTTTTTGTCTTGTCTTCTCGGAAAAGTTCACACTTGCAGCTTTGTTAATCACCATGCCCTTTGTTATTTGTATGGGACATCATTGTGATTAACAAGGCCGCAAACGGAATTTTCTTGAGCCGATGACTGTACATTAATAATAGACGTAAGCATACAGGAATATTACCATGCAAAATTCATTGCAATTTGTACCCTATAGTTGAAAATTTACGTCTTCAACTCTTCATTTGCTGATACAAGTCTAAACCTCATCTTTTTACCTCTAAAACACATCTTATTTTATCCTCGCTCAAAGTGAGGATGAAATTAATACATTTTATTCTCAAATAAGAGTAAAGAAGACGTAATCTGCTCTTTTTTCCTCTAAAATGATGCAAAATAGGAGGGAATTAGACAAGGAGAGAGCTTAATAGTGAATAAAAGATTAAATTTATTTTAATATCAGCTACAGCATGGAATAATTATGTGGGTCTATAACCCCAAATGAGATTATGATACACTCGTTGGCCATGCATGCAAATTTCTAAATATTCATATAATATAATCTCTAATAGAAAATTGTAACAAATCATATGCCAAATTTGACATTTCTTATCATCAAAATGAGTAAAAATGTAACAATTATATTTATATATATATATATATATATATATATATATATATATATATATATATATATATATATATATATATATATATATATATATATAAGTTAAATAAATTGCTTATTTTACTATAATGTATTTCATGTATGTTTCTTAATGTAGAGACTTTCCACCTTTCATACATTGTCCTCACTATTCTCTAGAATAAATTTGCATGCTAAATTAGTTCAGTTAGGGTTATATAATACTACTTGCAATACTACAAGCCGCTGAAAGGCTGATAACCAGTGTGAAGACTCCCTCCCTTTCTCCTGATTTTTATCCCCCCCCCCACCCCCGGCTTGCAGGCTCCCCCATTCTCCTCTAGCAGGTTCATGACGTGCAAATCTTTTCTTCCGGCATAATGGAAACAAATTTTAACTCACAGTATGTGGTATATATTCAGTTAACATGAGAAATAGTTTAAAAAAAAATAACTATAAAAAATTGTAAACTACTTGAGTCAAGCTGTTGATATTCACTGTCATATCTTTTATATTTTTATAAAGTGAAAAACGTATTTCTTATACTATAAATCATCGGAAAATATTTCAAATATTAGTAAAGCTAAAACCAATATGTTACAGTATAACAGGAGGCAGGTGGCAGTATATCTGAAGTTTGTTGGTATTCACATGTAGAAGATTTGAGACGATTCCTTGCATTTCATAGCAATACAAAAATATGTGCGGGGGAATGCATTCAATTTTATATTTGGAGGAAAAAGGTAATAGAATCTATCAGCTAGGGATAACGTATTCTCTCTCTCTCTCTCTCTCTCTCTCTCTCTCTCTCTCTCTCTCTCTCTCTCTCTCTCTCTCTCTCTCTCTCTCTTTCTCTCTCTCACACACACACATACGTGGCAATATCACCTGGGAATTTCTAAGCAAATTTTCAAAATCCACTCAAAAGCACCGTATGATCAAGCTAGAGTGTCACCACTTTCTATCAGAGAACTATACAAGTTCTTGCAAGTTAGTATGTTTATGCAAAAGACTATAACGCAAGCAAGATTTGAAACTTTGAATTAAATTATGTGTCATGATAACTCTTTAAACTCTTCTGCTCAGCTATTAATTAAGGGTGAAATTGCCTTCAATTTCCAATTTATTAAATTTTATTTATATGTAAAAAATGTTTAGGAAAATAAATATTATTGCTTAAAGTTTCTTGATGTGATATCTTTTAATGACGGAGCACTGCAATTTGGTGTTATAGAGTCTCTATTTTTTAGTTCAGAATCTCACCTCAATTGATTTTTTGTAAGAGTTTGCTTGTTGTAGAACTCTTTGTCTCCGAAGCTTCGGTCATTAAGTCATGGTGTTGTGCTTATGGGAAGCTCAAATTTCACGTAAATAATTTGTGATAGTTTTCAAATAAGTTGACTCAGTAGTATCGTATTAGCTTATTGTATAGTTGTAAATTTGTTACATTTTTTAATATTTTTTAATCATATTATATAAATATATTTTTTTTATTACAATAATTGTTTTATTTCTACAGCAATTTTTCACAGGGATATACTATGCACTTTTTGTGTCAGCGTCATGGACTGTTTACTGTCTCCTGACTCTGACTTGTTGTTTTTGTATTAATGAGGGAAATATAATAATAATTATATAATTATATTAAAAAAAAAATCAATCGAAAATCTGTTTACGAGTTTTTTTATGCTTTCTTTTTTGTATTCATTTTTACGGTATCAGTATAATACATAAATATATAAGACAATGTTAACTAATATTTATACAATAAAATTATGTTAGTACAAATAATTGTTGTATTTGAAAAGATTAGTAATTATTTTTAATGTTTGGTGATCAAAAATAAATCGCGAGCAATAAAATCAGTAACA
The DNA here is from genome assembly GCA_949825025.1 of Siphlonurus alternatus. Taxonomy (NCBI): domain Eukaryota; kingdom Metazoa; phylum Arthropoda; class Insecta; order Ephemeroptera; family Siphlonuridae; genus Siphlonurus; species Siphlonurus alternatus. Next base: position 4,511,963 of record OX463781.1, on the reverse strand, counting down.
TAAAATAATTCTTTCACCACAATCCTTATATACGAAAGAGTAGTTTCTGTATTTTGCCAAACTCTTTCGAACTAAAAGTACTTTAAAAACTTTGTATAGAGAAGCTTAGCAATAACAATTTAAAATAACATGTTATTGTACTGTTTATGTTAACTTTGTTCTGAATACAATCGAAATCAAACTACAATATAGAGAGTTAGTGCTTGGAGGTTGTTGTGTTCTGTGGTGAGCACCGGTGCGTTCTATGGCGAACCGTAGAGTTGGGGGGCGGGGATATCCACACAACTGAAAGGTAAATGTTGATATGTTGATGTTACGATGCTTCCTTTATGTTATAAAATATATAGATTTTCTACTTGAAATCTTTAATGTCTAATTGGCGTGATTCAAGAAGGAAATAATTTAAGGCAAATCACGAAAGATTTCTCAAGAAAGATATTCGGATATCCATGGTTATCCTATATAATTCACTAACACCATACTTGGCATACTTGATGGTTATCGAGTAAGAAACTTCACGAATCGCACCATTCATTCTATTATATAGACCAATAACACTAAACATGATTAGTGAATAGCTGGATAAGTTTATGGATAACTCCTTAGTAAATCGCTCCTATAATGGGGCGATTCATAGTTATCCATAAATTTATCCAGCTGTGAGCTTTCTAATTAACCGCGGTTACATGTAGTCTAATTGGGGATTGCGCTGACGTCACGCGAGGAGGGCCAGAATGCACGGACTAGCATATAAACAAAGTGTTCAATAATTTTTTTACTTAACTTAATAAAATAAATCAAGTTTAAATACTTCAATAATACTTTAACAGTACAAGATAGAACTCATAAAAAAAATCTCACCGCCAAAAAACCGTTAAAAGAATTTTTTATAATTTTTTTTCGTCATTTTGCCTATATGCTCACTGTATAATCTGGCCTGCCAAAACTTTCTCTTTTCCCTCCCTCCTGCGCCCCCTTCGCAATGTATTATTATAGGGAAACCCCTCTCCCGCCTCACGTAAACATAAACAGAAATTAGCTCTATACATGGTTATAATGAGAAATCTGCACAAAACTTCTTTCGTGAATCGCTTCAAATATATTCAGTTTTGTTGATAGTAACCGGGTCATTATCAACCTAAATCAATAAACACAGAGTGATTAGTGAAAAATCTGCAATGCTTATATCTTTCCTATTCATTATGTCTTAATGGAGTGATTCACGAAAGAGTTATGCAGAAATTTATCCAGTTTTTTCATTAACCGCGGTTAGCGCCAGCCTAATTCAATGACATTAAACGTGGTTAGTAAGAAACCTAAATAATTTTCTTCGTGAATCACGCCAAAATTGAACGCGATTCACGAAATAAGTTATCCAAGTTTCCCACTAACCACGTTTAATATGATATGGCGCTAACCACGGTTAGTGAGAAAGCTGGATAACTTTCTGGATAAATTCCATTATGAATATCGCCCAATATGTCTTAGAAAGATTATAAAAATCAAATTAAGCTCAATGAATTCTCGTAACTAGCTACAAATTTCATGTAATTAATTGTTCATACATTCGTCATGTGACATTGTTCGTGTCAAATTTATACCCTCGATGTATTTTCAGGTGTGATTTCTGTGTTCCATATTTATTTGAAACGTAATTTGGTTATTCAAACAGCACCCAGCTAATCTCACTTGACATTTGACTGTGACACACGCCACCAGGAGTCGATAACATCAGTAACGTAATTAGGTATACATAAAAAACACAGATACGTATCTCTTTAGCATGAAGAAAAAAATATAATTATATCATGCGTGACTTTCGGGAACAAAATAATTTAAATATAATCATTTTAGAAGTAAAAATCATTTTCATTTCTTATGATTTTTAAGTAAAAATAATATAAATACAACATATAATTTTCTTTCGAATATATTTTTAAAATAATTGAAAGCTATAATTTTCTTACAATTTTAAAGTAAAATTTGTAAAACAATAACTACTTTGGTTTGATAAGAACTTTGATTGATTTTTAACATATTAAAATAATTTGTAGTTTGAAAGACTGATTGGTCATTTTAGGTCAAAAAATTTCCATTTACTTTTCATTAATTTTAGACTCGTGAAATAATAGCCATAAATTATTATAATGATATCCAGTATATTATTAGTCGAGTTGAAATAAATTTCCTCTTTAATTTTTAACATCTCTCCTTATCGGACCTTGTCTTATTTTCTTTTTATTTTGCACATATTCGTGAGAAACAGAGGGAATAAGATGAGTTTATGTGTTTTCTCCCTCTTATTTAGCGTTAGGAAGTTTATCTTTATATTTTATTTTTACTTTGACTGATGAAAAAATTAAGATGTGTTTTTGAGTTAAAAGGACATAATAAGATTAAGTTTAGACGTGTTAACCCATTAGGGACTGAATTAATTTTTTGTTTCAAATTTTTGTTTTTTTTTTGTTATAAACTGAAAGTATAATGTCTATAAACAAGAAAAATCACAATTTTAATTTTTTTGAAAATTAATTGCTTTTTAATTGGCAATTTAAGTGCGATGCCATACGGCATCGCTAGGACATAATGTTGTCAATTTGTGCTTTTTGCTTATTTGAGACTTAAATCTCTTTCAGTGCTTGAATATTTTTATTTTTGGGTCTCTATTATATAGGCCATTCTGTTTCATGCCCTCCCAAAATTCAGAGGGTCCCAAGTGGGCCCTAACGGTAAGGGGCACACTACAGTTTCAGTACTAAAAATATAGCACAGTGATAAAAATTGAACTGGCCATTATTATCAGTTCCTGGAAGTGAAATACGTTGTAGTATATAATTTCAAAGTTTTTTAAGGGACCTGAAACAGGCCCAAATAAGGGTCCCAAGGGTCCCAGAGCATTATTTAGATTCCTGTCATTTCTATTTTTTGAATTTGAAAAAAAAATGACATGTTAGAATTAGTATTACAAGGAATATCCTAACAAAATGGGGTACGTGAGGGTCTTCAATTCGGGCCCCGGGCCCCATGAGACCCTAGCCCCTGTCTTGCTCAACTTTGTTGTTGTTTGGCATCTTCTATATTCTATTTTTTGTGGCGTGTTCAGACGCGGATCCAGAAAAAAAATTCGGTTGGGGGGGGGGACGGGGGGGCTGCCTCCATAAGGCCGATGTTAAAGAAAAATTGAAGTGGAGGAATTGCCTAAATTGCCCATGTTAGATCCAAAATTTCGGGAGGGGGGGAGGGGGGGGCCTCCGCGCCTAGGCGTGTTTATTTTATAAATTTACAACTCATATGTTCAGCGTGGCCCAATGCATTGACTATTATAGTTTTCATTATATCATAGAAGTCAAGCTACGCCAACCGTAGTTTGTACTTGGTTGGTGACCGTTTCATATAACAATTACACTGATGAGGTAAATTTATCTCGCTTTCCACATAGTGTAGAGATGCATTTGTGTGTGGTTCCCAATTTTAGACATCGTTTTCGTCCATTTATAAACAGTAGAAGTTTCCGTCCTGACTGATGTTTTCCACAGTTACCCCAGTCTCACCTGAGCAAATTCTGGTGCACGTAACAGGCTATGGCCACCAACCATTTTCGTACATTATCTCTTATCATAACCCTGCCGCAAGCTGTAGTAAAAGAAAAAGACTGATGCTCCAAATATTATGTGTATTATTTCAATATTCCATATTTTACATAAAACAAAAATTGCTAGCTTCAGATTACAGACAGCATACATGTTAGTAGAGCAATGTCAATGACGACTGCATTAGAAAATAGAAGATGCCAAACAACAACAAAGTTGAGCAAGACAGGGGCGAGGGCTCATGGGACCCGGGTCTCCAATTTAGATCCCTCACGTACCCCATTTTGCGAGGATGTACCTTGTAATACAGGCTCGGACTGGCCATAAGGCTGGGTCAGGGATCCCTGACTGGTCCCTCATATTTTTAACACAGGAGGATAGGAAAAGTGGCATCAGAACCCCTGAAAAGTGGCCCCTGCTGCCTTTAGTGCCCATATGGCCCTGACTGGCCTCTAGCTTCCCAGTCCGAGCCTGTTGTAATATTAGTTCTAACAAGTTAACAAGTCATTTTTATTTTCAAATACAAAAAATAGGAATGACAGGAAGCTAAATGATGCTCTGGGACCCTTGGGACCCTTATTTGGGCCTGTTTCAGGTCCCTTGATATACTTTGAAATTATATACAACAACGTATTCTGCTTTCAGGTAACTTGAAAGGATAACCATTGCCATTTTAATTACTGTACTATATTTATATTACTGATGCTGTAGTGGGCCCCTTACCATTGGGGCCCACTTGGGACCCTCTAAAAAAATTTTTCGGTATGAAACAAAAGATTCCATATAAAAGAGACTCGAAAAAAATATTTACCCTCTGAAAGAGATTGTAAGTGTCAAAGTAGCAAAAAAGCATAAACTGACTACATTATGTCCTAGCGATGCCGTACAGCATCACCTTTACTTTACATGGAATTTCACCAAGAATATTAATTTTGAAAAAAAAATCAATTTTGCATTTTGAAACATAGTATGTAGGGAGCATTTTAATGTAGGATTGAAAATTTTAGCATTACCTCTAAAAAAGTTATTAAGGTATATTCAAAATAACTTCTTAGCAGAAGTCGTACAAATTATGTACCCTAACTTTGCTTTACCCTGTGAGGGTAAAAAAAAATTTTTTTTGAGCAAAATTAACATTTCACTACCTCTATAGTGTCAATGCAAATCATTATTGACTATTTTTATATCATTATTGACTATTTTTATCAATGTTACATTGTAACTTAATTTTAATTAAATTTTCTTCTAGGGGATGTTTAGTGATGCTAAAATGCATCGCTAGTACATAATGGGTTTAGGATGAGTTGAAGATGTACAGTCGATTGCAAAGATGAGGTTTAACTCTAATCTATACTCAACTTTCTTGATTTTGATTGTTATTATAGTTAATCAAAAAGTCAACAAACTTAGGCCTGGCTTAAATTTAGATCTCATGTATTCAATCGAGTGATAATTTTACAAATGACTCAAATGAGGAATCATTACATTAAGAAGCAATATTACGATTAGTACAAAACTTTCTGGTTCTTAAATATGGTATACATTTTACTCTAGTTTATTATAAAACTACTTGAATTTTGCTGTAATAAATGCTATAAAATGATACGCATCGTTGCAGTGAGTTAGTACAACTCAAGCGAACTATGACCCAATATTTTGGTCTCGGTAAATGGCTGATATTACCTCTGCAAGTCTTTGTTGGCCATATTTCATACTACAGACAAACAGGCAACTGAGCTCCCTATGGACACGCGTTATTGAATTTGGACGCTCATACATCATTGGTGGCTCTTCTCTTCTCTCCATTTTTTTTATACATAAGCTCAGAAAAGTCGAAATATGAGAAAAATATCAAAAAACTTTTTCTATATACACACAAATAAAAAGTATATGTTCTTAAATTGTTTTTCTTTTCTATATACATAGGTATAGGTAAAGCTTATAAGTAGAAAACCTCATCCAATTATTATCTGAACATCCCCTGACGTACTTTATCTTTTCTCTCTCCCCCGCGTTAAGTCGAATTACAATTGGCTACAGCCTTGGCGGAAAATGGCAAGGGTGAGAACCCCTATATGTACACACATTGCCAATAAAACGAGTCTCCAGAAAAACAACATTCATGGAATTTATTTATTGTGTATTTGGATAGAGGGCCTCGAGTTATGTATTGTCAATTTCTTTTTGCTTTGAAAACTGAAATTTATGCAAAAAAATAAAATCACTATGACGTAATAGTCATGCAAATATTTAACACATAATCATAGGAAAAGTTATTGTTTGACTTTGACGTCACAGCGTTTTGCAGCATATGATTCAAAATAATTATAATACTTGAATAATAACTTATTGAGGCCCTCTATCCCACTATAAAATAATAACAAAATTATTTATGCTGTCTACAGTATTTTAGTCTATCTACGTTCTACTTTATAAATGTTGAGTCTTGTAGTAGCATTATTTCCTTCATTTTTTTAAAGCATATATATCTAAATAATAAAGAGAGTATTTTTTTTATAATTCCTTTTTGTTTACATTATTTGATAACAGTACAGAGGCAAGGTTATTATTTATTCAATTTTGTTGTTCAAAAAGCTAATGCGATAATGGACGTGCTATTTTTATGTAAAAAGGTAACAGCATTTTTTTTTTTTTTTTCACCACTTTTGTATTATAAATTTCATATTCAGTATTCTATTTCTCGAAGCAAATAAATTTTTTTCAAAAAAAAAAAAAAAAAACCCAAAATTATAGACCTCAAAATTTTTTAATGCAGAAATGGATAGAGAATGCGAAGTTATGCTACTCTGATTTTTATTAGATTTTTTAGTGTGTGGAAACTATTTTTAAAAATTATTGAAAGTATACAGAGAAAGTGACGCTTCTTGACACCTCTCTTAATATTACGGACTAAAAAGAGCGTGAGTTCGAACCCGACCTCGGCAAACCTTTTTAGCAATACTTACCGACTCTAAAAACTCTGAAAAAAAAATCAAAACTTCGCATCCATTTTTGCAATAAAAAATTTTTAAGCCGATACTTTATTGTACTCTATTATGACTGCACAACAAAATTAATTTCTTTCTTCAAAAAAGGAGCAAGCATTACCATCGTGTCAACGTAATGAAATTTTTACACACTAGGCACATTTTCATAAAATTTCGCCACCTGTGAGTCACCTGCTTCAAATATTTTGTTGCTAAATACACGACGATAAATTGCAGCAGTTGGGGCTGTCAGATCTCTATTATCAAACAAGTAAGAACGCAGCTGGCTTTGTTTGTTGCGACAAATTGTAAAATTCTCGTTAGAAAGTGGAAAAAAAAAAAAAAAAAAAATTTTTGTCTTCTGCATTTTCTGAAGTGTTTTAAATAAAAATTACAAAAATATTTTATATGCGTCCATAAATCCACGTAATTATTTACCTTCAAAGTAAAATTAAACTTACATTATCGTAAAAGAAAATGTTATTGGGAAAGAATTGCAGAAAGATAGTACAGAGTTGGCAAAGTGACGGTGCAGTGTATTCACACACTGTTCAATATCCCAGGTACTCATTTAGTTTTCCCGACTTGAAATAAATTTCATCTTTTCTTCGCTATTAAACTCGGTTTTCGTCTTTTTTCCTCTTCTTGAACATAAAATGATAGAAATATTGGGTGGTATTCACGAAGAGTTAAGGAGCGTTTTAGGGAGAGATATTTTAAGAAGCGTTATTCTTACCTGTTACCTGGTATAAAAAACGCTTTCTAAAATATCTCTCCCTACAACGCTCTTTAACTCTTCGTGAATACCAACCATTGTCTTTATTTCATCCTCACTTTGAGCGGAGAGGAAATAAGATGTGTTTTAGAGGTAAAAAGATTAGGTTTTATAGACGTGTAAAAGATGAGTTGAAGACGGAATTTTTTAACCTAGGTTTAACTTTAGATCATTTGAAATATTGGGGGGTTTCACCAAAGGTTTTTCCAGAAATCTTCTCATTAACCACACGTTTGGTGCCAGTCTAAATCAATTGCATTAAACGTAGTTAGTGAGAAACGTAGATTACCTAGATTACTTCCTTCTTGGATCGCGCCCATTATATAGTTATATTATTATATGAGTAATTACTTCCATTGTTAAACATTATCGTATATTTTTCAACCTCAAATTTAGTTTTTATTTATATAAATTTAAATTTTCTTTTATTTATTTTTTACAACACTTTGTGAAAAAATATAGACAACAGATAAAATTTAATGGGCTACAACAACACATACAAAATGTAATTTTTTACCGTAGCTATAAAAAAGTAGTACAACCACGTATATTATGGGAATACAAAACTATTACATTGGTGTGTTCTGCTTTAGTAGACACTTGAGATCCGAACATACTTAGTGGCAGCAACCGCAACAGATGTATCTGACATTTGCTGCTCGCTTTAACACAGTTAGGACGGCCCGAGAGAGAGAGAGAGAGAGAGAGAGAGAGAGAGAGAGAGAGAGAGAGAGAGAGAGAGAGAGAGAGAGAGAGAGAGAGAGAGAGAGAGAGAGAGAGAGAGAGAGAGAGATGTGCCCATACATCAGGCTGAAAGAGAGCAGGTCTGCCTCCCCCCCTATCCCTCCTCTTCCCCCCCCCCCACACACACACAGACGTCATTGTTTCAGTAATTCACCGGTCACTTGAAACACACAAAACCTATAGAATGCAACCACCTGAAATGAGTATCGTATTTTTGTAATGTCACTGTACTAAACCTTCACAAGTAATCGTAAATGTAATATATTTTATGGTACTAATAAATTAGGTGTTTTACTGTCCCGAGTTGAAATAAATTTCATCTTTTCTTCACTAGCTCTCCTCGTGTTTTCTCCTCATATTTTGCACCATTTTAGAGTAAAAGAAGAGGTGAAAAAGACGAGATTACCTCTTTTTTCCTCTTCTTGAACATAAAATGTAAGAATTATTTCTTCATTTCATCCTCACTTTGAGCGAAGAGGAAATAAGATGTGTTTTAGACATAAAAAGATTAGGTTTAGACGTGTAAAATATGAGTTGAAAACGTAATTTTTCAACTAGGGGTGACTATTCAATATCAATATAATGTGTATAAAGAAAATTCACTTATTTGGGCTAGGTATGCAAACTTGGACGCAGGAAAGTATGAAAAGTTGCCTAACTAATCAGGCAACAATGGCGAGGCAAATAAAAAACAAATTATTCCAAATACATATAACCTAAAATGAAACATTCTGTCATTTCGGTATCGTATTTCGGTAAGAATACATTAATTTGGTAGCCGAGAATTAATTTTGCCGCATAAGCTGCTTAAAAGTACCTAAATTATGGAGGAGTATAGTATGTAGCTTTTTAAAATATAATTATAGCTTTATTTTATTTTTATTTTTTTTTTCCCAGTAATATTCTTTTTAATTGAAGTACTGTTATTTCAATTTAGCTTATTTTTTACTATTCAATGTTAACGGGAGCATGAATTTGCCTCATAAGGGTAGTCAACTTGAGGTTAGTTAACGCTCAGTGACTCTAGAACTGCAATGACCCTTCACCGTGCACTCATTGGACCACGCCCACCTCAAGTGTGCCTTCAGCCAATCACGCTCGAGGGTCCAGAAGTTGCAAGACTCAATAAAAAAAAACATGCAAGGGGGAACTTTTTAAAATATAATGATAAAATGGGAGGTAAATTGAAATAAATAAAAATATAAAATCCTACAAAACATGATTTTTTTATACGAGAGTTTCATGTCTACGTTTTGCGTAGCACGTAGATGATGTTCGAAGCCACCCGAAGATCCTCGGAATGTAGGCATCAGGGAACCCTAAAATCCTATTTTGTGCGGGTAAAAGTAAGTCAAACATCTCTTTACTTTGGTTGCCAAATATTTTTGTACAATAGTATTTGTTATTTTTTTCACCATATTTGAAAGAAAACTCAAAGAAAAATTATGCGTATACAGTCAGGAGAAATTTATTTTGAGACCAACTTTAACACGTATCTGCTATGCTGCTGATAATGTTTTGCCTACATAATCGTGACATCATATGTATTGTTTTATGACGTATGGTGAAAGATCAGTATTATTGAAAAAATGAGTAGATTTCCTATACGTCATTGGGAATAACTCAACATTCAAGAAAATAAGTTAAATTGTATTGTAAATTAATTATTTTATTTAACATCGAATATTCTGATTTTCAATTAAAACAACGAGACAATTTGTATTAATAAGACAAGTTCTAAAGTATTAGGTTATTTTTATTTTCTTTCTCAGTTAATTAGAACTTAGATATATATATATATATATATATATATATATATATATATATATATATATATATATATGTATGTATGTATGTATGTATGTATGTATGTATGTATGTATGTATGTATGTATGTATGTATGTATGTATGTATGTATGTATGTATGTATGTATGTATGTATGTATGTATGTATGTATGTATGTATGTATGTATGTATGTATGTATGTATGTATGTATGTATGTATGTATGTATGTATGTATGTATGTATATTATAGACTCATACCTGTACAAACTTTCTTTTAATTTTTTTTTTTAATTTTAATTACATGTAGTTTTACATCTTTACAATAAAATGTTATTTTAAGTTAGTTAAAATTTTAACATGTTTCGTAAATTACTCGTTAAAAGTCCCCAGGGAAAAAGTTTAATAATTTAATGACTAAGATATCAAGTTACTTCAATTAGTGAAGTCTTCTTACTTCGTCTGAACAGCCTTGAGAAAAATATGAAGTAACAAATTGTTTAAAACTTCCCATTCAGTTTGTATTATTATAAGGAAAAAATTTTGCCATTAGAAAAATTATAACTTTAAATTAATTTAAATAATCAAAAATTTATTTATTTTAACAGTAGGGATTGTTATCAAGAAACTTAGCACGGAAATTTTATGGTACTGGAATTTAATATCAAAATTAGAAATAAAATAATTATTTTTAGGCTTCCTGGGTGAGAAAAAAAAACGCTTCTTAATCACTTTTTATGAATTTTTAGCATCAATCTTTCTATTTTTCCTTGCTATTTTGCACCATATTCAAGAGGTATAACGACCAAAGCTAATATAATAAGCTTTGATGAAGGCGTCTTTTTCATCTTATTGAGTATTATAAGATTTTAGAAAGAATGAATTTAGATTTAATATCGAAATTATTTCATCCTCAGGTTTAGCGAGAAAGAAATAAGATGAGTTTTTGAGGTAAAAAGACTTTAAAATAACACGTTTAGATGTGTAAAAAATTAGTTGAAGACGTATTTTTCAACTAGGATTACATCTTTGTCAAGTTCTTGAAAATTGGAAATATAGTCTCTAGTATAACTTATAATTACTTTTAAACGTAAAGTTCACATAATTATGCTCTAACACCTTGTCCCAAAAGAAGAATTCATTTTTTATTCTTGAAATTTTGCTTTGAATAATCAACTTCAGGTAAATCTGTATCAAATTTCATCTCAATGTTTGTTTGTTTTTTAAGAGAATTTTACAGTAATTGTGTTCCTCGCTTTCCTAATTTTCAATTAAAATAAAAAATATCAAAGCAATACGAAACATTGTTGTTAAACAAGTTATCATTCTCTTACATGCATTGCATCAAACAAATATTATGATTACGCTTCTATAAAATAATTGTAGAATACATTAAAATTGTCACTGCCCTAGTGCAAAATTGAAGTCGATTCTTTCCTGTAAATACCCTGTAGCCAACCAGTAGCTCTAAACCAGTAGGTAACCAGTAGCTTACCCTGTAGAACCCTGTACATACCCTGTGGATGTTACATTTTTACAGGGTACCTACAGGGTTCGATCTCAAGTTCTACTGGTAAGACAACCTGTAAGTTCCGGTAGCAATCAGTATCTAGCCCGTAGGTACCCAGTAGGCAGTCAGAAAGAACCTGTAGGCAGTCAGTAAGAACCTGTAGGCAGTCAGTAAAAACCTGTAGGCAGTCAGTAATAACCTGTAGCTACTCCGTAAATCCACCTTGTCGTAACCTGTAGGTTCCGGTAGCAGTCTGTACCTAGCTTGTAGCTTCCTGTAGGTACCCTGTAGGTAGTCAGTGGGAACCAGTAGCTACCCTGTAAACTTACCCTGTATACACCCTGTAAGTATCAGTAGCATTATAGAAAAAAGTAATGCAAAAATATAAATGAGGTAGTATTAACATCCTGTCTTTGTGTAGAAGTCCCTACCATATAACCTGCCTAGCCCTAGCCTATCCTACCTGCCTTAACTAACGAGTAACGCGCGCGTACAAGAACTACCTATGAATTGCCTATATAAGCTTCACCGTCCTCGTGACAGGCGTACTCGAGTTTCTCAGATTTTCAATCAAAATCTAAAATCAACTATTAAATTTACAGACATGTAAAAATATTTGTTCAATTGTACGCAGCAATGATAATAAAACAGATACTTTCATTTTTTTTCATTTTTAATTTTTTAGAAATTATTATTTTCTGCACATAATTTAAAAACGATAATACGATTTTATTTTTAAAGTCAGATTATTTCGAAATACAAGCTATTTAATTGTTATTTTTTTGTTGAAATACTTTATTTTACTTTAGACTTATTGATACGAGTCTCTAAACGGGCATGAAAGCCAAGTCCATTCATTAATTTCATGTTTAATGGTTATTCAATTAAAAATTAAATGTCAGCTTATGAGAAGTACACTCTTTTCAGGTATACAAGCACTTCTGCAGCGACTCCTATAATTGACATTTAAATTAGCTGTGTAGGTGGTGAAAGGAACCACAATATTAGAAGCAAGAGAATGAGGTTATAAATTTAATTAAAAGAAATACAGTATCATGCAAGGTTCTTCATGTATGCCTATATTTATGATGCACATAATTTATAATCATAGAAATAATATGCTAGCAATGAATATTAATTATATTATTATAGAAATATATGTAAAAAAACTTAAAAGTGGAATCTGTGGCAATCGTGTCATATATAATATGTATGGATTAAAAACCGTTGAAAGCTACACACAAATACTGGAAACTACTGACTAATTACAGTGTGATTTGAAACTCTATACCTGTAATGAGTCTGTAGGTTCCTGTACTCGTTACAGGTTCAAATTTAATGCAAGTTACTGATTATTACTGGAAGATACTGGTATATTACAGGTTAGCTGTTACCTGTAGCGAGTCTGTAGGTTCCTGTAATTGCTACAGGATAACAATTTACTAAATCTACCGATGATTACTGGAAGCTACTGGTATATTACAGGATAGCTGTTACCTGTAGCGAGTCTGTAGGTTCCCGTACTCGCTACAGGATAACAATTTACTAAATCTACCGATGATTACTGGAAGCTACTGGTAAATTACAGGATAGCCGTTACCTGTAGCGGAGTCTGTAGGTTCCTGTAAGCTACGGGATCGAGCTGTACAGGGTTTTACAGAGTGTGTACTGGTTAGTAGAGACTTTTACTTATTGCTACAGGGTAGTTACTGGGTTGCTACTGGATCGCAACCAGTAGCGAAAAGAGTAAAATCAGAGCCTACAGGGTCAAATTGACTTTACTGGGTGTGTACAGGGTATTTACAGGGTTTTTTGGCCTCTACCGGTTGCCTACAGGGTTTTTACAGGGTATTTACAGGAAAAAGTTTTACTAGGGTGATATTTTCACGTGGTAATATTTTTACACAAAAAGAATCATGGATATAATTTTCCACAAACTGTTTCCAAGTATTATTTATAGAATGTTATTGATTTTTTTGTAACTGAGATTTGTTTTGTGTTGAGAGGGTTAAGCAAAAACACGCGAACTATAACAAAGACACGCTAGACGATGCCACTGCTTGAAAAAAAAAAAATACTAGAGCTTTAATGATACTATCATAACTTACATATGTATATGATACATGATTAAAAAAATTTATTAAAATTTAACTTTCATTTTTGAATATTTTTCGATTTTATTTTTTTTATTCTATACAAAGTAAAAATTATATAGACATTGTTGTTAACCAAATATTATCACATAAATAATACATAATTTAATTAAATTATTCATGAATGTTAGAAAATTATGTTCATGGATCAGTGAAGATTCAAATGCTATCTATTGACTTCTGAATGCAACAATTAATAACTTGATTTAATAAATTTTATGTAAAATGTTGAAGGAAAAATTCGTCCTATGATTTACATTAAATTTAAGAGGAGAAAATATTACATCTTATTAAGAATGGAGAATTAAAAATAACTTCTGCATTAAATCCTCATTCCTAGAAAACAAAAGTGTGTTTTGATGAATAGATTTAGACACTCTAATTGAAAAATGTCTTCAACTCATCCTTTACACGTCTAAACCTATTATTATCTTTGTACCTCTAAAACACACCCTCGCTCAAAGTGCGGATGAAATGAAAAAATATTTTTAACATTTTATATTCTCAAGAATTGAAAAAAAAAAAAAATAACCTCGTCTTTTTCCCTCTTTTCTTACAAAAAAAAAAGTTTAAAATAGAAGAAAAAAAGATGAGTGTAAGAGCTTAAGGCGAAAATTTTAAATAGGGGCCTAAAATGTAAAACTTACAATTTAAATTTGACACGCTTGCATCGACTAAATAACACCACTATTATAATTAATTTCGACTTACCTGGCATGTGTGTTTGCGTTAGAACGAAGAGCTTGACCATCACAAGCAAAGTTAGAATGTGTTCACACATCATGGCTTTTCTGGTGATTTAGTAACGGCAAGTATTATCAAAATTATTCCGACTAATTTATTTATACACGAGCTTTAAACTTATACAAAGTTTGTTGTAGATTTGTAGATTTTCCGTAAAAAATTGCACTTCAGTGTCCTTTTTCAATTTTCCTACAGTAAAATCAGAGTGTAAACAATAGAACAAGTTTGTATACGTCGTGTAGTCATGACAAGAGAGCTGCAGTAGCTGGTCCGTCTGACTGGCTGTCTGCCGGCACACTGCAGGCTGAAGCTGTGGCGGGCCCTCCACACGGCGCACGCCCGACAACCCCACCACCACGTGTTCGCATAAGTCTAATTGTTGTGGGCTAAAACGTTCGCAAATACACACTAAACTTTTTAGATACTGAATGGGTTTTCAGTACTTTTATTTTCACCTTACAGCAAGGACGTTTTAGGATTCAGTACATTAAATGGCTGAATTAAACCTTATTTTCAGTACTTTATGCACTTTTCAGTACAAATTTTGTACTGAATTAAACAGGGTCAATTTAAGTACACAAATTGTCCTTAGATTCAGTATCTAAAAGTTAAGTGTGTAGGCACCTTCCGAGTTGAAATAAATTTCATGTATTATTCGATATTAAACTCTCCTCTCGTCCTTTGTCTTCTTATTTCGCACTATTTTAGAGGAAAAAAGACGAGATTACGTATTTTTTCCTTTTCTTGAGCAAAAGATGTTATAAATATTGTCTCCATTTCATCTTCAGTTTGAGCGAAGAAGAAATAAGATGTGTTTTAGAGGTAAAAAGATTAGATTTAGACGTGTAAAAGATGAGTTGAAGACGTAAATTTTCAACTAGGGTTAAATTCACTGCCGTTAGTTGAAAGCGTCACAAGTTCTCCCGATCTTACGGTCAACATCGCGTGCTATGGCATCAACAAAAGTAACAAAACCATAGCAACCAGCGGGTATTCAACTCAAATATTGTGGTGGAAGAAAAAGAAGATATAATAATATTATATTCAGTAAAATATTAATATTAAATAACACGAAATATATTTGTATGATAATGTAAATTTAATGTGCATGCATGCCAGTAAAAAGAAGTGAAAAATTACTTAAATGGACGTATGCTGACTAATTTAGTATCATGGAGAAATAGAACTTCCATTTTAAATTAGTCAACTTTAAAATTAATATCTCAGAAGCTAGATCGAATTTGTATATACCTGTTATTTTTAGGTACTGATAGGGGATGTAAAAGAGAACAATTTAATATATGTTTCAGAATTGACATGTATAAAAATATTTTAACATTAGATGTGTTACCTTAACCTTAAAATCACAAGGAAAAAGTGACATTAATCAATGTTAATTTTCTTTTCACCGTTCTATTTCTGTACAAATTAATGCAGCATAATCTATGATCTTTCCTCTTTAAACTTATGGACAATTTAGTATAAATTATTCTAATTTTAGGTACAGGTACAAGAGATCTTAAAATTAGAATATAAGAGCTCTGAAAATTAGCATCATCCTTCCTAAGAGAATTTTCATTTCAAATGCCGTCTTTACGAGAGAATGAACGATATATTTCTGGAATATTTTGTGGCTGGAATATAAAATGTGTCGTCTTTGTTAATTCTTAGGAATTTCAAGAGAAATCAAGTGAAAAGACAACCGCGAGATTATTCATGAGACACTAAATGTAAAATGGAAATGACATCACAAATATCAAATGTTAATTTAGAGCAATTAATATTAATTTATTAAAGAAGAGAAAGAGTAATTAATTATATAAATTTATTCAATTTTGACAGCTCCATAAATTTAATTTCTCATTAGCAACTTAAACTATGTATATATATCATGAAGAAATAGTTGAGAAATTACGTCTTCAACTCATCCTTTACACGTTCAAACCTAATCTTTTTACCTCAAAATGACATCTTATTTTCTTCTCGCTTAAAGTGAGGATGAAATGAAGATACTTTTATAACATTTTATGCTCAATAAGAGCAAAGAAAATGTTATCTTATTCTTGTCCTCTTTTTCCTCTAAAATGGTGCAAAATAGGAGGAATTGGGCGAAGAGAGAACTTAATAGCGAATAAAATATTATGAAAATTATTATAATTCGTGATTAACATAATGTTAATGAATTTCTAGCTGTTGTTCAAAAGACTTTCGTGTTATCTATTTTATACCGTGGATTGAAAAAATATAAATTATAATAAATAAACACGTCAGATTTTTTTTTAAATAAAATATTAAATCTTCAATGAGATATTTCAAACATGTTATTACAAGAACAATATTAATTTCATTGTTTTCTATGAAATTATCAGGGTTTGGGTCCGCGAACGTTCCCGGATCCAGATCCGCGAAAGATCCGCGAAAGATCCGCGAAAAACGTTCGAGGATCTGGATCCCGGATCGAGGATCCGCGAAAAACGTTCGCGGACCCAAGCCCTGGAAATAATATTTTTCTCTACTTTTATTTCATTTTATTATTATTAGTATTATTATTGGGTGCGATTCACGAAGTAGTTAGCCAGGTTTCTTAACTGTTTTATGTGTTAAACGACCCTAGTTAAATGTGGTTAAGCTAAACGTAGTTAGAAACCTGGATAACTGCTTCGTGAATCGCGCCCATTATTTTTTTTGCTGTTTCTACAAGCGCAAAGAGCTGATTTTATACCTTTATAGCTCCGTTAGTTTCTTTCTGTTATTAAAAAAATTAAGCTCGAACGTAATATGTAATATTATATTAAGCGTGCACACTATACGCGCGTATGTACAGTACATCGTACATCAGACACAATTAACGCATATAATATAATTATAATTATTAGTATTTTATGCTCCTCTGTGAAATACTCACAAATTTAGTTTTAAAAGAAGATAATTATACTTGTTACCAGTTCATTTAATTATGTTAATTAAAAAATAATGGCAAGTTATCATTAGCTATTAATTGTCTGTGAGTTGAGAAAAAGATTGAATCAAAATTGTTCTACAATGTATATGGTTGTGCCATCTAGTGGATTTTACTCAAACTGCCAGCTACCAACTGCTTCTGGCGCACTCATTTCAAATAAATACATCAAATATCTGTGAACAAAATGCACACATCAATCTTACTTACATTAACAAAATCCATAGATTAATGCATATAAATGTATATTACAATTTATCATTGTTATGTATTTGAAGTCTAGTTTCTTGTACTAACTTACTGCACGCTAATTACTATATGGTTCTAATGTCTAATTAGAATAAGGTTGATTGTAGTTGGAAGAATACACGATATATAATTACCAATAAGACTCTGGAGGTTTATTACACTTCTGCGTTACACAATATAAAGTATGTTGCGGTGAGAGCTATATGCTAAGATGTTTACTGTATGATGTCCCGGGTGCAAGAGAAGGAATATGAGGGGACTCTCGAGCACCTGACAGGTTGTAGGTGGGAGTAGGGCGGAAGGAGAACATAGGAAAAGGCGTGATATTTAAAAGGGCTTCTCTAGTACTAACATAAGTAACTTACATACGTGACAATCATGAAAGCTGCAATGCTTTTAATTAGATTCATTACATATTGCAGGAATTCTGTCCAGAATCGCACTACATACTTGTTAGTTGGAATTTTACTCAAAATTAAATTTAGAATTATTTTTTATTCGTCAAATTCAAAATGCATACATATATGAACAATATCAATAACAAGTTCAAATATGGTTATGCATGTAGATGAGACAAAATACAAAAATCATTCATTTACAAGGATTCAGAATATTAAAAGTCAAAGCTTTTTTTTTTTTTCTTTACAGGGTACACCCCTCAGCTTTAAAGGTTTACTGGTCTCAATTTACAAATTAGACAGTCATAAAGGGGGTAATGGGTAGGGATAAGGGATATAGGAGGGAAAAGATGGTGACAACTGTTACACGTCCCAGCATTCGCCAAGGTGAGACTGAGGGAACCGTGGAAAACCTCAGTCAGGATGGATTGAGGACCAGACCTGCACTTCTACTTTTCATCAATGAACCAAAATGATGTTCAAAACGTTCAAAACATGGGGAACCACACACAAGTGCATCACTGCACTGGATGGAAAGCTAGACGAATTTACCCCAGGGATCGAGGAAGTAATGTAATTTTTTCTAGAAATCCATCCAAGTATAAATGACCGCGCTCGACGTAGCTTGACTTCGGTGATCTAGCGAGAACCGATCAATGGACACACATTTTAGAAAGGTAAAAATACTATTTGATCTATCGAACTGTTCTAGAAAACAGCTTCAAACTAATTATTTGTTTGACTTATTCATAAATTGCATAAAACAATTATTAAATTCGATTACTTTAAATCATTTAAGTCCGCTACTAATTAATATGTCTATAGACATTTAAATTGACGTCATTAATTAGGGTAGCATATTTGCGACATTGTAAAGGTTCATCAGTATTTACTTACTAATTAATTTCATTGTCACAAACTACACTCTCAGAAATAGATGTTTCACAAAGTGTTTCAGAAACGCCTAAAGTGCATGTTTCAAAAAATGCTCCCTTAGTTAAGACACATCTCGTGTTTCAGAAGTGCTTCAGAAACACTTAACGTGTTTCAGAAACACATTAAGTGTTTCAAATGTCACTTTTTGAAACACTTAATGTGTCTTAACTAAGGGGCAATTTTGAAACACTTTAAACGTTTCTGAAACACTTTGTGAAACACCTATTTCTGAGAGTGTAATCGGACGCAAGTGACCTTTTAATTGTTTTACATTTTATATAGTTATTGAACAACGATTATAGACTGCCAATCTCTAATTAAATTAGTATACAAAAATTTTATATAAATGATCGATAACTTTCATGAAATTTTGTTTTACCAGAGTTGAAATAAATTTTATCTTTTATTCGCTATTAAGGTAGAGGTAACACGGATCAGCTGGCCCGATGCTAAAAAAATCCCACTTATAAAAATTTGTGAAAAAATTTAAAATGTTCTCCTCTACATCCCCTATCAGTAGATAAAATATCAGGTGTACAAAACCAAGCTAGTTTTCTAGTTATTAATTTTTAAAGTTGACTAATTTAACATGGAAGTTCCATTTCTCCATGTAAAATTAGAAAACTTTAAAAATCAATTACTCGAAAACTAGCTCGTTTTTGTGTACCTGAGATTTTACCTACTGATAGGGGATGTAGAGGAGAATATTTTAATTTTTTTTCATAATTTTTATGAGTGGGATTTTTTTAGCATTGGGCCAGCTGATCCGTATTATCTCTACCTTAAGCTCTCTTCTCTTTTAATTCTCTCTATATGGAGCAGGGAAAGCAAGAAAATCACTTGCCGCAGCCAATCAGAGGCTCGGTATTTCCTTGCCTTAAGGGGAGCGATTTTATCACCAACATGGCCGCCATATGAGATTGAAGCAATGCGCTTTTCTCGCCCCACACGACATCGCTGCATAGAAATGCACCTTATTAGATATATTGCAAGCGGTACATGCATGGCTCAGCTCCACTTCATATATACCTATAATGGACAATGTGCATGACATTTTTTTATTAAAGAAATGGATAGAGGGTACCAAATTATGCTACTCTGAATTTTTTCAGATTTTTTAGAGACTGGGAACTATTTTTAAAAAAATTGTTGAAAGTTGATTTTATGACGTCACGAGGAGTCTATCTTTAAGAAAAGGATAGGCGCTAAACGCCCGTGACGTCATAAAACTGACTTTCAATAATTTTTTAGAAATAGTTCTTGCTCTCAAAAAAATCTGAAAAAATTCAGAGTTGCATAATTTGGTACCCTCTATCCATTTCTGCAATAAAAAAATGTCATGCAAACTTGTGCAAGTCAATCACCGATCACTCATCAAAACCGACTCGACCCGCCCTCCCTCTCCTCTTGAGGTGTAGTTGGGTCGGCAAGTACCGGATGTTACGCTAGCATTACAACACAGAAGGGCCGCTTTTATAAGAGCAGCCAAAGCCATGAATATAATGGGACATTTCTTTTGCAAACTACTGTTCTTCTGATTATTCAGCTTTTACTCATGCTTATAAAAATATTGCTATTTATAGATACATAATGATAGGTGACTACATGTTATATTAAAAGTATTGTATTGATTTTCTAAAGTAAATTTATTGAGAATTTTGCTATTGATACGTGAAAAAGCTCAACACCCATCCATCTAGTTAATCAAACAATAATCAATATCAATCAATCTAAACATACCTCTGTATTTTTTGTGGTACTTGATAAAAAAAATAGACATTTGAAAGAAGGGCATTCTCATTTCAATAAAGAATATGTACTTACATAATTGCTTTTTAAATCGATAATAAGGTACTTAAATATGAGAAACGTTTCGTTGCACATTTTCTTCATTTACATTTCAATTCTACAATGGAAAAGGCGCTTCGTCCATTTCTTCTAACTGCAAGAATATTTGGTTGTGACTCTTTTTATCATAGGTTTCTAAATGTTACTAAATTTTCATTAATTACAATAATTTTAGGATCGATTACTTGTTTACGTGCTGTAAGAACGGGTAGACAGATTCCAATTTTTGTAGAAAATGGAAATTTTGAAGTAGCATCAATGTTAGTTATATCTTTTATTAGACTTTTCTTTTTAACTTTTTCAATTTTACCAATGTTATATTCTAAAATTAAAAAAAGTAAAAAAGTTGTTAAAATATTTAATACTTTATCGAATTTTCAATATAAGAATTTACATTTAAAAGAATTAAATAAATCTGTAACGATATTTACTTGTTGTTTTTGGGGGTTACTTTTCACATTTATAACAAAAGAGATGATATTATGGGAGGAGGAGAGCAAATTTCATGTGAGTGAGAAGGAATTCACGATCGTCCTGAGAGCCGTGCACTGCATCGTCGAAGAAGAAATGGCAATCCTCGTGCATATGCAGAAATTTTGCTTGAACGTGTTGAACAAAGAGATTATGGTAAGTCTACCCATTCATTTTTTATTCATTTTTTTTTCTCGTCTTTTTTCCTCCTGGGAGGTCATGAGAACTAAACTAGCATAAATGCCATTCATGCAGGCAAAAGGTCGTTATCTACATTAAAACAAGATAAGAAACTGACCTTTAGTGAAAAGTGGATTTTTAAGCTAATTTGATTCCTATTTTGCACCATTTTCAAGAAAAAATGTGGAAGAAACAAAAAAATTACGCCTTAATCTGAGCGCTTTATTGAACATAATATTTTAGAAATTTGGACGCAATTCATGAAGCAGATAGCCAGGTTTTAGGTTTATAACCACGTTTAGCTTAACCACGTTTAACTAAGGTGGTTTAACACGTAAAACTGGCAGGTATAGTTAAACGTGGTTAAGCTAAACGTGGTTAGAAACTTAACTAAAACTGCTTCGTGAATCGAACTCATTGTCTCCATTTTATTCTAAATTAAATAAAAAAAGAAAGAAATGCGATGTTTTTTTAAGTAAAAAAAAAATATAATAATAAGCTTATATACGTGTAAAAAATGAGTTGAGGACGTAATTATCAAGCCATTGTTTAGCATGATTTCAAAATTTTGATACCTGAAATGGAATCTTATCATAGTTATCATGATTAATTGTATTGTTACATACTTTGAAAGTTAAGCCTGTATTACACGGTACAATTTTGCATTCAATTTTGTTTTGCTTACAAGAAAAAAAGATCTAGCTATAAAATCAAATGGAGTTGACGTTTTCCTGTCAAGAAAATTTGGTTTATCATGTACTACATGTTTTAAATATATAATGATCTCAATATTGTAAAGACAGTACTTCAGTATTATTTGCATTCATAAAATCTTTATTAAAATATCTTGAAAATCATAGCGCCTTTAGGTTAGGCAACTTGTTCTGCTTCAAAGTGCGGCAGGTTGCTGCATATGTAACAAAATCTTAGCACGCTGAGTCTGCGCTGAAAGCGTCCGTTTGCGGATTTGTTAATCACAATGATTCCCCGTAAAAATAACACAAAGCATGATGATTAACAAGGCTCTATTTGCTAAAATTTCCTAGGAGACGAGTGTGAACGTATAGATGATGACTCAGCAATCTACCAATTAACCTCTTTATAATAACAACTCCCAAAGAAATATAATATATTATATATTTTTTTCTTTCTCAATATTTTATTGTTGTATTTTATTTGGTAATTTCAAACATCTGCATATAATTATAATGCAATTTTCTCCCGAGTCAAAAACTCTCAATAAACAACAACAAATCAATATTAAGGAACTTTAATTGAGAAAACTTACAGAAGGAGGTAAAGTTTTAATAATTTCCCCAGTCCCCTTCCCCTCCCCTATAGTAATGACCCCCAAGACCCAATACGTGTAAAATAATGGTATTAACAAAAAATGATACGAAGTACAACATAACTGTAAATTTATTTCACATGACATAACTAATTTAAATGTTACGACATTTTTTATAGTATCATGAACTTCTTGGAATATAATATTATGCTTTCAAATTAACATAATTATTTCCATTTAGTTGAAAAACTATTCTTCTGGGCCTTAAATTGTTATCAGAATGATCTATTTTAATTAACATCAACACATAATTAACTAATATGAATTTTAGAAGAAATATAAGAATAAATAATATATATAATTTTTTTTAGGAATTAAGGACGTCTCCGTGCGCTGCTAGTTCCACCGCCCGCCGCTTGGAGTCGCTACGACTGCGGCACGCGCGACTGAGTAGTCTGTCCGCTGACGTGAGCTGCGTGTATGAGGACCACGTGCTGGTGAGCCTGGCAGTGAGCGTGGTGGACAATGTGGAGGCAGCCTACTACGTCCTTCTGGCAACACTCAACCTCTCCACGCAGTTCGCACAGCAGCGCGCGGTGCTACTCGTCGACTCGCTCGGTTGGTGCGTGCTGCTCTACACCAGGCTGCACCACATCACAAGAACCTGCGCGGCTGCCAAGGAAGAGGTAACGATTGAGTACATAAAGTATCAATAGATGGCGTTGCGTGCAGAAATTTTGGCTCTTTGCATCGAGGAGACAACAATACCTATAGCATGGGGAGAATCATAAAAATAACAAAATTTAAAATATGAAAGAAATATTTTTTAATGTGTTTCTCAAGGTATATATAGAACAATTATTTATTGTGTATGGTGTTATCAATTCTATAAAATTATTCTATGGCTGCTTTCAGAGCGTTTTCATGATTTTACAATGTTAATCATTTAACGAGGCCTCGATGCACGCACGTAGTTCAGCTCTTACCACCAGGTTTGCTACTAACTATTATATGATGCCAATTCAAGCAATCTCACATGCAGTCCTGTGATTTCCTCATGTTATACATCAGATCTGTTATATATTTTCAGGCTCATCGTACGAGAGACATGATTCAGAAACTGGAATTTACCACGAAAGCTACCATAGTTCACGAAGAGGTATGTGGGCAATCTGATTTTTATTATATTAATTCTGCAAACTGAGGTTTTAAATTTGTAGATACGACTTTTCCGCGAACAACTAATGCACATTGACGTGAAGTTCTCCATCTTCAGCATCCTCCCACTGGACCTGTCTCTGATACAAATGGTACGATCACGTGACACTAGAGGACCCCCCCCCCCCCTCCTTCCGAGATTGGGATGTAATATAGTCCGTGTCACACTTGTCCCAATAAATTTGTTAACTTAACTTGACTCTTCAGATCTTCACTGCAGTAATATTGAGAAACATGCACGAAAGAGTTACTCAGAAAGTTATCCAGGTTTTTCACACTAATCGCGGCGAGCGCCAATGACATCAAACGTGGTCAGTGAGAAACTTCTAGATAAAGGCGGATTCAGATGGCGACAACGGTGATGCGACGCGATTTTGACGTAAAAGATGTGAAATCCTATGCGGCGGCGAATACGCCGTTAATCGCGTTAATTACGATGCTCTTTTTCTTTTAATCGTCCAATATGGCCACCAATTGATGTTACAGCAAGTGCGCATTATTCGCGTCGCGTCGCATGGTAAAAATCGCCATGTGAATCCACCTTAAAGGTGGATTTTCATGAGCGACAACAGCGATGCGGCGCGATTTAACGTAAAAGTTGTGAAATCCTATGCGGCGGCGAATTCACCGTTAATCGCGTTAATTACGATGCTCTTTTTCTTTAATCGTCCAATATGGCTGCCAATGGATGTTACAGCAAGTGCGCTTTATTCCCGTCGCGTCGCAGACTGGAAATCGCCCATGAAAATGTTAATCTGACTTACAGCC
The DNA here is from genome assembly GCA_949825025.1 of Siphlonurus alternatus. Classification (NCBI taxonomy): domain Eukaryota; kingdom Metazoa; phylum Arthropoda; class Insecta; order Ephemeroptera; family Siphlonuridae; genus Siphlonurus; species Siphlonurus alternatus. The sequence goes on along the minus strand of OX463781.1, from coordinate 4,487,360 downwards.
CAGAATAATGAGAGTGAAAAAACGTGAAAACGTTGCCAAGCTTATATGACCCCTAGATAGAAGATTTTAATCAGAAGAAACTAGAAAGCGAAACGTAAGGGGGGCTTTTAATCAGAAGAAACCGGGAAGCGAAAATCGGAAGGGGGACTTAATTTAATTTTTAATCAGAAGAAACCGGAAAGCAAAATTCGGAAGGGGGACTTTTAATCAGAAGAAACCGGAAAGCTTAATACAGTGTTGCCGGTTCTGTCCAGATCACACGTTTTTTCATCTCATCCTTCTTGGCTAAGGGAAAGAATCAATGTAACATTTATTGGCAGCCATATTGGGTGATTAAAGAAAAAGAGCATCGTAATTAACGCGATTAACGGTGAATTCGCCGCCGCATAGGATTTCACAGCTTTTACGTCAGAATCGCGTCGCATCGCCATTGTCACCATCTGAATCCGCCTTAACTCTTTTTTTTTTTTTTTTTTTTTAATAAATCGCGCCCAATTATTTCTCTCATAATAGGCCTGTTCGTAAACCCTGCTCGGTGTACACATTCTGCACCCAATCGACCTTATGTACATGCGATATAAGGTCGATGGGCTGTAGAAAGTGTACACGGAGCAGGGTTTACGAACAGGCCTAATATTTGTTGCAAGCTTTCGTCATAAAACTTATGAATGTTCTGTTGGTTCAGGTTTGTGCCACGGTGGCGTCCTACATGGTTATTCTGATGCAGTTCCACACCATCCACATCGGCAACACGTGTGCCCAGGAGGTCACGTGTCAATGTAACAGCACGTGACACGTGGGCATACCAGCTGTTGACCAAATATACCTAGATCCATATGCGGAAGCCTTTCTTAGGTTTTCTAGTGCTCCAAATTAGTAGTATAAAAAATACAGTATAAGTTCTGATGCATTTTAAAAAAAAAGTGGTTTAATTATGCACGTTCATTGTATCTAGCATGTTGTACACTACGTACTACGTACACTATAGTATAATTTATTATAGTATGATTTCTTTTTAGTACAAAATAAAGCATTGCTGGAGATGGAGAAACAAAAAATTCTAAATATACGTATTATATAGTTTGATTCAAAATATCTCAATAGAGGCTTCAAGTATTCCCCGGCGAGAAAATTTTCACCATAAGCCACCATGTTAGAAAATTTTAATTTTTCTCAGTAACTAAAGCAATCAATTTGAAAACATCTCCTACCTTCCCATTTAGGGATCTTCTGATAATGAATCTAGAACTAATTTTTCTCTAAAAAATTTCTTTTATGCCATAAAAGCAATTTCAATTTTTTTTACAAAGGTTTAGATAGCACGGTGGGAATTACACCGCAAAATCAGCTGACTTGAAGCCTTCATTGATTTTGTTCCATAAGTCTACAAGTACGATTTATGTTTACCAGGTACGTGCAAAAAAAGTGTGGAAAATTGTCAACAACAGGAGGTAGCACTCCAATCAATTTCAAATTAAATTTAATTAAAATTAAATTAAACTCAAGAGAAGAGATTAGCAGTCAAACAAAACAACAATAAAGATTCACGTATTATATTTAGTAAATGTTTTTGATCTGATCGAAAGAATCGTTAAAATTGTAACTAACCAATGGAACGTCTTATATAGAAAAACAGATTGCAAATCTTAAATCGGAAAACTTGTCTTTCTTGCACCTATCCCTCTAATTACTATCATAATATATCCGATACATAATATATATCCGAGCAAATTAGTGGCAGCAGGTCTTTTTTAAATGCAGATATCTGCTAAATAAAATTATTTATAATATTTTTACATTAAAATTTCATTATTTTATTCTTTAATATTATTTCTAGTAGCGACACATTGAATAATTTCATTATAATTTATTTGTGTAAGTATCGTTCTTAATTTTAGAAAACACAAAAAATGGGATAAAATTTAATATCAATATTCATTTTCAATGTTAAAAATTAAACAATCCAAGCTGATAAATTTATAACCACCAAATTTAAGTGCTTTTTATAATTTTTACAACGCATTTAGCAAAATTATAATATCAATTTTTGGCTGAATAATTTATTTAAAACAACCATAATTTTAAAGACATTACACAATTATTTATAAATTATAAACCATCTTGTGTGTTAAACATTACATATCGTACGCAATAATAAAAATTATATCTCTGTTGATTCATGCAATTATTACAAGAGACCTAATATAATTTTAAAACAAATAAACACAGTAGAGTATTTACTTACGTTTCTTATTATGATTCTAATATTTGCACAATAATTTCTCTTAATCAAATAGCTTATATAAATCAATTTTTACAACATTTAGGTAGAAATTGTTATTTCATTTCTAACTCTGCCACGATGAAAAAGTCTCTCCGACCATTTATTCTTTCTTCAAGTCTTTTCGGTTGTAAATTATTTTATAAAAAATATAGTATTTTAGCTCAACTACATTTTGTTATTTTCGTTTTATTTTTATCGTTTTGTTGTTTTTACCGAGCTAGAGTATCATATTTTAACGTTAAATTCAACATTAAAGAAGATGATTATGAAAATGCAACAATGAGTTCAATTGGTGGTATCAGATTATTTATCTTGTTTTTCTCTGCAATACCTATTTTAAAATTAAAATTATCATATAGAAAAGATTTATCAATAATATTTTCAACCTTAAAACATTTAAAACATAAAATAAATGTTAATATATTGTTCAAAAGAGACTTGAATAGATTTGTTAAAACATTTTCTGTGTGTTTTTGGCTTCTTCTTGTATTTTTCATTTTAAAGCAAATTTATTTGTGGGAGACTCAAAGTTCATATCATCTGAGTGTTGTGGAGTTCATACTTGCTTTCCGTGGACTGCATTGTATTATTGAAGAAGAAGTTGTGATTCTCGTGTGGATACAAAAGGAATTTCTATTTTATATCAACAAAGAAATTGAGGTAAGTTGATGTAGTCAAATAAAATATGTAATAATTATTATTCCTTCATATTAAGTTTTAACTTATATTGTTTATTTCTATGCCATATGGTCAAATAAACTTAATAAATCTAATAATTGTCCAATAGACCAAATAGAAACAGAGCATTGATGAAACACTGCCCACTTTTCATTGTTGTAACAATAAATTTTAATTCAAATTAAGATTATGTTGTATTTCTTAATTCTGAAAAAGCACTAAAAATTTTAATGTAATAAATTTTAAGTCAGCCTTGCTTTACTAAATGATTGTAATCAGTAACAATTCTTACTCGTATCATAATTTTTAATGTTAATACGCTTATTTCTGATATCGGTAACATTCTAATTAACAAAATTCTTTAAATATCAGAATATAAGTGTCGTATATCCACGAGGTATTGATTTACACTGTACAGTACATTCGTTGACATTGCCCCTGCTGTGTATGCAACCTGCTCTATTTATGTGCTCAACAAGTTGCATAGCTTCAAGGCAATGTTTTGACATTTTACCCGCTGAAGCAGACATTTCTTTACAAATTCACCGCGATGCCTGAGATAAGGAGGGGACGGGAGATTCTTCAGCATACCTTAAGTGAAAAAGACTCATAGAACACTGTGACTACATAAATAAATTATCTGGACTCTACAAAATATAATTTAAAAGGTAAAATTGTAAACAACATCTTGAAACTTGAAACTGATTAACATGGTACAATTGTAACAATTATCTGCTATGAGTCAGGCTTAAATTGATAATACATCAGTTATTATTATGATATTTTATGTTAACTTGATTTTACACTCGTCAAATTGAAAATTTTCTCAAAATTTCTCACTCGCAGCCCTGGTAATCACCATGCCCTGCAATATTCTTTATTTATTTATTTTTATTATTACAATAGGTATGTTCGTAAATACACAATCAGAAAGAATCGATTCGTAAATAGAATATATATCAGGTTCATCACAAATAATCGATTCTTTCTGATTGTGTATTTACGAACAGACCTTATGTTAGCTTACTACAGCATATTCTGCTATTGGTGTAAACATTCAAACTTAACAACAGTATTAACAACAGGTGGAAGGATTATTGATAGGAAAGGAGGCGCCTGTGGCCTTGTGTTAGGAACTGCCCCGGCATGGGGCACGGAACATGGTGATTAACAAAGCCGCAAAGGAGAATCTTCAAAAACAATGACTGTACCTTTATTCAACAGGGTCTTGACCCTAAGAAGAAGAGTGCTGACCGTCTTGAGCAGTTACGCGCGCACCACGGTCAGCTGAGCGCACTGTCCGGCCCCGTGTGCGCACTCTACCAGGCGCACCTGCTGTACAGCTGGACAGTGAACTTCATCGACACCATGGAGGCTGCCTACTACACTTTGGTCGGAGTCCTCAACCTCTCTAACACGCTGGCCAGTTTCCGAATGCTCGCAGTGCCAGACTCGATCTCGTGGTTTCTTCTCATGTATACGCGCCTTATCCACATCACCTGGATCTGCAACGCTGCAGTTACAGAGGTGAGATAGAATGGTTCTGTATGTCTTGTGTTTATGTGAGCATAAGGTGGGGTGACATACGTGTAAACGGAACCTTTTTTTCGTGTTTTGTATACACGTCAGGACAGCTTGAAATTTGGACCTGCATGATTCACTGGAACTGCAGCTCCAAGAAACAAACAAAAGCATATTATTTGAAATTTTACTTTCTGTAAAAGAATCTCCCACACATACTAGCTAAATCCTGACTCTAAAAATAAGGCTAGCTATCCAAGTAGGAAACAAGCTGCCTATCAATGAAGCCCCTAAATAAAACAAAAAAAAAACGAGAAAAAAAATGTGATTTCCCAAGGAGTACATTATAAAACTAGGCTTCAAAAAGCATGGAAGTGCTATTAAATTTTCTCGTTGTTGAATAAGAAAAATAAATGAACTTATTGGTATTGCATTGCTTATAAATAATGAATTTCATTTATTAAAATTAAAACGAAATATATATTAAAAAACTTATTAAATTGACAGCATTATATTCATAACATTGCGTTCTTTATAATAATATTTCCATATTATTTTCAACAGGCTGATCATACACGAAGCTTAATACAGAAACTGGAATTTTCTACAACTAATGCAACGTTAAGAGAAGAGGTATACGGTAGCAATATTTTCGTCTCAAGTTAAAATTTTTTGTTCACACGTGACTTTGGTTGACAGGTGCGTCTGTTTCGAGAGCAGCTCCTCCACATCAGGGTACAGTACTCTATGTACGGCAGCATCCCTCTGGATCTCTCACTCATCTACATGGTGAGAAGGTACCTCGGGAAGGTCTTTTATATTCAGGACATTGACCATGAGTTTGGCTCTTGGTGCAATCGAGTATCGACCTCAAATTTTTTTATTGCAGAAATAGATAGAGGGTGCAAAATGATTTTTTTTCAATTTTTTTAGAGTCCAAAAACTAGTTTTAAAAAATTATTGAAAGTAGAGAGAGAGCAACGTCTCTTAACGCCTCTCAATAAAAGGATAGGACCTAAAAGGGGCGTGGTTTCGAACCGGACCTTGGCAAAACTTTTTAGTAATACTTCCAGCTAGGGCACTGAAAATCTGAAGAAAATCAAAGTGGCATTACTTTGCACCCTCTATCTATTTTTGCAATAAAACATTTTGACGTCGATATACTCTATTGCATGAGCTTTTCTCACGCAAACCGCCGAGTTTCGCTTGACATCGCTTCAAGGAAAAGCACCTTTTTACACCCTCAAAATCTAGCTTCAAAATGCCATGACTTCATATAGTCATACAAGTGTTTAACATTCAGCATTAAAAAACACGTTGTAAGGCTATGATGTCTAGAGCGCGGAAAAAAGTCTCATTTTTTTCGAAATATAGGCGCCTAAAAAGTCAACTTATTTTTAGAAAATAGTCTACAAAAAGTCACTTTTTTTTAAAAAATAGTCTATAAAAAAGTCACTTTTTTTTAGAAAATACAGCAAAAAGGCGTTTCAAAAGTGCTATTTAAAAGTGTCTTTAAAAAAGTATTATTTTTTTTTTATATTTCTTTACACAGACCTCCCTTATACAGACTGAAGTCTTTGTTTCTAGTTTCTTCCTTTTTTTTTCTTTTTTTTTTTTTTTTCTCAATATGAAGAAAATAGTTGAAATGCACTAAAAATATCTCAAAAAGTCACAAAAAGTCAATTTTTGCCAAAATAGTCTCAAACTCCAAAAATAGTCTAAATATTCTCTTTTTTTATATGCTCAATTTAATCCACTTCTGGAGATCTTTGGACATCCTAAATGACAATAAAATAGTCCTCATATGCACAAATAGGCAAAATGACTTTTTTCCGCGCTTTAATGATGTCACATCATCTTTTTCGTCAATTTTTATAATGTTAAAAAAATCATGAAAATAATTGTCAACACACAACATTAGTTTTTCTACCTAAATTTCTAATATTTCATGCAGGTTGCCCATTTTTTATCATTGGAGTTAAAATATATTTGTTTGTTTTTGTTCACAATAAAGAAGCTAATCAAGTTTCCCCCTTTCTGTTCAGATGACGGGTGCAGTGATGGCCTACATGTTGGTGCTAGTTCAGTTCCACACCATCACCCACCCCGAGCCGTGCAACCAGCCGTGATGACGTGTTCATACATTTACCCACATTGGAAACCTGCATGGTATTTGTTATTGCAAATTTGGATAGAGAACCTCAAGTTAAGTATTTAAAAATAAAATAAAAATGAAACCGCTAATGCCCTCAAAATCCAGCGAAAGAAGTATAAATATATATAACTATTTTATTCTCTCTCTCTCTCTCTCTCTCTCTCTCTCTCTCTCTCTCTCTCTCTCTCTCTCTCTCTCTCTCTCTCTCTCTCTCTCTCTCTCTCTCTCTCTCTCTCTCTCTCTCTCTCTCTATGCTGGCAAGTTTAATACGATGTGAAAAAATTGCAATTTGCAGCAAGATTTTCTAAAGATGTTTGAGGTTATAAAAAATCTAGTACATAGCTGGATCTATCCAAATTCACAATTACACACTTTCATGAAGGTTGTCCATTGAACAAAGTATAATTGGATTATCATCTTAGATATTATACAAAATTTCAAACATTACGTAAAGGATGTCTGGTATGGGGAGTTCCGAAACTTTTAAATTAATGGACGTTAACCGACATGAAAATTTGCTATTGCAAAAATGAATAGAGGGTACCAAATTTTGCTACTCTGAATTTTTTAAGATTTGTTTGAAAATCAGAACTATATTTTTAAATAATTATTGAAAGTGTGGCCACACCTCAAGGAGGCGTTACAAGGCCCTATCCTTATTTAATTAAGGATTCAGGGATGCCAACTTTCGATAATTATTTAAAATAATAAGTCCGGGTCTCAAACAAATCTGAAAAAAATCATAGTAGCATACTTTGGTGCCCTCTCTATTCATTTTTTTGTAAAAAAATTTTGCATGCAGGTTGTCAATTATATTTTCTTAAGTTAGAGATAATACGGATCAGCTGGCCCAATGCTAAAAAAATCCCATTCATAAAAATTATGAAAAAAAATAAAATGTTCTCCTCTACATCCCCTATCAGTAGCTAAAATATCAGGTATACAAAAACGAGCTAGTTTTTGAGTTATTAATTTTTTAAGTTGACCAATTTAACATGGAAGTTCCATTTCTCCATGTTAAATTAGTCAACTGTAAAAATTAAAAACTCAAAAACTAGATTGTATTTGTTCCTGATATTTTAGCTACTGATAGGGGATGTAGAGGAGAACATTATAAATATTTTTCATAATTTTTATGAATGGGATATTTTTAGCATTGGACCAGCTGATCCGTGTGTTTTCTGCCTTAATTCAAGTCAAAGAACATTTATTTGTTTAAAATTCACTGCAATGTGTAAATTAATATTTCAAAAAGGAATTATTATAAATTTTGGTTTATAATAGATATTAATTTTAAAACTAGAACTTACAACTTGCTAAAAATCTATGCTGACAGGTAGCGAGTAGTACTATTATAAATATATATATAATATATTAATTATCATATGTTTCATTCTTCAGTTATTATGTATCATCATGTGATCATATTATAATCAAGTTAATGAATGTGAGCCATAAGTACTGTTTGTTTGCTTTCTAAATATATCAATGTAAATATTTTGTAAACTCTCTTTACAAATAAAATTATTTAGATTATCAATAAGTTTTGTGTAGACGCATAATAATTAGGAATAAATAATATTGTCAACATAACTTTATTATGCTGCTATGCATATATTTCTACAGCAAACCAATCATTCGTGAATAATTGTATATAATAGTATTAATTATATAATTGTAATAATTTTAATTATTTAATTAATTTTACTAAATTTACTGTAAATTAATTTAAATAATAAAGCAATAAATTTGTATTTGTTTGTTTTTTCAGATTGGTTAAGTGTGTTTGTTATATTACGTCATGTTAACGTGCAAGTGCTTAATAATAAGTGAACTTGACTTTGTCAATATAAAGAGGGGGGGAGGGGGTTATCCACAACACTTTTAAAGCAGGAAAATGATAAAAGGGTGTCCAAAAATTCTGAAATAATTAATAACCCTCAGTTAGCCACCAAGCAACTTATTAAAAAAAATGTGAGGAATCAAAATTTAAATTTCTCAAAATAGGGATCTGCACGCCTGTATCTGCCACTCCCTTCCTCATTGGCAATGCATGGGACAAGAAAGACCTTAAAAATGTCTATATAATGCCAGAGAATAGATATGTCATTTATATACTTTGATAATGCTATAGGGTTAAATTGAAACATCATAAATGAAAAAAAAAATATATATTGAATATTAACATCATAGAGGACCTCAATAAAATTGTCAATATTTTTTTTATTTATTTCGTTTTTGAAACAATCATGAGCGAATTCCAGCCTGCAACGCGACGCGAATAATGCGCACTTGTTGTAATGTCCATTGGCGGCCATATTTGGCGAGTAAAAGAAAAAGAGCATCGTAATTAACGCGATATTCGGCGAATTCTCTCGCCGCATATTATTTTACAGCTTGTTATTACGTCAAAATCGCGTCGCATCACCGTTACCTCTCATGAAAATCCACCTTAAAACCTTTAAAATTTTGTTGCAATAGGCTGTGACGTCACAGTCATGCAAATATTTCAAGCATAGAAAAAGACGTTGCATGACGATTTTTAAGCAGGTCTAAAGTCTACTGCAGATTATAATATGGATTTAACGTTTAATTATAATAAACCTACAAACTTATTTAAAAAAAATTACTCACTTTTCAAATGATAGGTGCAGTGATTGCCTTCATGCTATTAGTGCTGGTTCAGTTGCACACCATCAGCCACCCGGAGCCGTGCGATCAGGTTCACTGAACCCTGCTTTGGTGACGTGAAGATTAAAAAATCCTGCTCTTATTTCTTCTCTACTACTACTGTTTTTTTTTCTGATAAAAAACATCATTTTACCTTGCAAATCAAATTGCAATATTCATGCAACTACTTGAGTGTTAATATTAATTTACATTGCTAAGTATATACAGTATTTGATCAACACTCTAAAGTTATATTTTGTTGGTATAGATATTAATTGAAATGTATTATACAAATTAAATCTTCAGAAAATCGACTTGACAAACATGTTGTATCTTGTTATTGTGATAAACATGTTGAAACCGACAGAACTTTTACCCTCGGCTAGAGTGATTGCTTATTCTTAAAATAAAAATAATCGATAAAAAGTAATTTGGTTAATAATATTTCTGTATAATATATTTATAAGTGTATAATTTAAATATAAATTCCCAATATTAATAATTATTTTAAATGCAATATATTTCTTTGGTAAATATTAAATATAAAAAAACGAATTATATTATAAATTATTAGAAAAAAAAAATAATGGAAGGAATTTTATGTAGAAAACACCCACTCCATACACTGTCATTTCTCGCTAGATCATGAAACGAGTTCTGGGAGCATTTCTTTTCTTCATGAGGCTCTTTGGGTGTGATATACATTGTACCAAAGTCGTACTAAATTCAACATATTTCTTTTTGCATTTTTCACTATATTATCAGCCTGTTGTAGTTTACTTCGTGCCAAAAGTAAACTCCTTCATGTTCAAATATCAATCGAAAATGACGACTATGAATTTCATTTCTTGTCTCAGATATGTTCTTACATTTTTCTCTGCAGTTCCTATTTTAACTATGAAAATTACTAATGCAAAGTATTCCTTTGATATTTATCACTACTTACGTGTTCTGAGGCAAAAATTAAAATGTTCAAAACCTTTAAAAAACGACCTAAAACTATTTGTAAGTACGTCTGTACTAGTGATATGGTCTCTAATTTTTCTCATTATCATTATAGCAATAGTATTAAATTGTTTGAAGGTACTAGCAAGTTTGGAGTGAGTGAGAAGGAGTTGATATTTTTATTTCGAGCCTTGCAATGGTTGATAGAAGAGGAAATGATTATCATGGTGTGGATGCAGAAAGAGTATTTTCGTTTTATCAATGACGAAATTCAGGTAAGTTTACATTTTTTTTTTTTAATTTTTATGATAGTACAATTTATCACATAAAAAAATAACACAAGGTATTTCTTACCTAGGTATTTAGGACATAATATATATCATAAATTAAATAGTTATAATTTTGTTTCCTTGGTAAAAAAAAATAATAAAAAAAAAATCGAACTGAATTAAAATATTAAAATTATAACTGACATTCATAAATAAATAAATTTTATAGGTTATTAATATGAAGATGGTGAACAGCAATAAAAATAATGTACATCACTTAATTTTTTTGTTGTATCAAATTATGTTTAATTTTGTGTGTGTGTATGTGTGTGTGTGTGGAAAAGAAAGATGTGTTAGGACAAAAAAAAATATTTGTAGGTTATATATAGAAGTTAAAGTTTGAGATTCTAATTAAGGAAATACGGTTGGTTGGTTGGTATTTTGGGGCAATTGACACATTTTGGTCATGTACGTATGTCCCCATTAAGGAAATGCACTTTGTATATATACTATACATCAACTGTTAACTTTATGTAATTGGCTGGATATTAAAATGTAACGTTTGTACAATAATAAAAAGTATGATTAATTTTTTTTTGTACTTGTTAAAGTATTTTTTTTTAATGTTTCATCCTATATGCTTATGTATATGGCTCTAGATCCACTAACAAGAAATCCGACGACCATTGAAACTCCCAATCTGACGTCACATGCAAGCACTTATAAACCAAGTTAAATACGAAACTTAGTATTGGCGTCATAAAGTTAGTGCGAACCTAGTGGTATCTGCTGAAACTACGTGCTTCTCTGGCGAGGATTGCTGTATATGATTAACATTGTAAAATCATGTCAATGCTCCTTCAGCAGCCACAGAATAATTTACAGAAATGACAACACCATAGTTAGTGGTCAAATATTTTCCGACAAATAAAAAAAAAAATATATTTCAACTTCATCATTGATTTCTTTTTTTAAAAATTTGATAATTCTCCCCATGCGATATGTATTGCCATATCCTCGATGCAAAGAGCAGAATTTCACAGACGTCAGCGCCATCTCTTGGTCCTTTATGTCCTCTATACTCCCTGCAGGATCTATCCGAGGAGCGATCTGCTCGAGTCTCCCAAGGATCTTGTATAAATCCTTGGAGTCTCCACCCTCCGTCTGGAGCAGCTGCGCGCGCACCACGGTCAGCTGAGCGCGCTGTCCGGCCCCGTGTGCGCACTCTACCACGCGCACCTGCTGTACAACTGGACCGTGAGCTTTATTTACACCATGGAGTCTGCCTACTACACGTTGGTCGGAGTCCTCGATCTCTCCAAGTCGTTTGGCGATCAGAAAACCTACACGTGATCGCAGACTCTATTGGCTGGGTAATCATGATTTAAAGGCGCCTCATGCACATCACGTGGGTCTGCAGTGCTGCCGCTGACGAGGTGAGAAATTTGAACATTAATTCCAATGTGCTTTTATCCATCATCGGTATAATCATATAATATAAGTTCAATTATAAGTATTTGGAAGAAAAGAATGAGCTCGGATAGGAATTGAACCTGTGGGACTTCCCGGATATGTACTCCGATGCTGTATTCATGCAAGGTTGGCTTTATATCAGGTTATGCCACCAATTGGACCAATGCTAAAAGACTTGCCAATCATATCTTTGTCTTTTAGAAACTTTAAAGAATTTTGAATTTCAATTTTGAATTTGAATTTATTCAAGTATTTCAAATTCACTAATTTTGCGGTTCAATAAGTCCACCAATCAGAAGAAAGACAAGTGACGATCAGGACCCATTGCACCGAGAAATTTTCAAATGCGCCAATCACAATATATGCTGCTTTTTAAATTTCGCGGTGCAATGGGTCCGGAACAAAAGCTGACAAATTAACCTGCACAAAGCCAACCTTGGCTGTATCAAATGAGCTATTAGAGACCACGCCTACTTCTCTAATTATTCTTGTCTCTATATGATACTTTTTGACGGCAAAAATCAGAGGAGGGTGGGTCGAGTCATTGCAGTTTTGGTGAGCGATCGATGATCGACTTGAACAAAATTATACATCCAATATATTAAGGTAGAGATAACGCCGGTCAGCTGTTTGACGTAATTCCCTTTGATTAACATGTAAACCTTAGCAAATTCATATAAATTCTGAAATTTTTTTGAGAGGCAGGTATTAGTGCCTAAAAGCCATAGAAAAAGTTTCAAAACAATTAAACGAGCCGATTTTTTTTAATTCAGGTTTTAATTTGTCTTTCCAAGGGAAAGTTCTATGCTGAAAATTAAAAAAAAAAAAATAATAATTGTTTTTGGCCTTATCTCTATCTTAAAAATATATGTTATTCCCTATACTTCACAGGCGCTGCGGACAAAAGTAGTTGTCTAAAAAAAATGAATTTTTCATCACGCTCGCCGATAATGAGCCGTGTGTCCAAGTTAGCTGAACCCTGCGTGTAAAACCCTTCGAAAAAACTCATTAAAGGCATACAGGCCTCAAAATACAAATTAGACAGCCACCAAGTGGGTTTACAGTATATTATAAATATTCGCATCATTTTTTTCCACGCGTGATGCATCCATGCGAAGTAGCAGTTCAAAGTAAGAAATTTAGTCCTTGATGACGTCACGAAGTCCTTGATGACGTCACAACTCAATGCTAATTGGTGCTAGCTGTGAGTTGTGACGTCAGCAAGGACTTTCTTTATAGCGCGACTTCGCACAGACGCACCGCGTGCAGGTAAAAAATAATACGAATGTTGATTATAAACTTGAGCAACACTTAATGTCTGTCTAATTTGTAATTTGAGGCCTGTATACCTTTAATAGAAAAAAAAAAGCCTGCAATGGACAACCTGCATGAATTTTTTCTAACAGAAGTGAATAGAAAAAAAAAAGGGCCTGAGTTTTTTTAGATCTTTTGAGTGCCTGAGCTATTTTTAAATATAGCTATTGAAAGTGTGGCAAAGTACGCCAGCAGCATATTATATGTAAAATATAGTAGCGTTAATAGGCGACTAATGATGCTTTTCCATGGAGCGATGTCACGCGAGGCTTAATTGAAAAGACGAGGGAAGTGCATTTGCAGTGAAGCATTAGGCGGCCATACTGGCAGGGAAAAATAAAAAATCATGATGATAGAAAAAGATTCGTAAAGGCGGATTCAGATGGCGACAGCGGCGATGCGACGCGATTTTGTCACACAAGCTGTGAAATCCTAGGAGCGAGCGAATTCGCCGGGTTGCGGCAGCGAAATCGCGTTAATTGCGTTGCTCTTTTTTTTAATCGACAAATATGGCCGCCAATAGATGTCACAGCAAGTGCGCATTATTCGCTTTGCGTCGCAGGCTGGAAATCGCCTTGTGAATCCGCCTTAACGCTTCTCAATTAACGTCAAACTCTCGCGGTGCGATTAAATCGCTGCGGGAAAGCGATTTTTCTTCGCTAATATGGCTGCCATATAATTTTACTGCAAGTGCGTTTTTCTCGCCCTGCCAAGCCTCGCGCGACATTGCTCATGGAAGAAACGTCTTAACTCTTTTTCTTGGTGTTATTGATTGATCGGATTGATTCTTATGGTAATTAATATTTTATACAGTAAAAAAAAAATATTTTAATTTATAATATAATAAAAATACTTTATTTTTGAAAAATATGGCTTATATACCTATTATGTATAAAAAACAGCAATTAAACTATATGTAAATTTCATAAGACTTCAGTCATATTTTTATTTGAAATTTTTATAAAAAAAAATGATGATTAATGTAATTTTTAATAAGTTATATTATATATTACAAAAAGTATCCAAAACTTAATTTATATTTTGTTGTATTATTTCTATTCATTTAAAAAATATAACGTAATCATATGGAGTTGCCTAAATTCAAAACCGGCAATTTGCATATTCAACTAACTGTAAGATCATAATCCCATCATTTTTGCTAAGAAAATGGCCCTTACTGAAAATTCAAATTGCTGTTTTTGAAACTAGAGATTTTAATAGTAAAAACATTTTAAAATATAATAAGTATAAGTGATTAATTATTATATTTATATAAATATATTAATTAATGTTTAATTATACGTTAATTATAATTGCCTAAAATTAAAACAATCATAATGACAGCGGAAGTGAGGTGCATCTTCAGATAATCGATTTTTTTTTTTTACCCGCATGAATGACGTCTTAATATATAAAGAGAAATACAAAGCAAGAATGAACAAACAAAACATACCATCTGCTAAAATGATTTTTAACACGTAAAATAAAAGCAATGAATGAATGAGCAATTTGATTAAATTATTTGCGTATATATATCTATGGATTCAAGTTAACAATATAAATAATTAAATTACAAAGCAATATTTCCCTTCAGTAAATATTTTATAGAGAATCCATAAATGAAATTACAATTTATTGCCAAAATAACTTCGCATTCATACTACATAAACAACTTGTTTCACGACAGACCATGAAGCATGCTCTGGGAGCACTTTCCTTCTCTATGAGCTGTTTTGGGTGTGATACATTGTACCAAAGTCGTACTAAATTTAACATATTTCGATTCACATTAGTCACCACTTTTTTAGCCTGTTGTTGTTTATTTCGTGCCACGAATTTGCTCCTGGGCGTTCAAACTTCAATAAAAAACGATGACTATGAAAATGCAACCATGAGTTTCATTGCATCTCTCAGATTCGTGATTCTGTTCTTCTCTGCAATTCCTATTTTAACTATGAAAATATCAAGTGCAAAGTGTTCGTTTGATATTTATCATTATTTACGTACTTTTAGGTATAAATTAAAATGTTCAAGTTCATTTAAAAACGGCTTAAAGATTTTTGTAAATACGTCCGTGTTAGTACTATGGTCCGCTATTTTTCTCGTCATCTTGCAAGAAATATATCTGTGGGAAAGTGATAGCAAGTATGGAGTGAGTGAGAAGGAGTTGATTATTTTATTTCGGGCTTTACATTGCTTGATAGAAGAGGAAATGATTATCATGGTGTGGATGCAGAAACAGTATTTTCGCTTCATCAATGATGAAATTCAGGTAAGTGCTACATATATTTTTCATTTGTATGAAATTAAATTTTTATGAAATTTTACATCTTAAATGCGAATTATTAGTTAAAAATAAATTTCCAACTGCCTAAATCTGTGATAAAAGTTTAGTGCACCCTGTTTCTTGCGAAATTTTACAACTTGGGTCTAAATACACGCAATTAGATTTGTAATAAAACAAGGATAAATGTTAGTCACGTCAGAATTTAGAAAATTATGATATAAATTCTATTTTAATATCAACATACTCATAATCATAATGATCTTTCCTCAAGACTGAATCTGAATTGAAGTGAATCCTATATATCAAAGGTGATGAATAATGATTACAGAATGCTTACGTAAAATAATCCTAAATTACACGACATGCTTTACAATATTAACTGCTTTAAATGGACGTGAGACGTATGCTAAAATTTTTGTTGTAATTACACGGATAAACCCACATGTTATCCACTAGCTGATCATGGGTGCGATTAACGAAGTAATCAACCAGGTTACTTAAGTTTCTAATTACGTTTAACTAGGTGGTTTAACACGTAAAACAGGTATACCTAAACGTGGTTAAAAACCTGGCTAACTGCTTCTTGAATTGCGACTTTTAACATTACTACACCCTGCAGGGTGGCGATTGCCATGCATAAGATAAGCGTGCTTCGGGCAAAGAGAACACAGGATTGTGACGTCATTCGTCATGTTCCTGGGTGGGTGGCACCGCAGAGCTATGCCATATTTCTTCGGATCGGTCGTTCTCAGTTCTTTCGGCCACGTCCTGATTACCCTGCCCTTTCTAACCTCCCGATGTTGCCTGCGCCATAGCCCTCTAGAGGGCTATGCCTGCGCCATAACCCTGCGGCTCTCTATATTTATTTACTTTACATAAATTTGGGAAATGGTCCAAAGACCAAATTATTTTTAGCATTAATATATTATACAGAAACTTGTTATAATATAAATAAATTAATAAATGAATAAATAAATAAATAAATAAATAAATAAATAAATAAATAAATAAATAAATAAATAAATAAATAAATAAATAAATAAATAAATAAATAAATAAATAAATAAATAAATAAATAAATAAATAAATAAATAAATAAATAAATAAATAAATAATAAATAAATAAATATTATATTTATTAGCCCATGTCCCTTTAAAGGAGAAATATTACAATTCATTTAATAGAAAAATTAACATAATTTCGATTAATTTGGATAAAGAACCTACCCTAGATTCACAATATCCTAGAATTCAAGTGCAACATGTTTTATGGAGACCCTGGGTCGTTGCTGGTTTTACAAACTCAAAATTTGATAATTAGACTCTCTTGCAGGACCAAACCAAGGAGCGATCTGCACGAGTCTCCACCCTCCGTCTTGAGCAGCTGCGCGCGCACCACGGTCAGCTGAGCGCACTGTCCAGCCCCGTGTGCGCACTCTACCAGGCGCACCTGCTGTACAGCTGGACCGTGAACTTCATCGACACCATGGAATCTGCCTACTACACTTTGGTCGGAATCTTTGATCTCTCCAAGTCTTTCGGTGACCGACGAGCCTTAGTTATAGTGGATGGAATTTTCTGGATGCTCATCATGTACGGGCGCCTCGTGCACATCACGTGGGTCTGCAGTGCTGCTGCGGACGAGGTGAGAGGAGGGGGTTTCTATAAGTAAGGTACTTATATCGTTTCAGCAGGCTTGAACTTGGAAGTTAGGGCCAGTCAGGGGCACATGGGCACTACAGGCAGCAGAAGCCACTTAATTTGAAGGGGCTGGAGGCATCTTTTTGTGTACCCTCTGTGTTAAAAATTGGAGAAGCCATTTAGGGATCTCTGACTCAGCTTTGCATGGCCAGTCCAAGCCTGCGTGGTGGCATATTTTGCGCAAATTCATTGACCTTACATCTCAAGTTGAATCATGTACAAAAAACTATAATTTACTTCAAATTTAGATCTACTCTAGATCAAATACGACACTAGTCATATTTTAGGATTGCGTTTTAATTGGCAGCTACTCTTAACCGGTTATTGCTGATGGTATCTTGGCAAACTGTTCCGAAGGTTAGTGGAAATAGTTTTTTTTTTTTTAAAGTTTTTTATTATTAAATTGTGTACAAATACAGTCCAACCAAGACCTTAAATTAAGCCCTACCGGTTGGAACTGACAAGTGAGTTACAATTATTAAACACGTATAGTAAGCTTTAACAAAATAACCTATATTTTTATTAAAAATATATAACAATACAAAACAATAGATTAATATCATAATTAAATGATAAAAACGAAAACAAACAAAAATAAGCACGAACAAATATAAACACTTCAACTTAAACAGAAGCACAAATACAATTAATGGTATTACAGCTCACATTAACGCAAATTATTTAATTTATGCTTTCTCAGCACTTTTTTCAGTAACAATTTTTGGTCAATTGATCTAATATTAATCGGTATTTCGTTCCAAATTTTTGGTAGCACAAAATTCCATGTTCTTTCTCCAAATCTATTATTACTTCTTGGAGTTGTAGCAGGTTCATTTAAAAATGTCCTAGTATTATGATCATGTACTCTAGGCTCTAAATTTTTCATATCATTGAATTTCTCAATAGTAAGCACAAATTTTGCTAATTCATTGACTGGCAAAAAAATTAAAATATTTAAAATAATTCACGTCACAATCACATTTTTTTACCCTTTTTAATTCTTTTTAAAATCCTTAGTTGCAACTTTTTTAATTTAGTTAAATTTCCTAATTTTGTAAAACCCCATGCAAGTACTCCATACGAAATTTTTGAGTGACCAAGTGCAAAATATACATTTCTTAACAATTTTTCTGACATAAACTTAAGCCGGTATTGCACGATACAATTTCTCTAACTATTGCATACAATTTTTCCTTTCAAGAAAACTTTAACTCCATTTGTTTGTATGGAGATGAAATTTTCTTGCAAGGAAAAATTGTATGCAAAATTGTATGGTGTAATATAGGCTTTAGACAATAAAATTCATACAAGTTTTTAAGTAAATATCTTAACCTAGCCATTATTTTATATAAATGTTGATCAAATTTAAAGTCTTTATCAATTACCACACCCAAATATTCATAGGTCTTGACTACATCAATTACACTACAATTACAATTATCTCCAATATTATAATGTAAACAAATATTCTCATGTATATATAATTGCAATTCCACATTTTTACGTAAATAAGGATTGGCAAAATACATTACTTTCTTTTTCTTAATATTTATTGCTAAACCATAATCATGAGACCATCTACATACCCTGTCCAAGTCATTTTGTATTAAATACGAACTTTGTACAATATCTTTATTTGGCACTACTAAAACCATGGCCGAACTTTTAGATTTGCTGTTCAAACTATTCTAAGCTCTGCAGAATTTCTACATATTATTCTAAACGCTAATCGATGTATTATATTAGGCGCTTGCATGTGACGTCAGATCGGAAATTTCAACAGCTGTCCGCCAGTCGTCGATGGTGGACAAGTAAAGCTCCGCAATGTATAAGCATAGGACAAAATATTAAAAAAAATTGTTTAAAAATTAGAGAGAAAATATTGTAAATTATGAAGTAAGCAAAAGTTTTTAAACATTATTTAAACATTTTCTTCACCTCGCATTTTATTCTTATCACTTTAAATAATTTTTATTGTATTTTTTTAATCTGTTTCCTGCATGCAGATTTCTCTACCAATACTCCAGCATGGTGGACTCCACCCGAATATTTTCACTCAGCCCCTGTAAAGTAGACTGATTGCGTTGTCATGCAACCGCTTTATATATGTATTGTTTTTTACATGCAGTATGACATTATAAAGACAAATGGTAAAACCTCAAATTATCTACCCTCTCTTCGTCAATGGAGGCTTCAGGTCAGCTGATTTTGTGGTGTTATGCAAATCTATGTAAAATAATTCAAAATTGCTTTTTTGGCAGCAACAAAATTTTTTAAAGAAGATTATTTCTTGATCATATCAAAAGACACTTAAATATGTGGGTAGGAGATGGTTTCAAATTCATAGCTTTAATAGTTACGGAGAAAAAAAATTAAAATATCTAGTTTGGTGACTTATGGACAAAATTTTCCCGCAAAACTTGAAGTCTTAATTGCCAGCTTGTTGATTTTAAAAATAATATATTTACTTTTTAATTTTCATTACAGGCACTGCGGACGAGAGAAGTTGTTTTAAAGCTCGACTTTTCATCACGCTCACCATTTTTGAAAGAAGAGGTAAGGAGGATATTTTTTAACAACTTGATTTTTACCTTAAAATTACGATTTATATTGTAACTTGTTGTATATATGACTACTTGAGTTTAAAAGGCATCGGGTCTCAAATAAAAAAAAATTAGACATTAACTGAGCGGTACTATGGTGTTGACAGACAGCATTGATATTATTTTTTCCGTGCGCGTTGTAACTGCATGAGTTGTGGTTGCAAAATTAAGGATAAGTACAGGCCCATGCTGACGTTAAAATTACGCACAACCGGCCATAAGCCAACGTTTTGACCTCAACCAGGTACTGAATCCTTTCTTTTTTTTTCAAGGATACACCCCTAAGAACTTACAGCTCATAGTCGGGTAATGGGTAGATATAAGTTTTGGAAACGGATGAAGGCCGCAGTCTGTTACGCGACCTTGTATTCGCTAAGGTTAGGCTAAGGGAACCGTGGAAAACCTCAGTCAGGACGGACAGCTCTACTTTTTCTCAATGGACCAAAAGCCTGGGGAATTACACACAAGTGCATTACCACACTGGGTGAAAAGCGAGATGAATTTATCCCAGGGAGGGAGCACTGAAATTTTTACTTGAAACGGTTAATCATCCAAATACTAACCGCGCTCGACGTATCTTGACTTCAGTGATCGAACGAGAACCGGTCAATGCACTGCGCTACGCTCGACTATGCTTTGCAGCTGCCTTTCATGCACATAATGTAATCTCCACTTACCGTTTATTTGACGTCATGTTTGTGACCCTCCCAATAGTTTTGAATTGGAGAATAAAAGAAAATGTTTATAACGTCAAATTAATCTTAAATGGAGATGGCTTTAGCTGTATGATGCAAGATTAAAATAATGTAATTTTTTTAGATTTAGATTTTTTTATTAAGTTCTGTGACATACATGTATGTTTAGAACAAATGAAAATTCATAACATAATTACTTAAAAAAATGTAATACAATTAAATAAGACAATTAATTTACAGAATACAAAATCAAATTAAGTTTTTTTATGCCTAGAAAATTCCTTTACATCATAA
Organism: Siphlonurus alternatus; assembly: GCA_949825025.1. Classification (NCBI taxonomy): domain Eukaryota; kingdom Metazoa; phylum Arthropoda; class Insecta; order Ephemeroptera; family Siphlonuridae; genus Siphlonurus; species Siphlonurus alternatus. The sequence continues at coordinate 4,466,471 of OX463781.1, read as the reverse complement.
TAGTTCTTATTATTTGAAAACACAGGCATATTCATCTCTTTAACGCTCCCTGTTTGTCCAGTTTTTAATTAAAGGCTCCTTTTAGGAAAAAAGTATATATATATATATATATATATATATATATATATATATATATATATATATATATATATAGTCGTACATCAATTTTTAATTAAGTTATCATAATTGATGATTAAAAATGAATTCTATTTAATTCTATTACAAAATCATTGTAATTAACTATGAACTATCAAAGATAATTATTAAAATTTTTGCCTGTTAGAAACTTTGATGCTCGCAAATTTCTCATTTTGAATCCGATTTCTCAAGCAGCAACATCTAAACACTACAAAAATACTGCAATGTAACATGGATTTGGAATTATCTAAAAGTTAATTAAAAACTATAGATTTGTTAGGTTTGTTGATAGAGCTCATGCTGGTTACTTAAAGGCCTCATGAACCTTTTCACAGTATTAAGTACACGGTTAGCTTTGCTTCAGTGTGATTCGGCTGCATATTTTTTTTTTGTTTCAGTAGCACAAATATCAGAGATAATAGCCGATGAAGAAGCACCTGTGTTGTCACTCGCGCTCATTCAGCGGAGACAATATAGGGAAATCCCTGCAAAAGATAGGTGCACTCCCGCTGCAACCACGGCCACAATTTTACTTCTGGAATTTTGAAACTTTACCAGGGCAGTCTTGATAGTATTTGTCAAATAGACTGAAAGATTTTTTTTGGTGGCGCGTGTACAAACTGAGTTATTGCGGTAGCAAGATAAGCCAAAAATTTAACATTGTTTTCCTATACAACATTTTCACTCCTCTTTCTACCGCAATAACTCGGTTTGCATGAGTGTCATAAAAAAAAATCTTTCAGGCTATTTGACAAATACTATCAAGACTGCCCTGGTAAAGTTTCAAAATTCCAGGAGTCAAATTGTGGCAGTGGTTGCAGCGGGAGTGAACCTATCTTTTGCAGGGATTTCCCTATATTGTCACCGCTGAATGAGCGTGAATGACGTTACAGGTGCTTCTTCATCGGCTATTATCTCTGATATTTGTGCTACTGAAACAAAAAAAAAAATATGCAGCCGAATCACACTGCAGCAAAACTAACCGTGTACTTAATACTGTGAAAAGGTTCATAAGGCCTTTAAACAATACCAAATTAACATTGTTTATGACTTATAATGTTAGGGTCTGTATAGTTCAAGAGCTATTTAAATAAATTTGTTTAAAGATTCGACTATTCCGTGAACAACTTCTACACACAAAAATCAAGTACTCGATATACAACAGCATTCCACTCGATTTGTCGTTAATTTATAAGGTGAGTACAAATAATATAATAGTCACAAAGAGTATACCGCATCCACTTTGTTTCAATGTACACTCGTCGCCTCGATGTATTTCCCTTTGCAGCCTTGTTAATCACCGTACCTCATAAGAATAACAAAGGTCATAGTGATTAAAAAGGCTGCAAGAGGAAAATTTTAAAGGGCGACTAGTGTACATTATGTTGTGCTGTTTATAATTTAGGACACAACCTGTATGTTTGTTTTTTATAATTTAAGATAGAATATTTCAAGCTTTGTTTTTGCTATATTTTTGTAACACCCATCAATTCGTATATTGTAAAATAATTCTATGATGTCATGATAATATTTAGCAAACATTTATATATAAGGGAAGATGTTGCACCATTATGACGTCATTAATGTTACAGCATTTATTTCCTCGACTTTAAGAATCAAAAATTGAAATTGATACTTATAAAAATAAAGGTAATGACATATATGTTTAACAAAATGCAATAATAATTATTATAATTTAAAAATCATCAGTGTACTATCAATTTATTAATTGTTCTTTCAATATCAATTTTAAAATTTGCCAATAATAAATTTTCAGATGACGGGGGCAGTGATGGCCTACATGTTGGTACTGGTGCAGTTTCACACCATCACCCACTCTGAGCCGTGCGTCCAAGTTTGCTTAATGAACCCTGGATGAGAAATACATGGAATGATTGAATGAATTTTTGTTGCTTATTTAAATAAAGACTTTTAGTTATGTATTTTCAATTTCAGTTTTGTTCCTTGTTATCACTGAAATTGTAAAAATACGCACTGATATAAAATAGTACACACATAAAAATAGTTACACACATTTATATTAAGTTATTTTTACATGTTCAATACAATCAAACTTATATAAGCACTGACAATAAGGAGAAAGAAATGCAACTAAAAATCACTGATAATACTGATAAATTTTTGTTTAATTGGAATATAGTTAGTTTTTAAAATAAGTGTATAATATATTAATAATTCTATGTTTATATTATAACTTTGATAATATATTTTCAGACATTTAATTACTCTAAAATGTGAGCTTTACAGAGTAAAAGTCTCTGTTCATCAATACATTTTTCAATTTTGTGCAAAAGAGTTAAAATAACTATTTTTGATTTTTTCAAACATGTTTATAAAAATTAATATAATTTAGCTGTTTGATATATTGCACATTTTTTGAAAAATTGAGTATTGTGTTATTCAGCAACAAAATTGTATTTATTGCTACTATTACAATTATGATAGCCTCAGTCATTCTGAAAATAAAAATTTAAAAAACAAGTAAATATATATATATATATATATATATTAATCAAACTCTTTATAAAATATATACAAGTGATTAATATGGCCATAATGATATATTATTCTATACAATATGCTCCGTATTATACTTTAATTATAAATGTATGATATAAAACAATAAGTACAGGGAAGGTGAGATGAATCTTCAGAAAATCGATTTCATAGCAGCATGAGAATGTTGTCCAAATAATATGCCGTGAGAAATACAAAACAATAATGATCAAACAGAACTACTTGCCCTCTGCTAAAATGATTGTTAATACGTACACAATAAAATCAATGAATGAAAGAGCAATTTCATTAAATTATTAAATTAAATTACCAAGCAATATTTCTCTTTAGTAATTATTTTATAGATAATCCATATATGAAATTATAATTGATTGCCAAAACAACTTCGCATTCATACCACATAAACAGCTCATTTCACGCTACATCATGAAGCGAGCTCTGAGAGCATTTTCATATTCTATGAGGTGTTTTGGTTGTGATACATTGTACCAAAGTCGTACTGCATTTAACACAATTCGATTTGCATTTGTCACTATTTTTTTGGCCTGTTGTTGTTTACTTCGAGCCACATATTTGCTCTTGGGCGTGCGAACTTCAATTGAAAACGATGACTACGAAAATGCGACTATGAGTTTCATTGCCTGCATTAGATATGTGATTACTTTCTTCTCTGCAATTCCTATTTTAACTATGAAATTATCTTATGAAAAGTGTTCGTATGATATTTATCAATATTTATGTACTTTTAGGCATATTTTAAAATGTTCAACATCTTTTGAAATAAAATTAACAAATTTTGTAAATACGTCCATGGTAGTACTATGGTTTCTAATTTTTCTCGTAATTGCTCAAGAAATATTTCTGTGGGAATGTGACAGCGAGTATGGAGTCAGTGAGAAGGAGTTGATATTTTTATTTCGAGCTCTGCATTGCCTGATAGAGGAGGAAATGATTATCATGGTATGGATGCAGAAAGAGTATTTTCATTTTATTAATTACGAAATTCAGGTACGTAAAAAATTCAGTTTTTATTTGTATGATATTAAGGTCTTTAACAGGACTGCTTAAATTCAAATTCAAATTTATTATTTTTTTTTAAAGGCAAGTCAACAATACATCACTAAATTACAAAACACTTTACAATTTTCATTAATAATCAGTCTTTCTTGAATAAATTGTCAATCTTAGATACATTCTTTAAAAACAAGTAATAGTTCACTTGTTTTCACCAATTCTACAGCTCATAAAATAGACCCTTTTGCAGGATCTTTCCATGGCACAATCTGCTCAAGTCTCCGCCCTCCGTCTGGAGCAGCTGCGCGAACACCACGGTCAGCTGAGCGCACTTTCCGGCCCAATGTGCGCACTCTACCAGGCGCACCTGCTGTACAGCTGGACCGTGAACTTCATCGACACCATGGAATCTGCTTACTACACTTTGGTCGGAGTCTTTGATCTCTCCAAGTCATTAGGTGAACAACGATGCCTCGTCATCCTTGATGGTATTGGCTGGGTGCTCATCATGTACGGGCGCCTCATGCACATCACGTGGGTCTGCAGTGCTGCCGTGGATGAGGTAACATCAGAAAACGTGTCTACGTACAAAGCTTTTATGTTGTGGTGGCTTAAAAGAGAGGAACAGCTTCATATTTTATATATTTTTAAAGTTTTTGATACAGTAAAACATATGTCTGCATCAAAGGATACACCACCTTTCCCGACTTCAGGCCATTCAATGTTTAGCGTTAAAAAATTTGCATTAATGACGTAATATGCAACAAAGGAAAGCAGCCAATTGCACGAGGGGTTTCTTGAGAGTTGCGCTGTTATTTTTATTTATTTTTTTATTTCATTATATTTCCCACATGTTACATACATAACAGTTGGCAGGTGACACTATAACAGTCCTTTAAAGAACAAATCACAACGAGGTTGCGAATAGTATCCCTTTTAACGATTAAAATAATAATATCGAGGAAAACATAACAATAAGATAACATGCGTGTAAATAATTATTATAATTAAGCGTGTAAAAAACACAAAAAATCAATAAACAAACTATTTACAATGAATGACTCAATAAATAAGCATTTAATTTTGAAAAAAACAATGAGCCATTAAGAGATCTAATACCTAGGGGTAAATTGTTCCAAGCATGACACACCCTAATGTAAAAAGATTTTTGATGAGCCTCTGAGCTAGCAAAAGGAGGAATAAACAACAACCCTTGTTTGCTACCTCTGCCATAATTGGCAGCTCTTTCATCAACAGAGATTATGTCAAGGGGACGTAAACAATATTTACCATCTAAGCACCGTTTAAGGAATGTCAGATCTATTTGCCTTAACAAATCAACTATTGATAGAAGTCTTATTTTTTTAAGGCGAGCTTTTGAATCAAGGGATTTGTCACTGCACATGAGTTTTGTGGCAGTATTTTGAATTCTCTCTAGTATAGACATATTCATTACAGTGGTAGGATGCCATGCAGGCGTACCATAAACAATAATGGAACGGATCAAGCCAATGTAAACAGCTCTAATGACACCTGTTTTGCAATAAACAGGTGTTATTGGTTGCTTCCCTTTGCCGCGAAATTACATCACTGATGCAACATTTTTTGAACACTTAAACTTTCTGCTGAAATTCGAGAAAAAAAGATTTGATGTGACGTTATTTTGTTGCAGACATATCAACAGGCATTAAAAAAGTCTTAAAGGCCCTATGACCATTTCACAGTATTAAGTCCACAGTTCGTATTGCCTCAGTATGATACGGATTCATATAAAAAATTGATCCAGCAGCAATAATATCAGAGATAATAGCTGATGAAAAGGCACCTGTGACGTCATTTGTACCCAGTCTGCGGCGACAACATAGGGAAATCACTGCAAAAGACAGTTTCATTCTAGCTGCAACCACGGACATAATTTTATTTCTGGATTGTTGAAATTTTATCAGGGCAGTCTTGATAGTGTTCGTCAAATATCCTGAAAGAATTTTGCTGGTGACATTCACACAGACTGACTTATTGCAGTGGCAAGAATAGAAAAATGTTGCATAGGAAAACAATGTTAAATTTTTGGCTTATCTTGCTACTGCAATAAATCAGTCTGTGTGAACGTCAACAACAAATTTCTTTCAGAATATTTGACAAATACTATCAAGACTGCCCTGGTAAAATTTCAACATTCGAGAATTAAAATTATGTCCGAGGATGCAGCTAGAGTGAAACTATCTTTTGCAGGGATTTTCCTATACCGTCAACGCAGAATGTGTACAAATGACGTCACAGGTGCCTTTTCATCGGCTATTATATGTGAAACTGTGAAATGGTCATAGGTCCTTTAAGGCTACATTTAAGGCTCGATAATTTAAAGCTTAATTTTAGACTTTTTTTTTAACCCAAAAGTTCTGGCCTTAAATTATTGAGCCTTTAATGTGTCTTTAAGGCTTTGTGAATGCCCCTTATCATGTTTTACTGATTTAAAAATTTTATAAATATATTAAAGCTGGAGCCACTCTCCTTCTTTAAGATAGAGCACGTACGAAATTCACGTTATTTTTACTTCATTTTGCGATATAGTCCAGATCAAGGGTGATAATATATAAAAGACAAGATAGCTTACTTTGTAATCAATAATTGCAATATGGCACCAACCAAATACCACCCCATCCCGGTGACGTCATGTTTAAGGAATGGATTTCATAGGTCAGCTGTTCTATATCAGTAATTGATATTGGCTACTGTCTTACGTTAGGGATCTGTTCCAAAATTTGACGGAAATATTCGGTGACCTTAATTAAATAATTTGGCGTCATAACCTATCCTAGACTTTTATTATCCTTGACAATAGATGGTATATTGCATTTTTTTTTATTAATTATTTTTATTTATTTTTTTTACAATATGACAGTATGGCGACAAAATGATGCAACTAAATTATCTACGCTCTATGTGATTTGCCAATTGAAATCTTGAGTCATATTTTAAATATTGTTAAAATATTTTGTTCCCATAGGCACTGCGGACGAGAGAAGTTGTTTCGAAGCTCGATTTTTCATCGCGGTCCACGTTGTTGAAAGAAGAGGTACGGAGGAAATGGTTTAACTATTTATTTATTTTTTTATAAGCTGTCTTGATTTTGACGTCATATTGACGTACGCACGGATCTGTACGCACTTGATTTGTAACTGCCACCCATGCAACTGCATCACGTATGGATAAAAATATTGGTATTGTTGATTTTCAACTGTAGCGTCTGCGCTGCAGTGACTTCCAGTTTTTAATTTGCCCATTTAACATTAAAATACATCGTTTCTTTAAAATTAATTTTAATTTCAGCATCATGATTGATAAATACAAAAAATATATATTAATTAAATTTGAAATAATGTTTTAATTAAGTTCTATTACTTTCTTATGTATATTTTAACCCTTAGGTCTAAATGTTATTTAAAAAAATTGCTTCTTACAAATTTTTATGATCACAAATTTCTCCTTTTTAATCAAATTTCTCAAGCAGCAACATATATTTAATATCTTAGTACTAGTATGTCACAAATTTGGCCGCTCTACTTTCTATTTAATTAAGACTGTTATATAGAATAAAAATGACTTGCTAACATTGTGACTGTTCATCATAATGTATAGTTTAGCAGCTACTTTGAAATTAGTCTGATATTCCCTCCGGAAGTACCAGAAGTGAAGGGGTTTTCGTCCTTTCTATTTATATTCAAGTGCTATAAATTTCCCACTTATTATAGGTAAGTTCTGCTATTATAAATCTTTCTCTAAATTTCCTCAGCGGTGTTGCAAAAGTTATAGCCACAAATTTCACACTTCCGGTTAATTCTAGAAGGAATATCATATAAATTTGACTATATATTACTAAATTTGTTTACAGATTCGACTATTCCGTGAACAACTTCTACACACAAAAATCAAGTACTCGATTTACAACAGCATTCCACTCGATTTATCGTTAATCTACATGGTGAGTAAATAATAGTCAAAAAGAGTTCAACGCATCCACGATGTTTCAATGCATATTTTGCAATATAATTAAGTAGACTGTAACTGTATTAAAATTTTTACTATATTATACATTTAGATAGAAAACCTCAAGCTCTTATTTGCTAATTTATGTTAAATTTTTTAACACGTCCTCAAAATCGTATAGCCAAAAAGTGTGAAATACTGCTCAAAAATTTCTGAAAAAATTCATGATCCATATTTAGCAACCCAGCAATGTATTTCCTTAAAAAAGTTCTAGGGTAAAAAATATTTTTTTAACATGTAATTTAAATAGCGGGTCGTTTTGACTCTCCGTCCTTCTCCTTCTTGGTAATGCTAGGGTTAATATGACAATGTATTAATATTTAAACATTAATGAATTAATCTAATTAATTTACCATCATGCAGTTCATGTGTTAAAATCTGACAATTATCAAATTTCAACTGTCAAATTTCAGATGACGGGTGCAGTTATGGCCTACATGTTGGTGCTGGTTCAGTTTCACACCATCACCCACCCCGAGCCGTGCGTCCAAGTTTGCTGAACCATGACAGAAAAGATAATAATTATATGGACAAATAAATTTTTTTGCATATTTAAATGTAGGACTTTAATTTATGTAATGTCAATTTGTATTTAATATTTTGTAACTAATGAACAAAACACCGTTACATGCAAATGTTCAGACGCAGATCCAGGAGAAAAGGGGGGATAAGGGGCTGCAGCCCCCTCCCTCCTTCCCTCCAAAATGTTTGATTTAATATGGGCAATACAGGCTTCCCCGACTCCTAATTTTTTTTTTCAACATTGGCCTTATGAAGGCAGTCTCTTCCCCCAAAATATTTTTTCTGGATCAACGACTGTAAATGTTTATCACACAGGCTTATTAATATATATATTATAGTTAGGAAGTCGTGACATAGCTATTGCGTAAGGCGCCTGTCACATACATTTTTAGATAGAAATAGAAAAATGTAGATTAAAAACTCATAGTTTCTTACTCTACCATACGATTTCATTATTGCAGTGTTAATTATAATGCTGCTGTTTGAATGAAAAAAGTATTGTCTTATGATCTGCAATTAATGCCATTTGTGTGATTGTTTTGCAATATATTTAGGGTACATAATATTGAACATCGTTTGTAATATTTTTTTTAAGAATTTTCTGATCACTCTAAAATACACTAAAAATTAAACTGCAAATTGATGATGTGATGTCACAACAATGCAAATATTTTAGGTGATTTGACTGACTTGTATTCAATTATCTATGTTTAGAGAGTATAATGAATATATATATATATATATATATATAAATATACTCTAAAATTTAACATTTTTACCAGAATTACACAAATTACATCCTCAGTTTTAAATCATCATATAACTAGTATAAAGTAGTCTCCACTTATTTTTAGTGTGACGTCACACGACCCTCTATTAGTTTTGTATTGGAGGACAAAGGAAAAGGTTCGTAACGGCAGACCAAAGATAAGGGGAGACGACTTTAACTAATATATCTTAAAACAGTGGGAAATATTAATTTGAAAGCAACTCATAAAATTTCCCTTATGATATAATGATTAACCACTTTTGAACTAATAAAATTATTCAATGAAAAGAAACAATTTTGTTAATATTATTTCAGGATTGAAATTTCTATTATAGATAATTATACTCTAATATTTATATTTGAAGTATCCTTAGTCTCTATTTGATGTAATTAAATAGTATTAACATAAGGATGATTAAATAAAAACTCACGGATTCTTGAGTTTAAATTCGAAGCTGTTTTTTCCATTTTTCAATACAAAATTCTACTGTTGCGCTCTCTAACAGTCAAAACTCGAACTATATTTTTATTTAAATTCTGTAAGCTAGCGCCATCTAGCATTAAGACTATAAACTAAAAACAGCTGAAATGAGCATTAATAATGATACAGTATTACAACTTTATTAATAACATCATTTCATTTCTCTCTCTCTTTAAAATTAAATACCTAACAATAAATGACACAATAGTTTTAAATCTCCAGTTAGGTAACATCATTTTGAACTACAACATTTTAATCTTACAATGCCAATTTGAATTTTTTTAGTTTGTCAAACATGAATTTTCTTACAGCTAAAAGCACACAGTATGCATATACAACATAGTGACAATATGCATACTACTACAAGTCTAACACATCAGGTTTTTTCCTTACCCTATTGGAGGCTCTGAGTGATAAGCCTTGACTGGTGCCAGGGCCAGGGTCTGGTCCCTTGACCTCAGGACCTGCTGGGTCCTTTACAACTGTTTTTTCCATTTTTCAATACAAAATTCTACTGTTGCGCTCTCTAACAGTCAAAACTCGAACTATATTTTTATTTAAATTCTGTAAGCTAGCGCCATCTAGCATTAAGACTATAAACTAAAAACAGCTGAAATGAGCATTAATAATGATACAGTATTACAACTTTATTAATAACATCATTTCATTTCTCTCTCTCTTTAAAATTAAATACCTAACAATAAATGACACAATAGTTTTAAATCTCCAGTTAGGTAACATCATTTTGAACTACAACATTTTAATCTTACAATGCCAATTTGAATTTTTTTAGTTTGTCAAACATGAATTTTCTTACAGCTAAAAGCACACAGTATGCATATACAACATAGTGACAATATGCATACTACTACAAGTCTAACACATCAGGTTTTTTCCTTACCCTATTGGAGGCTCTGAGTGATAAGCCTTGACTGGTGCCAGGGCCAGGGTCTGGTCCCTTGACCTCAGGACCTGCTGGGTCCTTTACAACTGGTTCAGACAGTGTTTTCTCCATAATAACATCACTGTTCTGGGTGGTGCCTACCTTAACATGTTTCATATGGTCAATATGAGTTTTCTTGACCACCCCATTACACTTTACATTGTACACAAAAGGGCTCAACTGATCAACTACCTCTGCCTCCTTCCATGACTGTATTTTATCTCCAATGGTTTTGGTGAGAACTTTATCACCAGCACTAAATTTACATTTAGGAGGTTTTACTGTCTCACTTTCCTTTTTGTTTAGAACAGCTGTTAGAGGGTTCAAGTTGGACAGAGGGGTTCTGATTTTGTTTCTAAAAATAAAATCAGCTGGAGCTTTGTTGGTGCTTGTACTGGGGGTAGTTCTGTATGATAAATGAAAATTATCAAGGATAGTTTGCATATCAAAATCATAATTTTTCTCCTTGCTTTCAACAATAGCTTTTTTGATAAATGATTTTACAATATGGACAGCTTTTTCAGCAGCACCATTGCTTTGACTGTGATAAGGTGGGCTTGTTTTGTGTTCAATACCATTATTTTCACAGAATGATTTGAACTCAGATGATGTGAATGGGGGTCCATTATCAGATACTATTTGACAGGCTAGTCCCAAGAATGAAAATATTTTTTGTAACACAGCTATGGTGGAGTTTGCATCTGTTTTTTTCATGATTACAACTTCCATCCATTTGGAGTATGAATCTATGAGTACAAACAAAGTAGTGTCATGTATTTTACAAAAATCAATGTGAACTCTTTCCCACACTCTGCTGGCTGCAGGCCAGGGAGCAAGGTTTGGTTGTTTTGCTGGCAATACTTTTTGACATACTGTACAAGAACTAATAAACTGTTCTATATCTAAGTCAATATTAGGCCACCAAAGTAGTGATCTAACCAGCATTTTTGTTTTTGTGATACCACAGTGATTTTTGTGTATCAGTTGCAACACTCTTTCTTGCAAGGACTTGGGTATAACAACTCTGTTACCCCACAACAAACACTCTTGTTCCAAGGACAAGTCAAGTCTGTGCTTGAAATAAGGTTGGAGACCTTCATCAGTGGTGAAGTTAGGCCAACCATAGGCAGTAAGAGTTATTGCTTTTGCCAGGCTTGAATCTTTCTTTGATTCTAAGGCTATTTTGTCCAGGGATAGAGGTAAGTTGGGTTCTATATTTACAGCAAAAAAGTTTACTTGTCCCTTTGAAACAACTGGTAATGGCAGTCTAGACAAAATGTCTGCTGGTATATTATTTGCACTTTTAATATACTTTATCTTATACTGGTAATTGGCTAAAATGGCTGCAAATCTCTGCATTCTAGCTCTAGCTGTGGCTGGTAAAGACTTATCTTCTCCAAATATATTAGTAAGTGGGTGATGATCTGTAAGCAAGATAAATTTTCTCCCCCATATGAATTTGTGAAATTTATCTACAGCATATTTCAATGACAATGCTTCCTTGTGTATTTGAGAATAATTTTGCTCAGTTTCAGTGAGTGTTCTAGAAGCAAAGAATATTGGTCTTTGAGTACCATTATCATCTATATGTGCAAGAATAGCTCCTATGCCTACTGGGCTTGCATCACTTGAGACAACAATATCCTTGTATGAGCCATATGGTACTAACATTGGGGCATTCAGAAAAGCTTGTTTACACCTTTCATAAGACTTTTGTTCTGTATCTGTCCATTTAAAATTACATTCATTTAACTGATATAATGGTTTAGCCAGTGTAGCCAAATTTTCTATGTACTCATGGTAATAATTTAGCAAACCAATAAATTTTTGAACTTCAGAGAGACAAGTTGGGGCAGGAGCATCTTGGATGGCTTGGAACTTTTCAGGAAGGGGATGAGTACCTTCAGCACTAACCTTGTGACCAACATAATGCACTGAGGGTTGAACAAACTGGCATTTTTTAACATTTACTCTTACACCATGTTTGTGCAGCCTCTTGAACACTGCATGAAGTCTCTCCTTGGCCTCTACTTTGGTCCTCCCTGCCACAAGTATATCATCAATGTAGCAGTTAGTTCCATCCAGGCCTCTCAACATCTTGTCCATGATCTCTTGGAAAATTGTGGGTGCACTAGAAATACCATAGATTAGCCTAGTATACTTAAACAGTCCCAAATGAGTGTTAATGGTTAAATATTTTTGATCATCAGGGTGTACTTTTACTTGCAGGTAAGCTTTACTCAAATCTATTACAGAAAAATATTTACAATTCACCCATGTTGTGCTCATGTCTTTAAAATTGGGCAATGGATAATGTTCAGTTTCAATATGTGGGTTTATAGTAATTTTAAAATTTCCTACAAGTCTGACTGCTTTTGGGTCACCTTTTTTGTGAATTGGCAGTACATTTGTGGCCCATTTAGCTATTGTAACTGGCAGTAGAATATTTTGATCAACTTTACTTTTAATTTCTGCTTCCACTGCTGGCTTTATTGCATAAGGGACATCAATAGCTTTACAATAAACAGGTTGAGCTTTTGGGTCTACATGAATTCTGGCTTCTACTCCTTTAATTTCCCCCACACCTTCAGCAAATACATCAGAGTACTTTTCTTTCAGTATTTGGACCATTTTATCATGACTATGTTTATTAAATTCAGGGACTTGGTTTATTTTGTGCACTACTTTAAATTCTGACCAGTCAATTTTTATTTTACTTAACCAGTCTCTCCCTAAGAGTGGTTTTTGCTTTGTATTTGTGTCAATGACAACTATGGGTAACTGTAAGGAGTGTTGGTCTTTATATTTTACATTTACTTGAGCCTGACCAACAATTTTCAAATTATCTCCTCCATAAGTGGACAAAGACACACTACTTTTGTCTAACTTTGTATTAGGGAACTTTCTTTCAAATTTAGAAAGGGGAAATACAGTAACATCAGCACAAGTATCAATGAGCATAGACACTTTCTTATCATTGATATCTACCTTAACTTTATAAGGGTTTTTTCCACCTTTCTTTACAGAACCTATCAGATTACATGACAATTCATCAGAACTTGAGCTACTGTCAGAACCTGAACTACTTGAGACAGATTTCTTACAAGTACAGTGAATTTTTTTTTTCTCTCTTCTGTCTTTCTTGTGCAATTTACATTTACTGTACTTACTGTGTTTATCTGACTTACTGTTCCTATACATACCATTTTGTTTGCACATCCTAGCTAGGTGTCCTACTGAGTGACACTGGTTGCACTTGTATTTCTGAGCTCCACAGCTGTCTGGGGAGTGATCTGTATACCCACATCTCCAGCATGGAGTCTCCTCCTTCCTTGGTCTTGGTACCCAGTTCCTAGCTTGAAGGGCATGGACATCTCCTTCACTACCATCCTCTTCTTTTGGTCCAGTTTTCTTCTCTTCTTCTTCTTGAGACTTCTGCTTGGCTGCTTTAGGTCCATCACTGATTTTGAAAGCTGCCTCCATGGCTTTAGCTTTCTTAACAGCCTCACCAAAGTCCAAGTTTTCTTGAATTAAAAATGTTTGGATCCTCTTGTCACGCACATTTCTATTGAATGAGTCAGCCAATGTTGTTTTTAATGCATCAGTAGAAAGGTCACATTTTATAGACAAGTGCTGCAATGCTGCAGCAAAATCTGCAATACTTTCACCTTCTTTTTGTTCTCTAGAAGTTAAATGAAATCTTTCTACTGATTGTATAACAACAGAGTCATAATGTTCTTTCAACAGCTTTTTACAGCCTGAATAGCTTAAGTCCATTGGACTTCCAGGCACTGCCTTATCTATCAACACTTGCACTGCTGATCTACCTATCAATGCAATCAAGGTCGCTGATTTCAAATCTTCACTTGTCTTATTTACCTTAAACATACACTCTAGTCTGAGGAAGTATGCACTAAGGGTTTCTCTTTCTGGGTCGAATTCACCAATAGAAGGCACAGATTTCTCATTTTTGTGAGGCATGGTCGTCAAAGTTCAAAAACTCAGTCTGAGCACATGTGGCCACTGCACACTGTCTGTGAGGGTCACTTTTCAGTTCACTTTTCACACTTCTCTTCACGCATGGAACAAAACTACATCCATCGTCGCCAGATGAAGTATCCTTAGTCTCTATTTGATGTAATTAAATAGTATTAACATAAGGATGATTAAATAAAAACTCACGGATTCTTGAGTTTAAATTCGAAGCTGTTTTTTCCATTTTTCAATACAAAATTCTACTGTTGCGCTCTCTAACAGTCAAAACTCGAACTATATTTTTATTTAAATTCTGTAAGCTAGCGCCATCTAGCATTAAGACTATAAACTAAAAACAGCTGAAATGAGCATTAATAATGATACAGTATTACAACTTTATTAATAACATCATTTCAATATTGAGCAAATATGGAATAGAAAAACATAATTAATTAAAATAAATTGTTCAACATAAGAACCAACCACTCAATTTATAAGCAACTCATTTCACGACAGACCATGAAGCGAGCTCTGAGAGCATTTTCATACTCCATGAGGGCCTTTGGGTGCGATACATTGTACCAAAGTCGTACTAAATTTAACACAATTCGATTTGCGTTTATTACCATTGTGTTGGCTTCTTGTTGTTTGTTTTGTGCTAGAAATTTAATCCTTCTCGTTCAAAAATCAATCGAAAACGACGACTATGAAAATGCAACCATGAGTTTCATCGCTTCTCTCAGATTTGTGCTACTGTTCTTCTCTGCTATCCCTATTTTAACTATGAAAATTTCTAATGCAAAGTGTTCGTTTGATTTGTATCATTATTTAATGAATCTAAGGCATCGATTAAAATGTTCAAGTAATTTTAAAAATAACTTAAAAAGTTTTGTTTTAAAGTTCGCCACCGTTTTGTGGATTGGTACTTTTCTTCTTATCGCACAGCAATTATTTCTGTGGGAGGGTAATAGCAAGTTTGGTGTAAGTGAGAAGGAATTAACTTTACTACTTAGGACTTTACATTGTTTGATAGAGGAGGAAATGATTATCATGGTGTGGATGCAGAATGAATATTTCATATTCATCAATGACGAAATTCAGGTACAAATAATATTGATTCCTATTTTGTATTATATTTAGGTAAGTTATTTTATTTGAACTATTTTAATGTTAAATAATATGTATTTTTGCTGATTCAAAAAATAAAAATTATAGCATTCCCTTCTCTTAAAAGAAAGCATTACATCATTATTATTTCACAACAGAAATATTAAAGTTGTAACAAATTGAATACTTATTTTACATAATAGAGCGCACAGCTAAAAGTTATTCTTTTATCACTGTGGTTCAAATATTTTCGTACGATGCCAAGTTATTTTACAATTCATTATTTAGTTTGAAAAGTGAGTTTTAAAACCGTTGGTTGGTTCAAGCCGGTGCGCGCCCGCAGCGGCCGGTGATGCGAGGATACGACAAGAAGGGGCGGGAGGAGGTTTTCCCGAATCGCGGGAGATTTTCATCGTATAAGCGCTGCTGTGGGCGTGAACCGACTTGAATCAACCAACGGTTTTTGAACTCATTTTTAAACTAAATAATTAATTGTAATATAACTTGGCATTGTACGAAAATATTGAGCTACAGGGATGTCAGTATAATTCTTAGCTGCGCGAATATGTGAAAATTTATTTACTATGGTACACCTTTAAGGATATTTCATTACTTGTTATAAATAAGAGGAACATATCCTACATTATTAGGATGCTTAGAACCCCTCAAATTATGTGCTATGAAACTTTTGAGCTCGGAAATTTGTAAAATGTTTTGCCAAGGTCGGGTTCGAACCCACGACTTTTTTTGGTTCTCTCCTTTTATTAAGACAAACGTCCAGAGGCGTCATTTTCTCCATACATTCAATGCATTTTACAAAGTTCTCTGCATGGCTCTAAAAAATCTGAATCATAACTTCACACTTTTGTAATAAAAATTTCGAAGTCGATACTCCATTATAACCTCTTACAGGATCTCTCCGTGGGACAATCTGCACGAGTCTCCACCCTCCGTCTTGAGCAGCTGCGTGCGCACCACGGTCAGCTGAGCGCGCTGTCCGGCCCCGTGTGCGCACTCTACCAGGCGCACCTGCTGTATAGCTGGACCGTGAACTTCATTGACACAATGGAGTCTGCCTACTACACTCTGGTGGGAGTCCTCAACCTCTCAAAATCCTTCGGTGACCGACGAGCCTACATCATTGCGGACTGTATTGGATGGATGCTCATCATGTACGGGCGCCTCGTGCACATCACGTGGATCTGCAGTGCTGCCGCAGACGAGGTGAGTGCAGAAAACGTGTCTAACAAATGTAGAGTTCTTGTATCGTGGTGGCTTAAAATGAACCACGATAAAAAAAATACCATAATTAAATTGATACATACGCTAGACCAAGAATTATACAAAAGCAGAGGATAGCTTACATTGAAACCAGCCTCTATTGCCACCATGTCGTCCCCCAGTGACGTCATCACGCCACATCACGTCGTGATAATTAAGGAGCAAATTTTTTTGGTAGGCTGCTCTAAACTGGTTATCGGTTAGTGGAATAATTAGGGAAGTGTTTCTAACGGTAATAAAACCACAGTCAAAGACCGCACTTCTTTAACTTACCGTTTTAAACCATCCTATTATTTTATTGTCCTTGGAGGTTAAATTCAGTCACTCAATTGTGCCCAGTACTCTATACTAGGGTTCAGTGTAGCAAAAAAAAATCCTTAACGCTAGACTGTATATATATATATATATTTTTTTTTTCGCATAAGGGACGTATAAATATTACAAGCATTACAACAAAATGAGTTATGCTCTCTGTGATTCGTTAATTGACAGCTTGATGTTTAAAAAGATTCCAATTTAATTATTTTTTGTTATATTTTCCCCACAGGCACTGCGGACAAGAGAAGTAGTTTTGAAGCTCGACTTTTCATCACGCTCGCCGTTGTTGAAAGAAGAGGTAAGGAGGAAATATTTTATTTGCTCTTGCTCTTTGTCTTTAAATTAATACACAGTATATTACTATATATTAACATTACTTGTTAGTGTGATTTCCGAGTTTAAAGGAATCAATGACATTAAATTTTGAGATTTGTTTAAAATAAGGTAATCATATTTTATGAATACAAATAATACATAAATTATTAAATGATAGCAATTTTTTTTAATTAACTTATTACTTTATGGAAATATTTGTTTAAAGTTTAACTTGAAGAAGTAATATTTTATTATTAATTATTATTAAAGAATTTGCTTCTTACTTAGAAACTTTTATGCTTGAAAACTTCTATTTTTAATGCAATTTCTTTACCCTAATTTTTGGACTAACGAAAGTAGATGATTGTTTAGCAATGCTTACCAACATTGTGATTTTATACTCGCTAATTTTGCTGCTTATTTTTTCTACAGATTCGACTATTCCGTGAACAACTTCTGCACACAAAAATCAAGTACTCGATCTACAACAGCATTCCACTCGACTTGTCACTAATATACATGGTGAGTACAGAGTTAGTCATAAAAATAGCCACCAAAAAAACATTAAATATTTTTTTACTACTATATATTTATATAAGTAGATGAAAAACGTTTTTTTATAAATAATTATTTTGCATAGTGAACCTCGAGTTATGTTTTGCCAATTTTCATCACATATTTTTAATATGCCTCCAATAATCATGTGCGCAGTCCGCTTGACCGAGCCTCACCAGATCAATGCAGTCAAGCAACGCCGAGCGTGTGGTTAGTAGTTGGATGGGTGACCATTTTCAACAAAAAACATGTTTTCCACCTAGAAGTAAATTGTTGCGTTTTTCCAATATGTGATTCCCCTGGCTTTGGACCATTGCACTTCCGGTTCATTAACAAAAGCTATAGCGTCCATCCTGACTGAGGTTTCCGCGTTTCCCTCAATCGCAGGCAAATGCCGGGATGAATTGCAAGGCCGTGGCCGCTCCCGTTACGGAAGAGCCCTCGAAACGCTCAAGTTAGGGATTTTGAAATTTCAGGGTTTCAAAGTAGTATGTAATTAGTAAGTAGAAGTACCCAATTTTATAGGATTTGATTTAAAAAAAATAAATTTTACAAGAAAAAATAAGTAAATAAAATAAACAATCGTTTAAAAATCGTAATAAATTTTCAGATGACGGGTGCAGTGACGGCCTACATGTTGGTGCTAGTTCAGTTCCACACCATCACCCACTCCGAGCCGTGTGTTCAAGTTTGCTGAACCATGACAGAACCACCCAGCAAACCAAAACCTGCTGGCCTACAGCTGGCCACAGACCGGCTTGCCACTGCTGGCATGCGCTGGCAAGCCATGCTGGTTCTGCGCTTTTCTTGTATACCGGCCAGATGCTGGACCCAGCGCTGGCATGCCATCACAAAATTTAATTTAATTTGCAATTAAATTAAAATCATTCAGTATCACCTGAAAATGATTTTTATGCTTAATTAATATAAGCAAAATAAGAAAAAATTATCAAATTGAATAAAAAAATTGTCATCACCAGGAATCGAACTCAGGACCATTGGCACCGTAGGCAGGTGTCCTATCCCCTACACTTGGGTGATTGTTAGTAAATATTTGATGTTAGTGCTTACTTATTATTCAAAATATTTGAACTTATACTATATGAAGATTTCAACACAAACCGTAGGAAAAGTAGCATAAAAGTATAATTTTTTTAAAAATTTTAATATTTTCTTACGAATTTAAGTTGAGGGATGTTAGAAATACATGTTTCAAAAATAAAAATTATTTGTCCCGAAAAAATTTCAAAATCAAAATTTATGGATGGCATACCAGTGCTGGCCAGCATATGGGCCTCTGAAGGCAAGCCGCATGCTGTCACTCCGTCAGATGGCCGACTGCTGGCCTCTGCTGGCAAGCCATCTGCCAGCAGTACCAGCAGCAGACCAGCAGCTGGCCAGCTGTAGGCCAGCAAGGCATGGTTTGCTGGGCATGCATTAATACTGCTTTTTTTCCTGATAAAAAAAAATACATTTTCAGTTAATCTTTATAATTAATAATGTAATGATTGTTTCTATTTAGTTAATATTATGATTTTGTAGTACCTGTAAATATATAAAATGTTCTTAATGAGATTTATTCATTTTAATTATTATTTTTCATCATCTCTTTTTAGTGAGCATTAATTCCAACTTGATATCATCCTTGCATTATATTATATCCCTCATATATAACAATATTCTTCATAGTGTAATACTATATATATTTATATTAGTTTAATATTTATTAGTTTTTTACAAAATAGGAAGTTGTCCTCCAAAATAGATAAAATATTTTTTTACTGCATGGCAGCATTGTTTTCAAAAAAACTTATCTACTGATAACCTATTGTTACTCCATGTTTGTTTATTATACCAGTTCGAACTAACAATTGATATCTTGAGAGCGTACTTGAGGGTCCATTGATAACTGAGGGTACAAATTTCGTACCCACATTATCTTCACCGGCACAACAGATGTTAATCTCAGCCGAGGTATAAACTGAAGTTACGACACGACGACGGTTTGTAACTTGTGTGAAACCACGCGATGAGGAGCCTACTTCTGTTCTGTGTGCTGCTCGCTGCGGCTCAGGTGACGTCACAGAATATTAATGAAAAATTACTGTACAGTACATACCTAATTATAATATTATTTTTTTAGCAAAATTAATGACAAATGGACAACTTAATTGAATTTGTTTATTCCAAAAATGAATAGAGGGTACCAAATTACGCTACTGTGAATTTTTTCAGATTTTTTTAACCCCGAACTATTTTTAAATAATTATTGAAAGTACGGCCACGCCCCCTAGAGACGTCAACAGGCGTCTCGGTCCCATCCTTTTTATTAAGGATTCAGGGGTTTCAACTTAAATTACAGAATTTTCAATAATTATTTAAAAATAGTTCCGGGTCTCCAAAAAATCAGAATAGAATAATATGGCACCCTTTATTTATTTCTGCAATAAAAATTTAAAAATTTTCATGCAGGTTGTCCATTATAAAAATACATGATTTTTTTTATCATGCATGATGATTTAGGGAGTTTGAAGATAATTATTATACATATATCATGCAGAATAATGCAGTTATTTTATTTAATTTTTTTATTAAATTAATAAGATGAATAAGAAAATGAAGAATGGAACTTCTAAGCTGCCAGTAACAAAAATTGAAAAGAGGAGGGTTATAGTAAAACCAGTGGATTTGTTAATAATTTTTTAAAAACCAGGTATGAAATATCTGATTATAAAGTAGCACAACATTTTATTCTTTATCCATGACATGCAACGAAAGTCGTACTTTACCTATCTAGCATTTCATTATATCATTACACGTGACAGTCTTGTACAGTAATGGTAATAAAAACTTGGACACTTCGCATGCTGAAGTATTGAAATGAGCACCAACAGAACACTCTCTTGACAACATCGCTGGAGTTGCAGCAGTCGTCTTATCTCCACCTCCCCTAAGTAAAAAACTGGACACAATGGACAATTTGCATGATGTTTTTTATTGCAGAAATGGATAGAGGATACCAAATTATGCTACTCTGAATTTTTTCAGATTGTTTTGAGAGCGGGAACTATTTTTAAAAAATTATTGAAAGCCAGTTTTATGACGTCACGGGCGTTTAGCGCCTATCCTTTTCTTTGCAGACTCCTCGTGACGTCATAAAATCGACTTTCAATAATTTTTTAAAAATAGTTCCCGGTCTCTAAAAAATCTGAACAAATTCAGAGTGGCATAACTTTGCACCCTGTATCCATTTCTGCAATAAAAAAATATCATGCAAATTGTACATTATAATTAATATAGACATCGTTGCCGTTCAGCACTGCAAGTGAACTGAAGGTGATCATTTCAACACTCGAGCATGCGAAATGTCCTAATCTTATAGACTATAAACTGTACCTCAGAAAAAAAAATTATACGGTAGTGCGTTATACGTATCGAGATGAAGTTAGTTCAATTTAAAAAATAGAGAAAAATACTATCATTATGCAAACACTCAATGTATAATCTAAATAATCATGCTGCTACTTGCTAAATGAAACATGCTCGGACACTACAGGCCTTGCCTACGGTAGAGTGGGCAAACCTGAGGCCTCGCCACGTTGGTCATCGCCTGCCTTTTGCGCAAAGTAAGTAAATTCAAAATTGTCACAAAAATAAGTGATATTTTGACAATTTTAATATCTTTATTTAGTATTGAAAACTAAATGTAAATGTAAAATATTATGTATCAATTTAACAAATATTCACGAAAAAATTACAATAAGAAAAAAAATATGAAAATAATAATTCCCTTCTATTTAATTGACAATTATGTCTATTATACATATATATGTATTACATATAATGAATATTATAATACTATAATGACTCAGTTTTTCGTAGTTAGTATTAATGAAAAGGTGGAAAAAAAAAATAATTGAAAGAACATGTTCAAATTTATTGCAAAGCTATTATAATTTTTTTTTTTTATTTAATAAAGGTGCATTTTCAGGGAGCATTGAGAAGCGGAGCTTGGTCGGTCAAGAAAAGCGCACTTGCTTTAATCTCGCATGGTGGCCATGTTGGCGATAAAATCGCTCCCCGCAAGGGAAGAAATCCCGAGCCTCTGGTTGTGGCACGTGATTTTCTCGCTTTCCCCAATTCATGAAAATACACCTTTATAAATTTATTTCAATATATGAACATTGTCACACCGTCATTTAGTACTCCAAACCACACTCCTTGACGCAGTAGAGATCTCCGCTCCCTCACTCTCGATTTTCTCCAACAGACCCTGAGAACCGGATCGTGGGCGGCACGTTGGCGAAGGCCGGGGAGTTCCCCTTCTAGATCGGCATGTTCATGGACAACAGTTACTTCTGCGGAGGTTCCCTCATCCAAGAAGACCTCGTGCTCAGCGCGGCGCACTGCGTCAAGGGGTGAGTCACCACTGGCCCAGGACTGCGCAACGGGGTGTATAGAAATCTAGGTTTTTTCCAGAGACTATATATACGCCAGGCCCACGTGATGACACTGCAACACATATTTCATACTTTACAGGAGCCTGCCGTAGTATGGTGTTGTGTTGCATCAGAACCGTGCAAGGGGAGAAAATGTAGAAAAAAGTTAATTATAAAATTATATACGGCAATTATTCATTTATATCGTTTTCATATCACCTGTTAGTTTATAAAGAATGCACAAACTACATTTTCGTGTCAATAAACAACATGTCCATTGTCCATGGCAACAAAGTCAATTTTTCTAACTTTTTTTTTTCAATGGTTTTAATTTAAGCGTACGGTATTAAAACAGTAGGGAAAGGGAAGGGAACTTGTAATAGGCCCTTCCTATTACTTTATATGTTCGATGGGTTGCTGGAGTAATTATCACAATTAATAATTCGGTGTACGTGTATGGGTTTTATGGTTTTTATTTATAAACACAAGATTATAATAAAGTAAACCCCTTTATAAAGTATGAGAATGTGTATTAGTAATTATGAATATTATTGTGGCTCTAGTATAAGATGCTGTGTGGAGAGCAGGCTACAGCTCAGACTGCTCAACCACGAATCCTCTCTCGCGGGCAGGCGGGAGCGCGCGGCACAGCTCGCTCTTCTCGCTCCCCCTGCTGAGGTTGCATTTCCCACATGCAGCTAGCTGCCAGTAGTTTTCCACTGCCTGGCTGGCGTCTGCACGGCGGTAATAGGAGACTTGAATGCTCCGGTTGTGCGATACTCGCACTCATGTTGTCTGAGAGACAAAGTTCTACCAAGCATAGAACTAGCATCTTACACGTCCCCCTTCAGAAAAAATAGACCGTCCCGTGTCTATATAAATATAAGGGTTAGTTTAACAGACATAGTTATAAAATAATATCTTTGATTTTTTTTTTCTTTTTTGTATTTAAAAATTGAAATTTATTCTATTTTTATTTATTGATATAATTGTATAAATTATATTGATTGAATAATTGCTATTTCAAAGATATTATTTGTCACATTGCTTACAGTTGTATAAAATTAGATATTATGATAAAAAATTTAAATTTTTTTATAATTATTGCTTATAATACGATCAACATCTTATGCAGTTATTATTAAATGAACATAGGCATTTCTTGGATTGCATAAACATATTTTGATTTGAAAAATTTTGTTGATGTATTATAGCCTTCATTTGACATTTTATGAAAAATTAATATAGAAATGAATAAAAAATATAAAATTTATAAGAGAATAATGGTATGAAACTAAGATTTCTATTTATTACATGCTCACATATGGATTAATTGTTGCTATAATTCCTCAGATTATTGGAACATTTACACGTGGATTGTAACGCAGAGCCAATTTCTGCATGCACTCATTTTCTGGGCATGAGATCTTGTTGATCTCGCACTCCCAACATTCCGTGAGCTCGTAATTGTCACGGAGAAATTCAAGCATTGATTTTATCCCCTGTTTAAAATTGAGAAGGGGATTCTCCTCCTCTGCATTTGCACTAACATGCATGAGTTTACTGTAACACTCATCAGTGCTGCAGTTGGCATCTTGGCCTAGGAGGGATGATTCAAGGAGGAATTTAAGGAGTGATTTCATTCCGTTTTTATATTTAACCAGAGTTTCATTTTCATCAATATTTGAATGCATGAGTTTACAATAGTACGTGTTTAGCTCGAGTTGATTTTTATCACCCATTGTGAAATATATGTTAAAAATTAAATTTGAAAAGAAAATAATTTTTTAATAATAAAAATTAATTAAGTGTCTTATATGCACCAACTCTTTTTATTGTTTATAGAAACCTTTCACTCGTCTCGCAGTTGTTTGTCGCAGGTTGTCGCGGGCTGTAGGCGCGCGGAGAGGGGGTGGGGCGGGGGCGGCTGGCTTGCTGGATGCTTGTGCGGGCAAGGTCGCGGCCGGCTGGGAGTCGGTCACAGCTGTGCTGGGTCGATGAACTCTCTCTCCTCTCTCTTGCGAGTCACTGCTTGCAGGCTGCTCGCGCTTGTTGTCTCGGCTAGCTGGGTGGGCGGGCTGTAAAGAAAGAGACTTTTCTGAGGTTGTTGCCTGCCGATTTTGTTTACAAGGGCGTAGCCGATTAGCGTGCACTGAGATTTTTTTATCTGGCAACTGTATTTCAATTGAGTATGGCTTATTAATTTTAGTGACCTGATATGGTCCCTTATTATTTGCCCTCAATTTCTTACTTTTTCCCTGTTCAATTATCGGGTTATTTAACCAAACAAAATCCCCAATTTTGAAGCTATGCTCATGTGCTTTTTTATTACATTGTTTCGCTTGCTGAATGAATGACTCGTGATTAGATAACTTCACATTGTCCCATATATCTCTGAGTTTTGTAGCGAGTTGCTGAGCATATACAGTATGTAATTTTGGGATTTTTGCTGGGTTTTTAACTGCGCTAAATGCGGAGTTCATTTTTGTGCCAAATACTATCTCATACGGGCTAAGACAAGTGCTTGTGTGGGGTTTCGAGTTGTATGCAGAAAGCACGTAAGGCAGCAATGTGTGCCAATTGTTTTGCTGGAAGTTTACATAATAAGACAACATTTTTTTAATAGTTTTGTGTACTCTCTCAGTACGGCCATTTTGAAAACTAGAATATGGCAAAATTTTGAGTTTTTTAATGCGCATAAGTTTACATATGTCTTGCATAAGAAATGAGACTAGATTCTGTCCATTATCGGATATAATGGCTTTTGGAACACCAAATGGTAAGAAGCAATTTTTTACAAGAGCAGCTGCAATTTCCTCTGTGGTCTGGGTTTTTAGGGGTACCATAATAAGATAGCGGGAAAAATGATCTAAAATTGTTAAGATATATTTGTGATTTTCAGTGGTACTAGGCAATTGTGTAATATCAATGCCAATTCTTTCCCATGGGCAGGTAGTTTCAGGTAGCTCATGTATTTTCATTTTAATTTTTCCTGTCTCTCTCCTCTTATCGCATGCCTTACATGTACTGACATAATAATCTACAAGTTTTTTCCTGCCTTTCCACCAATATTCTGCTGCTATTTTCCTATTCATTGCATTTTTTCCTATATAACCTGACAATATTGAATCATGGTTTTGCTGTAATATTGTCTTTATGAGTGATTGAGGTAAAACTATTCTGTTCCCCAAAGGTGTTTTTTTATATAAAATTCCATTTTCAGTAACAAAATTTTCCTGTGTACTTAGTTCTCTACATTTCAAATCTTCCACCTGCCTGCGCTGCAATTCACCTGGGGTAAATGTGTTTATTACATTTATTAATCTTGAACAACCATCGGCATTTCCGTGGAGGTACCCAGGTCGGTGCTTTATTTCGAACCTATAGTCCTGTAATCGGAGAATCCAGCGCATAATTCTAGCGCACGGATCGCGCATATTATATATATATATTGAAGCGCTGCGTGGTCAGTGAGTAGGAGGAAGTCTTCTTGGTACTGTAAATAATACCTAAAGTGATGACAGCTCCATACTATAGACAAAAACTCCCTTTCTGTTGTGCTCATCCGCTGCTCTCGGGGGTTTAATTTGCGGGACGCATACCCAATCACCCTTTCTCTACCCTCGTCGTCCGTGAAACTTAATACGGAGCCTATAGCATATGCGCTCGCGTCACATGTCAGCGTCATTCGCTTACTGAAATCGGGGTACATTAATATGGGTGCTGTGATGAGCTTTTCTTTCAGTGTATCTAGGGCTTTTTGGCATTCTTCTGTAAATTCAAATTTTACTTTTGGGCCTTTTGTCTTTAGCAAATCTGTAAGTGGTTTGGCTATCCTGGAATGTCCCTCAATCCACCTCCTGTAGTAATTAATTATTCCTAATATTGATTGCAGTTCTTTGACGTTTGTGGGGGTGGGAAAATTTTTTATTTTAGCTATGAGAGCTTCATCAGGCTCTACGCCCTGACTGCTTATTGTGTGGCCTAAATACTTCGTTTTTTGTGTGGCAAAGGAGCATTTTTGTAACTAACATGTTAAATTTGCATTTTTTAGCCTGGTAAATACTTCTCTCTGTCTCTCCATCAGCTGTTCAAATGAGACCCCGTGTATTAAAATGTCGTCTAAGAAAACGCAGACCTGTGTGGGTTTGAGTCCAAACAGCAGACCGTCCATAAACCGCTGGAAGGTCGTGGAAGCGTTCCTGAGGCCCATGCCCATATAATTATATTCATAACTTCCTGCGTATTTTCCTGAATCTACTACAAAGGCTGTTTTGTGCCTATGTTCTGGTGCTATGGGGATCTGATGGAATGCATCACGTAGATCTAATAGAGTGAAAAAGCAACTTTTACCCAAATTATCCACTGTAAATTGAATATTCGGTAGGGGTTATGTTTCGGGGACTGTTTTTTTATTCAAACCACGCCAGTCCACGCAAAACCTATACGTTATGTTAGCAGAGCCATCTGTGGCTTTTTTTTGAACTAACACTATACCTGCACCGAAAGCGCTGAAACTAGGCGAAATGATTTTTCGCTGCAGGTGATCCTCGATAGTGTTATCTAAGTGAGCTTGTAAGCCTTGTGGTGTTCTGTAGCCCTTCCTCCTAACTGGAATTTCATCATAAGTATCTATCCTATGTTGGACAATGTTAGGAGCAGTTGGCTTGTGTTCCTCACTGAAAAGAGTTTTAAATTCCTGTAATAATTTCCTCATTTCTGTTGCTTGTTCACTCGTAAGGTGGCTGAGCTTTGTTGATAAGATCTCCTCATTGAGCTGAAAATCTTTGCTACTTACTGTGGGAGGACGTGAATCAGCTGTCCTGCTGACGTCATGTGCGGTTTGCGTTACATTAATATTTTTGCTATGAAGCGAGTTTTGGGGTGTGGCATTATCATTTAAATTAATCTCAGATGTCTCACGAATAACAGCGTCGCTCGTTGTGCTAATCAGAGCGATGGGCGTCCCCTTGTATAGCTGTACTTTTATATTGCTCATATTGGCAAGTGTGACTGGTATGTACTGTACCTCATTTTTCATTATTACATGGCCTATGCTCCGAGCTACATAACATCTTTGCTCGTCTAAAGCATTATTTACTTCTATTGGCTCAACTAAGTACAAGTCACTGGGAGCTAACGATTTGGGAATCTGCATAAGGATTGTTTTGGCGGTCCCTGGCGGGACTGTCTCAGGTTGTCGAAGACGTAAAGTAGATTGTATGAGTCTATCAGCATCAGAGGGCCCGGGCGTTCCCTTATTGATTGCATTCACACGTTTCTGTACCTCGTGAGAGCAGAGGATGAGCGGAGTTTTGATGCCCCCTATCTCTATCTGTCTGCCCCCCACGTCTATAATAGCCTGATTTTTCACCATCATGTCTAAGCCTAGTATTCCATCGTAAAGCTTGTGGAAATTATCCACTACGTGAGTTTCAATTACATATTTCTTATTATTTATTTTTATAGGAAGATCTGAGTAGCCATAACATTGAACTTTGTTACCCCCTAAGCCTTGAACATCGTATTTTTTCGATGTCAGATTCTTGGTACCGCAAGTATTTTTCCACATTACAGTAATTTGAGCAGCTGTGTCTACTAGAAATTTGTAGTTTCTCCCCTTATATTTGAAATCTAAGAGGAGACCATCAGCTTGCTCAGCACCTTGTACCTCACTTACTGGGATCTGGCGTGTGGGGAGCTCTGCCTCGCGGTTTGCCGAGCCCCCTGGCCGTTTGGGGATGCCGTGATTTGGCGGGTTTTCTCTACAGCGCTCTCACGCTCCTGGTGACTGTTGGCACGTGTTGGCCCAGATTTATGCTGGAACCTGGGTACGTAGCTTCTCCTAGCGTCCTGCTGACGGTACTGGTCACTTTGATAGCGCTGATTATACCCCCCCTTGCTTGCGCGACTGTCATAGTACATGCGCCTAGGCTGTTGCATATTGCCAGCACCTTGCCTGGCTTGGTAACCCCCCTGATGAGGCTTTGACCTACACAGGGATGCAGGATGATTTTCCCTGAAGCATTTGGTGCAAAACATAGCTCTATAGCATGGTGTGCTGTTGGTATCTTGGTGTCCTGCACGATTGCAGCGTGTGCATCTTCCTACCTCTAACGCTTCTGCCGTAAAAATACTCTTTGTGGTAGGGGCCTCTTTAGTTTTGCATCTACTCATAATCTCAACAATACTGACAGCAGCAGACACCGCGGCCTGGAAGCTCTCAGGCTTGCTGAGCCTCGTTTTCTCCTCTAGGGTGGGGTCACTGTTGAGCCCTCTTAAAAATGCATCAAAAGCTCGGTGGTCTGCCTCGGCCTTGATTGCAATGTTCATATCAGTGTTTTCCCCTAGTGTATATGTTTTCGCATTCACTTTCTTAACCCTGTCAGCATACACCTCAACTGTTTCATCGGCCTTCTTTGTAATGGATGACAGCTGTTCGCGATAATAACTTGTCGTGTTTTTATCAGAGTATCTCTCAAATAGTAAATTTTTGAAAACTGCATAAGTTTCAGCTACTTTACACTTGTCATCACTCATGACAAACTCCATCGCACCCCCATCTAATTTCTGCCTTGCTATTATTAGCAAATCCGCATCTGCCCATTCCCCCAGCTGCGCTGCTTGCTCAAGTTTTGTAAAATATGACACAATGCTCTCTGAGCTAGTACCACTGAAATTTGGAACTGAAGTCATAACTGCGTAATTCTTTTTACTTTGAGGGACTCCCGACATCAGAGAATTTTGATTTAACTCTTGCTTCGCAGCGTCTAGTTCTATTTTTACTCTACGTTCTACTGCTTGATCAAAATTTGCCATTCTCTCCTTCAATTGTCCATTCTCAGTTTGTACAGCTGCTAAGGATTTAGTTAATGTATCTATAGCTTCCTGCAGCGTCACTGATCTACCCGCCACTAGACACTTTTCCGCCATTTTGTAGCTTTGTAACAGACTTCACTACTTCATGCACATCCATGCACTCTAACATGCATCATTATTTAAAAGGTTTTGGGGAGAATTTTAAAAAAACAAAATCGGCATACCTCGTCTCTTTAACTTCCTTGGAGTTTGCCCTTCCAACAGCCGATGGCAGCAAATGGTCCTTGAAGGCCTGGTAGTGGTCAGCGTGGGCCTGGTAATGGTCAACAATGTCCTGGTAGCAGCAGCGATGTGGCTGGTCAGCGGCAGCTCTCGTTGAAGATGCTCGTTGATTGCCAGGCGTGTAGACGATGAGGTTTGACGAGCGGCGAGTTGAAGTGTTAAAATATAGTTATACCCAACTATATATTTTTTTATTATTACTAATTATTGTCACTTCACTGGTCTCTTCCCGGCGTAGTCCGTTTTTTTTCTGACACCACTTGTAATAGGCCCTTCCTATTACTTTATATGTTCGATGGGTTGCTGGAGTAATTATCACAATTAATAATTCGGTGTACGTGTATGGGTTTTATGGTTTTTATTTATAAACACAAGATTATAATAAAGTAAACCCCTTTATAAAGTATGAGAATGTGTATTAGTAATTATGAATATTATTGTGGCTCTAGTATAAGATGCTGTGTGGAGAGCAGGCTACAGCTCAGACTGCTCAACCACGAATCCTCTCTCGCGGGCAGGCGGGAGCGCGCGGCACAGCTCGCTCTTCTCGCTCCCCCTGCTGAGGTTGCATTTCCCACATGCAGCTAGCTGCCAGTAGTTTTCCACTGCCTGGCTGGCGTCTGCACGGCGGTAATAGGAGACTTGAATGCTCCGGTTGTGCGATACTCGCACTCATGTTGTCTGAGAGACAAAGTTCTACCAAGCATAGAACTAGCATCTTACAGGGAGATAAACAGCTGAGCGTTATCCTGTAAGTAGGCAACCCAAAAATCTCATGGTGCCATTGCATAATTATAATATTAGAGACTGCCATGTCTTATGGCCATGGCTGTCGCTCGGGAGGCTCGGGTTCGCTCTCAGGTGCAGACGGATTTTTTACAATGTAAATGCCTCTGTGCTTCGAGTGTGTGCTCGTGGAGATCTATAAATTGCTCCAGCTAGTCTTAAGACGTGGATATATAGTGGCCCTTGTCATACAAGGGAAATCTCGTGACACTTTATAAATGCACCACTTCAAATCATCCATGTTCTTGGGCTTGCCCGTTGTGTGATATAGAACTCATTTTCAGCACGCGCGTGTTCGACGTGTACCTTGGTTCTCTGCGTGTGAGTGACGTCACGGAAGAGGGGCGTGTCCACGTGACCACCAGTGATGGCATCTCTCACGAAAGTTACAACCCCGGACAAATCACAAATGACATCGCGCTTGTTCGACTCGGCGTGAATGTAACTCTTAATGGTAAGTACTAATTTGCAAAATATTCCTTCCGGAAGTAGTCGGAAGTGTCTGCTGGTTCCTATTCAAATTTCAGTGTTACAATTTCACAAACAGGTCAGTACTTCTAATACAAATCACTCTGCAAAATTTCAAAACTGAATCACAAACAGAATTGTCACAAACTTCCGGGACTACTTCCGGAGGGAATATAAAATTAATAAAACTGTATTTAAATTTTATAAGGTTTTAGAAGATGCGATGAAATGGATAGAATGCATGGATTGTCGTTGCATATTTGGATACAGTATATAGAGGACTTCGAGTTCACTGTAGTGTCGAAAAAAAAAAAAAATGAACAGTACAACAACTTTAAAATTTACAATTGAGCTGCAAAACACTGATATGTGTATAAAATTCAGTGCATGGATTAAAAAATACAAATCTTGAAGTTCATATTGATTTCAATAAGTAATTGCAAAAATACTGTTATAATTGTATCTATAAATAAATAACTTTTTCGTGCAAAGGATATTCATATTGAATTTTATTTCACTTTTCGGACTTTTATACCTTTGCCGGTGTTCGATGTAAACCTTCTGTGTGTAGTATGTTGCGATGGTCACTAACCATTGTTTTAGTGTTCGTGCAAGTGTTAGTGAGGTGCATGAACACTATAATAATTTATAAGTGACCATCGCAACATACTACACACAGAAGGATTACATCGAACACCAGCAAAGGTATAATAGTCCGAAAAGTGAAATAAAATTCAATATAATTATATATGTTCTGCACAGCGGACACCATGGCATACATTAATTTGTTATGGTTTAATGTGTTGTTAATTTTTTCACATTTTTCTGAACCTTCTAACACTCTTAAAATCTAGCTGTAAAACGCTGTGACGTATAATCATGCAAATATTTAACACGTATAGGCATAGGGAAAGACGTAACTGTGATGCGTAACTTACTTGATTTTGAGCATTTTAAAAATATATGGATATTTCTTACATATTCTTATAACATTTATAACCTCTATATCCTCCATCCAAATTTCCAATACAAATATCAAGAATGAATTTTCATTGTTACCAATCTGATTGTTGACAGAGCGCATCCAGGTGGTTCGTTTGGCCAGAGAAAGCGCCGGAGAGTTGACGGGAGTGGAGGGAGTCGTCAGTGGTTGGGGCCAGGAGTTGGACGGTGAGAAATGGAGAATTAAAAGTTTAAAAATTTCTTAACTTCAACAATATATTTGGTTTGGTCAACTAAAAATAATTCAAAGTAATAAGAAATTGCCGCCAATGCATGGTGACATAATTCCTCATATATTAAACCAAAAAAGAAACCATACAGGATGCGATTCACGAAGAAGTTACCCAGGTTTCTAGCCACGTTTAGCTTAACCAACGTTATACTTTACCTGTTTTACATGTTAAACCACCTAGTTAAACGTGGTTAGAAAACTGACTAAGTTTTTCGTGAATCGCACCCATAGAAACCAATAATATCTTTGTATGATTTGGCAATGTCATTATGTTTATAAAATTATATAATGGACAATTTGCATGACATTTTTTTATTGCAGAAATGGATAGGGGTTGCAAAGTTATGCTATAACTCTTTGAATTTTTTCAGATGTTTTATAGAAACCACGAACTATTTTTAAAAAATTATTGAAAGTCGATTTTATGACGTCACGAGGAGTCTGTCCTTAAGAAAAGGATAGGCGCTAAACGCCCGTGACGTCATAAAACTGACTTTCAATAATTTTTTAAAAATAGTTCCCGCTCTCAAAAGAATCTGAAAAAATTCAGAGTAGCATAATTTGGTACCCTCTATCCATTTCTGCAATAAAAAATTTCATGAAAGTTGTCCATTCCACAGTGACAGCACAATACTAAACACACATTCAGAACAATCTCATCTTGACGGCTAAAATTAAATTTTTTCTTCTTCTTGATCCGTTTTTGAGAATAGGTTTTATTCAACCATACAACCAGACACTACAATAAATTCAAATTCTTGCAATGGAGTATCAACCTCAACTGTAGGACATCGATGCTGCAAAAAGGAGAGTTCGTTAAAACCAAACTTTCAATAATTTTTTCTTTAAATAGTCCCTCGCCTCTAAAAAATTAAAAAAAAAAATAAAATAAATCATGGCAAAACTTTGCACTCTATATTAATTTCTGCAATAAAATATATAATTGTTCGATATAATATTTTTTAAAGGGCATAATATGCTAAATGTTAAAAATATTTCCAAATATATGAAAATTATGAAATATACAGTCTTAAAATGTTCTCCTCTACATCCCCTATCAGTAGCTAAAATGTTAGGTAACAAATTTGATAGTTTTTGAGCTACGTATTTTTAAAGTTGACTTATTTAACATGGATCGAGAAATGAAACTTAAATTAAATAGTCAGAAAATTAGTAACTCAAAAACCAGATCGAATTTTAATACCAGATATTTTTGTTACTGCATGATAGGGTATGTAGAGGAGAACATTTTAAGATAATTATGTTTCATACTTTTCATGTGTGATTTTTTGTTGTTATTTTTTTACATGGGCGTGTTAAGGCGGATTTACATGACAATTTATATCATGCCACCTGAAACGGATAATGCGCACTTGCTGTGATATCCGTTGGCAGCCATATTTGGCGATTACAAAAATGGCATTGATAATTAACGCAATATTCTTAGCCACAACCTCTGCATGGAGAATTCGCTCGCCGCATATTATAAAGGCGGATTCACATGGCAATTTTTCTCATGCGTCGTGACGCGAATAATTCGCACTTGCTGTGACATACATTAGAGGCCTGATTTGGCGATTAAAAGAAAAAGAGCATTGCAATTAACGCAATTCCCGGCGAATTCGCCGCATAGGATTTCTCAGCTTTTACGTCAAAATTGCGTCGCATCGCCGTTGTCACCATCTGAATCCGCCTTAAGATGTCACAAAAATCGCGTCGCATCGCCGTTGTCACCATGTGGATTCGCCTCTACCTTACTCTATTAAAGGGGTACCAAAGTGAATACTTTTTTTACATGTTCGGGAAGCTACGAATTATTCAGATATCCTTGTGGCTCAATATTTTCATACAATGCCTAGTTATTTTACAATTATTTATTTAGTTTGAAAAGTGATTTTGATGACCGTTGGTTGATTCAAGTCGGTGCGCTCCAGCAGCAGCCGCTGATACGACGAGAATCTCCCGCGAATCGGGGAACCTCCTCCCGCCCCCTTCTTGTCATATCACCGGCCGCTGCGGCCGCGGGCATGCTTGAATCAACCAACGGTTTTCAAACTCACTTTTCAAACTAAATAATTAATTGTAAAATAACTAGGCATTGTACGAAAATATTGAGCCACCGGGATATCAGAATAATTCATAGCTGCCCGAATATGTAACAAAAGTATTCACTTTGGTACCCCTTTAAACATTACCTGTGCTGAGAAGGTACTGGATGTGTTTACAGAGAGCCTCACAATCTCCGAAGACCTCCGCTACACGCCGGTCACTGTGATGTCACATTCCGACTGCCAGGCTGCCTGGGGAAACGTCCCCTTGACACAGCTGTGTGTGGACACCAACGGGGGGCAGAACACGCCCTGCTTCGTGAGTCCTCTCCCTCTCTCTTGGTCCCTCTCATGCTTGAGCTTCGTAACAATAGCACTTTCCATTGCTTCAACAAAAATGTAGTAAAAATTGTTCATTTTCTGAGCAGTTTCTATGATACAACAGCAAAAATATGTAAGCAAATTTTTGTCTTAATACTATCTTAAAGCGAATTCACATGAGCGAGGGCGCGACGCTGATTTAATTTTGACGCACATGTAACATCCTTTTTACCCTCAATTAAGCGAATTCACTGAGTCGCAATTTTTTTTATTTGATAAATGTGATCACCAATTAGTTTACTGCAAATGCGCACAATATATAATTGATGGCGCGTTAAAGGCACAAAATCACCCATGCAGTAAATATACACATTTATGTTTCAAATTCCTTCATTATTTATATTATTTACTTATAATTATTTTAATATGTTTAATGTCATAATTTTGTTTACGTCTACCTACATGCGAGTGTACCAAACGCGCGCTGCTACTCACAAGGCATGAATGCAACGTTTTTCACTTTTAGTATAATCAAATTTATATATGCTACTCCCTCCGGAAGTAGCTAGAATTGTGAAATTTCTAGCTTTCCTATTTATACCCTTAAGCGTTTCAATTTTACACATTGGTGAGTACTTCTACTACAAAACACTCTGCAAAGTTTTGAAACTGAATTACAAACAGAATAGCAGCAAAATTCACACTTGCGGAGATAATTTGCCTGTAAAGTGTAAAGTATACGTCCTGCTAACTTGACCTTTGTCCAGGGTGACTCCGGCGGACCTTTGACAATCACTGAGGACGACAAGGTCCGCTCTCAGGTGGGCGTGGTCTCGTACGTGGCAGGCGCAGGCTGCGAGTCCGGCATCCCCAGCGTGTTCACACGTGTCAGCGAGTACGTGACGTGGGTGCAGGACAATGGGGGACCAGCGGCGAAACCGTGAGCACCACTGGGGTACGCTATGAGCACCAGCAGGAGTGGGAACCACTTGTAAAAAAAAACATGTAATGAATCATTTGAATTAAAATTGATTTTGAAATTATATTTTCCTAGTAACCCTTAGTTAAGCGGCACTTTTCGCGCGTAGGGATCCTCGTAAGAAACGCCCGCGAGATTTTCTTTTCGCGTGGCAGAGGTGTTCCCGTCCGGAATCGACCCGGGAGACGGGGGCGCGGGGTGGGGGGCCTCCCGAGGTTTCCGGAACCGCCTCCCTAAAATCGAGTTTCCGTTCGGGAGGGGCGCCGGAGGGCGAGAGAGGGCGGAAATCTCGAGCCGGGGACGAGATTTCGGGGAAGTTGCGGGCCTCCGGGGGCCCTCCCCGGCGTCCGTCCTCGGCGCCGCGGGAGGGGCGGACCGGCCCTCTCGGAGGTTCATGAAGCCCTTTTTCCACTTTCGTCCCTCCTCCGACGGGGCGGGGGCGAGACCGCCCTCGACCCCGCGGGACGGTGCGGCGTCTGTCGGACCTCGCGGTTCTCGTGGCACGCGACCGGCGGCCCGCCGACGCGCCTCGAGACGAAGCGACCGATCCGTCGCGTCTCTCGCGCCTCTCGCCGCGAACGCGCGTCCCGTCGGGGGGTCGTTCGGGGCGGGGGAACCGCGGAAACTTTATCATCGGGGTCGCCCCCGACGTTTGCTAACTCGTCCGGGCACGAGAGTAGGTTAGGTCCGACATCGGTCGATTGACACGGCCGATCGAGCGGACCACAAATGAGCAGAGAGCTTTTTTCGAAAGCGGGCCTGCTTTCCGTCAACGGGGACGTCAAAGTCGGGCCCACCTCTCTTTGAGCAACGTCGGGTGCCATTTCGCGATTTGAAATCCTGCCTCCGTTCGAGGGGCGTGTTCGCGAGAATGACGTCGCGACACCTTTCCATTGCGATTTTAATACTTTTCGTACTTACTCGATTGAAACGCTCCGTTTCCCGAGCTGACCGTGCGGTCGACGGGAAAAAAGTTAGGTCGTGGCATTCAGACGCGCCCACATACGGACGGATCTACATGACGTTGACAGCCATGACAGGGCGTAATGCCGCGTCGTCGCTAGGTCTACGTCTCACTCGCTTCATCCGAGAGGCGGAAGCGGGACTCTCGATAGAGACTTCCTGGGGGAGTCTCGTGCCGGTCCGACACAAGCGGTGCACTATTTATCATACATTCTGGAAGGTTCCGGGGCGGTACGAGAAAAGGCCACCAGGTGGCAGCACGGCTCGGAGAATCACCAGATATAGTGGCGATCGCCGTCGAAATACTTCTACACTGAGTTCACAGATGGCGCGCAAATCCATTTTTATGACACGTGCAATTTTTGGTCACCACCACGTCGTCGCGACTCTCCTTCTCAAAAAGAAAATAAAAAAAAAAAAAAACAAAAAAAAAAAAAATAGGCCGGCGACCACCCGCACCCCTAGTCCTTATTATTAAACATCACTTTCGGGACCCCAAAATTAACCAGCGTTTTCCTATGCTGGGAGGCACTTCCTTTGGGCGAGCGTCTGGGTTCGTCGGAACCCGACGAAACTTTTCCTGGGGGTTCCCGGGGGTGGCCGCCGTAACCGGGAAAATAATAAAAAATCCACGTCCGGGGGGGGGGACTGGGAGTGAATTTTTTTATCTAGATTTTTGGGGTTTTTCGGCCTCCGAGCTCTTCCGGTGCCCTGCGCTGGCCTTGGCCGGTGGAGGTCTTTGCCCGGCGAACTTTTGTTGCTGCCGAGTCGTGTTCGGTTCCGGACACCGGACACCCTTTCGGCAGCGCACGCCGCCCGTGAGGTTACGTTTGGAAATTTGGGCTCTTCGGTGTCGTGTGGTCTGTGTTTCGAATCACCGTGTGTTCGAGTGTTGGTGCGTGGTGTGTTGTCGTGGCCGTGTAGTGAGGACGTCATGCTATTGCGACGTATTTCGTGTCACTTTGATGTGTTATGGCCCTCTATCATGCACTTTGAATCACAAATGTGGACATTGTGGACACGGGGTGACCTTGTGCCGCGTGACTCCACGGCTAGGGGATCTCCTCCCTGAGTTCATCTTTTCGTTGGTTTCGATTTGTGTTTTCTGATACGTAGACATGTAACGCACAACGTACTAGTGCTACTTTTTCCATTTTTTATACATACAGTGTTTCCTGCCATTGGAAAGTTTATGGTTACCAACTTCAACAGCTTCTTTGTCGTTCAAGTTTGAATGTTGGTGGAAAAATGCAAGTCTACCATTGGTAGAAAGAGTTCTGCTAACTGGGATTGACTGAAGCTTTTGCATATCGTCAATGCTTTGAAATTATTATACTTTATTAACTTTCTTTGTGTGACTGCTGCCATCCCATTGGCTGCTTCTGTTTAGAGGCAACATTGCA
This sequence comes from Siphlonurus alternatus, assembly GCA_949825025.1. Classification (NCBI taxonomy): domain Eukaryota; kingdom Metazoa; phylum Arthropoda; class Insecta; order Ephemeroptera; family Siphlonuridae; genus Siphlonurus; species Siphlonurus alternatus. Next base: position 4,428,726 of record OX463781.1, on the reverse strand, counting down.
AAAGGGGATCTGACTGCTCAGTGCAGTGATGTGAAATTCGCGCGAAGATTGGTCCGCGAAAATGCGCATGCGAATATCCGCGCAAGTGCGCGCATATGTGCGTAAGATAGTTTCAAGATGGTGGCTGCCCGCAAATGGAATCACGTGAGCACAGATATTGTAGACATTCAGAAGTTCGATATTTTTCCCATAGATGGAGATGCCATATATGGTAGCACATTCCAAGCAAACTACTTTCAGGTGTGACTTAATTAATATAACTTTATATAAAATTGATTATTTTCGTAAATAATGCTCGGATTTACTCCCAATTAGGTCTAGGGGTGGTTATAAAATTAAGGTGCAAGTAATGCGGGTTGCATACTTTCAGGGGCATGTAGGTTGTGGTTGCATACTTTCAGGGGAAGTTTGGTTGGGTTGCATACTTTCAGGGGCATGTAAGTGAAGGTTGCCTACCTTTAGGGGTAACTTATAATAACTTTATATATATAAAAACGAATTTTTTCGTAAATAATGCTCGGATCATCTCCCAATTAGGTCTAGGGGGGTTATCAAATTAAGGTGTAATTAATGCAGGTTGCATACTTTCAGGGGCATGTAGGTTGTGGTTGCCTACTTTCAGGGGTAATTTGCGTTCGGTACATCATAGCATTACGAGGTTTAATTACAACTGGCCACCTCTTTGTGTTGAAGATGGGCAGTGTCCGGAGTAAGCCCATTGCCTTGCTCGCTCGAACACGACCGGACGCCAAGAAAATAATTAACTCGAATCTCCCCAAACTCCTTAAAAAAATTATTAAATAAAATAAAATAAAATAAATAATAATAAAATAATAGGGGCCTAACAACTGCGTCTGACTCCTTAAAAAAATTATTAAATAAAATGAAATAAATAATAATAAAATAGTAGGGGTCTAACAACTGCGTCTGAGTCGTTATCTGAGCCTGTTCATCTTCGCTAATTTAAAACACTATAATATCTGTCAACATATGGCTGAGAGATTTTTGGAAGTGCATCACTGCACTGGGTGGAAAGCAAGACGAATTTATCCCAGGGAGGGAGCGGCGTATTTTTATACTTGAAATGTTCACCCATCCAAGTATTAACCACGCTTGACGTAGCCTGACTTCAGTGATCTAACGAGAACCGGTCAATGCATAACGCCACGCTCCACCTCTACTCTGAATTACTCTGAATTTTTTTAGATTTTTATGAGTCCTGCAACTATTTCTAAATAATTATTGAACGTTCTGTAATTTAAGTTGACACCCCTGAATCGTTAATAAAAAGGATAGGACAGAGATGCCTGTTGACGCCTCCAGAGGGCGTGGCAGCACATTTAATAATTATTTAAAAATAGTTCTGGGTTTCAAAAAAATCTGGAAAAAATCAGAGTAGCATAATTTGGTACCTTCAATTCATTTCTGTAATAAAAAAAATTCATGTAGGTTGTCCATTTGCATTACAATACCGTTATGATATCACGTACTGAATACTTATATAGATGGCAACATATGATTGACAAAATTAATTAAAAGACTTGAAACCAAACGAGCGTAGGCGAGTTTACACCCCACCCCTAGTCCTTGTATAGTCATCGCTTTGGAAAGTTTCCCTTTGCGACCACTCCCCGTAAGAATAACACAGGTCATTGTGATTGACAAGGCTGCAAGTGGGAATAAATTTTCCAAGTCCAAGTACCAACATAATTTTATATCACTAAAAGACGCGGAAAAAGTCTCGTCAAGGTGTGGAAATATTAACCCTGATATTACCGAGGTGTTTTTTGTCACATTTAAATTGGGATTCAGACGATCCACTATTTATAAATCCTGATATTTACTTTCTTTTAAGTTTTTTTTCTTAATGTATAATATTTTTTTTTACAGAAATTCGTTATATAACTAAAGATTACATTTTGTTTTTTAATTTTTGGAGCAAATATTTTATACAGAATTTCTATTTTAGAAGAGTCGATCGCCTCACCCCTTGATAATAATATTTAATCATATTTAAAATTACATAATATATTTAAACTTCTATTAATTCACTTTTAAAATGGACCTTTAGTCCATTTTTGACAATATTCTTTCATAAATAAAGAAATTTTTACATTATTTATAAATATCAATAGATGAAATAAAAAATCAATAATATAATTATATCTAATTACAATGTAAAATTTCATCAAAAAGCGTGATGTGCTGGCTCTTAATAAAAATTTTCACATTTGACTTGCAATTTGGTGTAATTATTTTTAGTATCAAGATATGTTATATAACTTGAGATGATTAATATAAAATATTACGCCTATAGATGCGCTAAACAAAATTTGGATATTATATAAGTTTAATTTTCTTATTAATATAGTACACTGATCATATTAAAGTGATCATATAAATTTGCATCTTAAATATTTAATTGCTAAATATAGATACAAATCCAGAGAGAGAGAGACACTTTTCTTCGACTGTTTTGCCACTTGGCTCCAGTGATTTATTTATTCATTTATTTATTTATTTATTTATTTATTTATTTATTTATTTATTTATTTATTTATTTATTTATTTATTTATTTATTTATTTATTTATTTATTTATTTATTTATTTATTTATTTCTTTATTTCTTTATTTGTTTATTTGTTTGTTTGTTTGTTTGTTTGTTTGTTTGTTTGTTTGTTTGTTTGTTTGTTTGTTTGTTTGTTTGTTTGTTTGTTTGTTTGTTTGTTTGTTTGTTTGTTTGTTTGTTTGTTTGTTTGTTTGTTTGTTTGTTTGTTTGTTTTTTATTCGTTTATTGATTCATTCATTCATTCATTCATTCATTCATTCATTCATTCATTCATTCATTCATTCATTCATTCATTCATTCATTCATTCATTCATTCATTCATTCATTCATTCATTCATTCATTCATTCATTCATTCATTCATTCATTCATTCATTCATTTATTTATTTATTTATTTTTTTTGTGATTTTTTTTTTTTTATAATTACTCGATGTTTTTTAACCAAATGAGATGAAATAAAATAAACATGTTAAGCAGGTCCCGGGTTTCCATAAATTATTACAAATTATTTGTTATCAATAAATTGCAATGATATGCTAAACTAAGTAAATTAACGTCTGCTTAACGAATTACACGTAGTTCCAAATTAATTAAAAAATACATTTATTTTTTTATATTTTTATTCATATCTATATTGTAAGCATATAATTTATTAATAGATAAGAACAACATGAAAGTATTGATAACAAATTTAGTAAAAACACAAAATCATCCTCCAATATCATTAAAATATAAAACAGTCAAAATTTAATCAAAACAATATTTAACCTGATAAATTAAAAATAGAATTATTTTATCATTATTTTATTAATGGAACAAAACAAAATTATAAAAATCGATTAAAACTTGACAATTTTTAAGTACTAATATTTTTTACAAAACAGCATTGTTAAAAGTGTTAATTTTACTACATTTAATCATTAGCTTTTATAATTGACATTATCATCATTAAATATTACACGTTTACTTACGTTAGAGTTTAAGTATTTTACAATAACAAGATATCTTATGTAAGATAAGTCACTTGATGCGGAATTGGTGTTGGGAAATTGGATATAGTAATCACCATAAAGTTTATAATGCACGTCACCTCAGTAATCAAAGATTAAATTTTATCTTCCATGTTCGAGTCTGTATATAGCCTTTAGAGATAAAATTTTTGACATGGACATTTATATTGTCGGGGGAAAATATGATCATCAATATAATATTATAGTAGCCGTGTTGTCTGTAACTATAATAGCGCATAAAATCGCATACGCGGTTTTAGCCAATTAAGAACGTTTCAGTATTTGTCTTTACACGTGATACATTGAGCAATTTTATCGCCAATTTAAACGTACATACGATATTAAAGCAAGTTTGTTCGAAATCCCTAATTTTCTTTAAATAGTTTAAATTATGGAAACATACATTGAACCAAAGCAATCTATGTCGCAATGGAGTATCGACCTCAATTTTTTTAATTGCAGAAATGGATAGAGGGTGCAAAGTTATGCTACCCTGATTTTTTTTTTTTTTTTTACATTTGTACAGACCCGGAACTATTTTTTAAAAATTATTGAAAATTTTTTTTATGACGTCACGCGGCAGCAAGTCCTATCTTTTTCTTAAGGAGCGGCGCCTCGTGACGTCAAGAAAAGGACTTTCAATAATTCTTTAAAATTACTTCCCGATCTGCAAAAAAATCTGAAAAAAATCAGAGTAGCACAACTTTGCACCCTCTATCCATTTCTGCAATAAAAAAATTGAAGTCGATACTCCATTATGTATGCATAATATATTATAATTAGTTTCTTACAATGAAATATCAAAATAAAATTATATATCATTTACAATAAAAAAATATAACTTAATATTCACTGATTAAAAGCTAAATATTGCTTTGATAAATACAAAATAAATTTAAACAAAACAATTTTTAGGTAAAACATATTACCACAGTATGAGATCACTAAAATGTGAAAATATTCATGGCAAAGCAAAGCAAAACAAAATTAGCCGGCGTAAAACAAAATAGAGGCTTCAAGTCAGCTGATTTTTCGATGTTCACACCGTCCTATCTGAAAAAAAATAAAAAATAAAGGTGAATTGGTTTTTCACCAAAAAGAAGATTATTCAGAGAGAAAATTCCTTTAAGGAACGTCGATACAAACTGAAAAATACAGTTGATAATTGAATAATGGACAAGTATATAGCTCAATCGAAAGAGGAGGTTGAAAAATACACTGTGAATTTTATGGGATTTTTATCTGACCTGTTTCATGACTAAAACAGGGATGTAATGAGGTCACTTGACCTGGAGGCGGCATGACGTCATTGAACTTTTCGGTCAAACAAATGATCGTCTATATAACACTTGAAAACAACAAATTAATTGTTGCTTGTTTCCATAGCAACGTGGCTGCTTAGAAGCGGTATAAAGTATATCGTTTTTTTCACCAAACAGTTCAATGACGTCACAGGCGTCACAGGTGCCGCCTCCAGGTCACGTGAACTCCTTACATCTCTATTTTAGCCATGATCCATGATGCAGTACGAATAAAAATCTCATAAAATTCACAGGTGTATTTTTCGACCTCCTCTTTCGATTGAGCTAGTAAAAAACATTGGGTGACATTAACAAAGCATTTTAACCCCCACTTTAGCCCCGATTTTTAACCCTGGTGCTAAATTGGGGGTTAAAGTGCTTTGTGAATGTCCCCCATTGATGCTACTTGTCTAATAAAATAAATTTTTTAAGTTATTTATAACTGATAAAAATCAAAGCAACACTTTGCTTCATTTTCAAGTACAAGATGGACCTTAGCGACACAAATGAACATCGCGAGGTGCAGTAACTTGAAGCCTCTATTGCTGAACTCCTGACTTTAATGAACGTGGCTAGCCAAAGACTATATACAAGAGGACGGCCTAACTTTTTTGCCGCCAACGTGCCGTCATTTCCTCAACCCAGTGACGTCACGACTTTGACTTTTCTAGCACATTTGATTGGCCTAGAGTCAGCTACAAAGATACCGCGGTCAAAGATGTCGCTTTATTAGCCATCTGTCAAGCTGTCAAATCTTTGACGTCCTCAAAGAAACAGCCCGAGCACGTGGCTCATTTAGCGGACTTCCCCGAAGGTTGGCGAGAATTGTCGAGTGTCGAGGTTCTTCAGTAAGTTGTCCTAAGCCATCCTCCTAGTATATAGTCCTTGGTGGCTAGCGCAGTAGGACGTCTCTCACAGCGGCAGTTCCGACGTCTCGGCCACACTGTGGGCAGCTCCGCAATGACCCGAAGCAAGAGCTACAGCTGGCTAGATGTCTGCAAGGATTGATCACCACACTGATCTTGTTGCGGTTGCACTTCTTGCAAATCTGCCACGAGGGGGTGTCACGATCTGAATAATAAGAAGATTGTCTAAATACCGTGGGCGCTGTGAACACAGAAACGTGCAGGACACCCAGTCAGTTATAACAATGAGTTATAACAATGAAGATAACAATAAGAAAATTGTCCCTCGTCCAGAATAATGAGCTATTTCTGGCTACCAAAATTTAATTGCAATAATGAGCCATCTGCTATACCAGTTAGGTGAGTGCAATTAAAGGAAAGATTAAAGATAAAATTGGTAACTCATAATTTATTGTACATGAATTTTGGTAGACAGACAGCAGCTCATTATTCCGAACGAGGGATGAAATGTGTGGGGACAAATCAACTAACAATAATTTACTTTATCATGAATTATGTCTTGATATATAATTTTTTTTTAAAGTATCAACATAGAGTACAGATCTAGAGAGTTCTGCTTGTCAACACAATCATAAAAATGAGATGTTAATTTCGGCTTGATTTCACAGATAAGAAATTAATTCAAGCGAGAAACGATGTTATGAGATTAAATATTAGTGAGATGTACCAATGATTTTGGAGATTTTTGAAAAAGTTCATGATTCAAGAACCAATAATATTTGCATTATAAAAATTATGCGTGGTATAATAGCGGATTTATTAGTTGTACTAAAATGCCCAAAATTGACCCAAAATGTCAATCAATCAGCAATTCCAAGATAAAATAAATTTCATTTCTTACAAAATAAATTATTTCGAAAAAAATCATTTCGGCGTTGAGTACAAATGGATTTTATTAAAAAATATTAATTTATTTTGCAGCTGAGATATTTTGAAAGCAGTAACATTTAATACGAAAGTACACTCATCGTTGCCTTGAAAAATTTCTCACTTGCAGCCTTGTTAATTACCATGATGCCCTGTGTTATTCTTATGGGACATGGTGATTATGATTAACGAAGAGAAATTTTCCGAGGCAATGACTGCTAATATTTTAGTAAATCAGCAAGTTGGCACGTTTGAGGGTACTCACTTTGTCGGGCGCTTGCCCCCACGTTGCGGCCACACTGCGGGCACGAACGTAACGAACTAGCGCACGAGCTGCAGCTCGACCGATGTCCACACGGCTGCAGGGAGACGCTGACGGGGCTGCGGTTGCAGTTTCTGCACATTTGACTCGCAGGAGCCATGCTGTAACGGACCGTGGAAAGTTACACAGTGCGGCTTTGTAAAACTGAACTTACACGATGTAACGTGTAAGTACATGCAATTTGTTATTACATTAAAATTTTCATTATGTTTAAATCAATTATTGTTAGAAAATATGTTAAGAGACAGAAAAATAAAACTTTTGTTGTATTTAGTTTTTAGCACATTTGCAGAACTTGCATTTATCTAATTTTTTTGTACTGGAGACCCTATATAAGAATAATCAATAATGTGCGAGTAGTATCATGTATATTTATAATCTTTGTAATTTGTATATTATACTTTGTCGTTCAGTATTTATAAAGAGTTCAAACACTTGATCTAGAATGCAAAACTTAAAATGTGACAAAATTTTGCTGTTAAAAAAACAAAACAAAAGAAACACGAAAAATATCAAATTATGTGTGAAACCACTCTAGTCATCACTGGTGGGCATTGATGATAAATGATAAATTAAACATTGTTAAAATATTTGAACAATTATTACACTATTTTAGTTAATTTAAACTGAAGATCAAACTGCAATACTAGGAAATGAATGACAAAATTATTATAAGGCAATGAAAGACATTGGGTGCGATTCACAAAGAAGTGATACAGGTTTCTTACTATAACCGTGGTTATTATAGTGTTATTGATTTGAGCAGGCACTAAACAAAGCTAGTTATAGTGAGAGCTAAGTATAACTCTCTTCGTGAATCGCAACCAATATTTTATTAATATACATGCAGGCCTGTTCGTAAACCCTATATGCCGCTGTGTACACTTTCTGCAGTCAATCGACCTTATGCACTTGGACATAAGGTTCAATAGGTGAAGAATAAGGTCTACTACTCTGGACAGGGTTTACGAACAGAACTAAAAGAATGAAGGACGAAGGATTACCTTGTTAAATTGAGGTAAAATCGTTGGAGAGTCACCACATGGCGTCAGGCTGCGTGTCGCTGCAGTGTGAGAAGTACCCCGCGAGCCTCGATCGCCTCTCTTTATACGTCGTGCAGCTGATACGGCAAAGTCCCCGCCCTTCCCCGACAAAAGCTTTAACACTCCCGACCTATAAAACAAACGTAAATAAAAACATGAAAATAAAATATATATATATATATGTATGTTGATAAATATTATGCCCGAGTGAAAATAAGAAATAAGTTTCATCATTTACTCACTATTAAGCTCGACTCCTAGAGTCTAATTTCCTCCTATTTTGCACCATTTTAGAGAAAAAAGATAAGATTACGTCTTCTTTCCTCTTCCTCTGAGTATAAAATATTAGAAATATTGTCTCCATTTCATCCTCACTTTGAACGAGGATGAAATAAGGTGTGTTTTTTTAGGTAAAAAGACATAATAAGATTAGGTTATTTAGACTTGGTGTAAAGGATGCTGAGTTAAAGACGTAATTTTCCAACTATAAGAGTAGTTATCTTAAAAGCAGCGTATGAGTGTAAATATATGTCGACATTATATAATTGACAATATTTAGTAAATATTATTGCAGAGACACAGAGTACATACACAGTAGCCAATGGTTAAAAAAATATTACAAATAAAAAGTAACACGATGTTTAATAAATGAAAAGGCGAAAAATAAAATTAAATTAGAATTTTTGATTATATTGGAATTTTTTTAAGCAATTTTATTGCATACGATGTCCATGTTTATATAATTATTTTAGTCCTCTTCTAAAAAGTACAATGTTTTTAATACTGACTTGTGAGAATATAATATATGACATCGTTTAACTCTTTCATGATAATGATAAAGCTCCTGGTTATGGGAACGTAATATTGTGAATACTATATATAGTATTATATAGGTATATATTACCAATAATTTCCTAGAAATTCATTATTCATTCCGTTATCATTGTCAGATGCAGATAAGAAACGAAACTATATGACAACACTATTTTAATGATATGTCTATTTTTTTGGACACTCGAATACCCTTTGATATATATTGTATTGTATAGTGTTCCCCGGCGAAATTTTCTCCACTTATTATGGTGGCTTGTGGAGAAAATTTTCCCATTTTCCCGCCGGGGAACACTATTGACAATACAATATATATATCAAAGGGTATTCGAGTGTCCAAAAAAATAGACATATCATTAAAATAGTGTTGTCATATAGTTTCGTTTCTTATCTGCATCTGACAATGATAACGGAATGAATAATTAATTTCTAGGAAATTATTGGTAATATATACCTATATAATACTATATATAGTATTCACAATATTACGTTCACATAACCAGAAGCTTTATCAATATCATAAAATAGTTAAGTGATGTCATTAATATATGTTACATTTTTTTTATTTTTTCTCATTATCAGTAACTATTAAAGCTATTAATTTGGAACCATTTCCTATCCCCCATTTAGGGATCTTCTGATAGTGAATCAAGAACTTATTTTCCTCTATTTTTTTTCTTAATACCAAAAAAGCAATTTCGAGTTTGTTTGTTTTTTTTTTTACATGGGACGTTGGGAACACTGCAAAATCAGCTGACTTGAAGCCTCTATGGAGGTCCATTTGTGAACAGCCGAGGTAATAATACTGCTGGCTTACCCCGTATATAAGGGATTTGATTGTACAGTATTTTCAGGACTTGGAGATATGAAATTAATTGTTATCATACTTATCATAATAAAAGTGAACATTACTTTTTTTTTGCTGTTTTATCTGATGAATTTAATTATTGATAGGTAATAGCAATAAACTGTATATATTATATGATGCACTAGGGGAACAATTTTTACGCTACTAAAATAAACTCTTCAAAATTCATATGTGATCGGCTACACGTATCGTACTCTATCTTAAGAAATACGAGTTATTGTTCATAAATGGGGCGATAGAATAGAGCCCACTTGGAACAAGGGCCACCGTTTCTATCGCCCTAAAGAAAAGTGGCCAGCCGCACCAGCGGCCACAGGTCTTGCAGCCACCAGGAATATAGCCCACTCTGAGGAGTGCATTGTTGCCAGGTTGCGCGCGGGAGGAGGCTGCGAGGGGCTCATAAATATATATAATAATTATAAATTACTTTTTAATGAAACCACGTTTACTGATTACAGTGATTACTCGAATTCCGAAACCAACTTTTGTGTTTTGTAATTTCAGAATAGCTTTAGAAATGACCTATCAAAAATCATCTTGGTACTTGGTATTGACTGAGGGAAACGTGGAAACCTCACTACGCTGCACAACTTAATTTTGTCAATATATATTATATATACTGTACATATATACAGACTGGGCCAGAAATGGTGTTCCGATCGTACGCTAAATTTTCGGCGGGAGGACTTTCAGATAGAAAGTTGAAATTTGGCATACGGTTAAAACCAAGACTACTCAACAAGGAAATGGACAAGGTCAATAAATTTTGATGAATTTCACACATGTTACACGTATATGACCTAGGTTGATGTGATATCCAAAGCCTGGGGAACCACACAGAATTGCATCACTGCACTGGGTGGATAACGAGACGAATTTACCCCAGGGAGGGAGCAATGTAATTTTTACTTGAAGCGGACACTCATCCAACTACTATATAATCATACGCTCGACTTCGCTTTGGATATTTCAATAACTGGTTAATACCGTAAAACCTACAGCACGTGCCAAATATAAATAATAAATATAATAATAATAATATAGTATATAATAAGGAATCAGTTTTTCAGATTGTTCTCAATTAATAAAAATATTTTATTAATGTAAATTTTTTATTTTTCTCAGGTATTGTAAATTTACAATTTACAATCAGTTAACTGACTAGATGATACTATAATGTTGGTAGGTTAAGGTAATTGTTGGTAAAATACTACATGGGAGACCTATTAGAGGGCAAGATGGAGCTATTTTACTGATCCCTCTTAAAGTTAGACTTGACATGTATGCGAAAGGCTTCCTATGTAGAACTGTGTCCTTGTGGAACAAGCTGCCACATTATATCAAAAATGTTTGTGATGGGCAGTTTGCAATGCTTTAAAAAAGCATTATATTGTTACTGTATAGTATGTTGACTCTAGCTTATGCAATGCTATAGTAAAATTGTATCTTATATTTCTGTTTAACTAGGATAACAGCCACGTTCAGTGTTTTGGTGCCTCCTTGGGCGCAATATGCATGTTATCCCCACCCAAGAATGTGCTATACTACATAGATAACTGTATTATGTATCTATGTATTTTGGGTGTAATAATAATAAATAAATAATGTGTGATTGTAATATAAAAATGATGAAATATGTTTTAATTTTTATGTTTCTTTTACAGGTATATTGCAATACTAAAATATTGTAAAAACTATGTACCTCACTAATCTTTATGTGTAATAAATAAATACAAAATATTATTATATATGTAAATAGTTATTGATAGTTCAACATGCAACATGCAGTGCTAAATTTTGTCTTTGGTCAAAATTTAAACTGAAAATTAAGTGATAACTGATAACAATTAATGAACTAGGGGAAACACCTGTTTTATTTTAATTGTTATTATTTATGTTTAATAATACAAAAATGTGATGTAATAATACTGATAAAAATATATATGCAAAATCTAACATAAGTTCAATGACTTTCAAATGACATTCAATGATTTGAACCATTCTGAAGTATTATATTTTTTTAATATAATATAATTATCAAATATTTCATTAAGTTTTGATGCTATGAAACGTATTTATTAATTGGTCAAAATTTGATACAAGCAGATGTACGTAGATACAAGATTCAAAAATTTATTCATCTTCTAAAGACATGTCAACAAAAATGCATTAGATACTCATTTGTAGTAATCGTTCATTTTATGCACGTTCATTAACAGTTTAATCTTCTTTTTAAAATGCGCAATATCGATTTAACTTTCAAAAAATTATAATTTAAATACCATTCATCGTCTTTACAACTGATGCACGGTGCACTTTTTAACTATAAAGTTCAGTTTCCTATCCTCCTGAGATATAATAAACAACGTAACAACGAAAATAAAAAGACAGTCTTAAATTTTACATTATTATCAGCTAGGTCTTGAAGAAATTTATTTTCTTGTAGTTTGAATCAGCCAATAAGGTTATATATGTTATTAACCTTGGCTGATATGTATATTTAATAAAATGACCAATAATAATAAAAAAAAAAACTTTATACCGAAAGAATTTTTATCGTATTTGGTGTTTTGATGATATTTTAGCCTGCTTAATTTCAACAGAAAAATAAAACATGCAATTATTATTTAGAAATTATGCTAATTAGGGAGCAAATTACACAAGGGGATTTTGACTGATTTATTTTTGCTCGATTTTTACATATCACATTTTTATACTATAATTTTTCTATTCTCTATGCATCAATGCAATCCAATAATTATAATATATAATAATATAATATGCATTCTCTATAATATAATGTTTTTCATTAACATTTAAAATTATTCTTGAAGAATAATTGAACTTTTTTTTTTAAGGTAAAAATGTTCCATGCAAATTATTTAATTTTAAAATGGCACTGTGCAAAGAGAAAATAGCAGAATAATTTGTGTATAAAATCATTTTACGCTCGTAGTTGGTAAATATCATGAAAAAATTGTGATTATAGCGTTTTGACAAGTAACCTCTAATTACGTACATTAATAAGATAAAAGAGTTAAAGAAATAAACACAGGAGTTTTCGATATATATATATATATATATATATATAATATAATTAGAGCGCGGAAAAAAGTCTTTTGGACTTTTTGTGTATATGGGGCCTATTTTAATGTCATTTAGGATGTCCACCGATCTCCGGAAATGGATTAAAATGAGCCTATAAAAAAAGCGACTTTTTAGACTATTTTGTGATTTTACGACTATTTCGGCAAAAGGTGACTTTTTGAGACTTTTTGACACATTCTAGTATATTTTTTAGTTATTTTCTTCTCGAAAATATAGTTAAAAAAATAGAATAAAATAAAAAGCTTTTGAACACAGTTATGCGTGTCAAAAATAATTTTTTGCGTGGAAAAAGCCAGAGCGTTGATCCTGGACGAGAATCTACCTCTGGACTTGGTTTGCGTGGCAAGCAACTTTGGTTTTCTGCCTGGAAAAATCAAGCAACTTGAGGACGCTAATTTATCCATGGAGCAAACCTTTACCATCCTGGACAGTGTGGAGTGCAAGTTGAGTGAAGTGAATGGACCTCGTGGTGCCTCCGTGCAAATGAAGTTCAAGACTTCTATGCAGAAAAATGTGGGACTTGCTTTCATTCGAAAGGTGTCGCAGGTTCTTGGAGGATCCTACACTGGTGACACGAGCACCGTCACAGACAAACTCGCTGTCAAAGAGGTGATGGCGTTGAAATACGCTCAGCTAACCTCCTGCGACGTGGAACGCTCCTTCTCCATCTATAAGAACGTGCTCACCGAGAAGCGCACGAGCTTCACCGTCGAAAACTTGGAGATGTACTTGATTTGCAACTACTTCCTGAACCGCCGCAACAGCAAAGAGTTCGGCCAGCCAGTGGCGAACGCAGAGGACAGTGAGTCTGAGGTGGAGGAGTATTAAAAGTACCAAGAAGAAAATTTAAATTGTTTTTTCTTTTAAAACTGTATGGCCCACTACAATAAAAAGCATGAACATTATGTCTTGTTCTTTTTATTACTCATAGAATTATTTAAATAATTTCATACTACTCTTAATAAAATTAGTGAATGAAATTAAAATATTTTAATATCTTGGCTTTCTATAGCAAAACACTCATTAAAAAAATTGACTTTAAAACGGTATTTAAAAGACATTTTGTACGATTAAGTACAAAGTCGTAATTTAGCACGAATAAACAATTTTTTTGTTATCAGAAATAGCACTATTATAATGCATTTTTGTTGCTCTTTTTTTTTTAAAAAAAAGGGACTTTTTTGTAGACTTTTTTCGAAAAAAGTGACTTTTTTAGAAACTTTTTTGCAAAAAAAGTAGACTTTATAGGCGACTATTTGTTAAAAAAAAAAGCGATTTTTTTCCGCGCTCTAAATATAATATAATATAATATAATATAATATAATATAATATAATATAATATAATATAATATAATATAATATAATATAATATAATATAATAAAATATAATATAATATAATATAATATAATATAATATAATATAATATAATATAATATAATATAATATAATATAATATAATATAATATATATATATATATATATATATATACCCTTAAAACCATGCTGCAAAATTACCTTACAGTAATTAATGCAAAAATTTAACACTCAACACGTTGCATTGCTATATTTATATTATGCAGGCGGGGATCCAGGAAAAAAATTCGGGAGGGGGGGGGGGGCTGCAAAATTTCAGGGAGGGGGAAGGGCTACCTAACCCCCCCCCCCTTACTCCCGGATGGATCCGCCCGCGCCTGCATGATATTATGTTTGTAATATTTAAATATTATTATGTTCGGTGTCTTTCTCTTCAAATTTGAGGTTAAGATTCAATAAAAAATAAATAAATAACTTGATTAGCCCAAAATTTGCAAGTTAAAAAAAAATCATGACGCTCATTTTATTTAATGATTATTTATATACATTTTTTGCTTGTGAATTTTTGTGTCACAGTTTTTACAACAACGATTAAAATTAATTATTTAATTTCCTGTTTTTTCCGCATAGCAACTTGATCCAATTACCCTTTGTTTCCCATCCAAAGTTAGAACTTCTGTATTCTCAAATTTACCCGCCCCAGCTGAGCGAAAGCGACAGCGCGCACCATCTAGTGGATTTTTTTTTCAACTTCTTCAACATTTCAGCTAAAAATGCGTAATTTGAACCAAAATTCTAACACAATTATTTCTACCCTTAAAATATTAAAGAAAAATGGTATTCAGGGGTGAAAAGGCTTTTGTTATAATACACGTGGGAAACAATGGGTTAACAGCCAATAAGCAAGGAGAACTTTATATCCATGTTGATAAGCAGAAGGGTGTGCTGAAAATGGTTAACAGCCAATAAGCAAGGAGAACTTTATATCCATGTTGATAAGAAGGGTGTGCTGAAAATGAAAATATGCGAAGATTCTTTTTTGTTTATTAATGTGGCGAATATTTTTTTTCATGATCCAAGTTTGTTGATATATACATGGCAATTAACAGTAATTATATAATTATTGAATAAAGAGTTTTAATCTTTATATTGAATATTTAGTAATGCTCAACTGTCTTATTAGACTTAAAAAATTACCGTTGCTAAATTTAAATTAGAAATAAGTAAATATTTTTAAATTAATTAATAAATGTGGATTTCTTCACAGGCAGTATATAACATAAAACACAGAATGGACAACATACATGAAAAAATTTTATTGCAGAAATAAATAGAGGGTACCAAATTATGCTACTCTGAATTTTTTCAGATTTTTTTGAAACCCAGAACTATTTTTAAATAATTATTGAAAGTGCGGCCACGCCCCCTGGAGGCGTCAATAGGCGTCCAGTCTCTATCCTTCTTATTAAGAATTCAGAGGTGCCAACTGAAATCACAGGATTTTCAATAATTATTTAAAAATAGTTCCGGGCCGGGTCTCAAAAACCCGGACGGACGGACGGACGGACGGACGGACGGACGGACGGACGGACGGACGGACGGACGGACGGACGGACGGACGGACGGACGGGCGGGCGGGTGGGTGGGTGGGTGGGTGGCATAAAATACAATAAAATAAGTTTCTTAATACAGAATACCTATAGGTCCATGTAAATCGATGTTAAACTAAAAATGTCAACAAACTTTGAAAATCTATTATGTTATTAATATTTTTTTTTATTTTTTAATTTTAATTTTTAAAAAATGTCAACAGGGAGTTTAAATATTCCCCCCTTCTCTTTGTCTACGCCCCTGTATAATAGCAAAGAGTTTACATTGCTCTGATAACAGACCTGCTTTTAAATTTAAATTTGTAGCGAGTGATATTTATTTGAATTATTGAAGCGATTGAAGGCCAACTACTTCGCTAACAATATTAAAGTCACAACGTGTGTACGTGAGGTGTGTAATGTAGAACTCCTCGAGTTGGGGTAAAACTCAACGAATGACATATAAGGATGGTCTAACCTGTTTTAAACCGGGCGCTATTGCCGTCAACGTTATGTCAAATAAATTATTGTTAATAAATCATTACATTAACATGTTTCATAATTATAATTATATACATGATATGCGATTTGCGATAAACTTTACATAATTTATTGGTCAACTTTTGATGACTTTTACATTTAATTATTTAATTTTAAATAGAAGTTACTAGTAAAACAATAAAAATTATTGAATTGTGTAATTTAGTTCCCATAGATTATAATACTTAATGAAATTATATACATATAATTATACTGTAAAATGTACGGCGCTTATATATACTTACATATTTATCACATAATTATTACACTAGTTGAAAAATTTCGATTACAACTCATCTTTTACACGTCTAAACCTAAACTTTTTACCTCTAAAACACGTCTTATTTCCTCCTCGCTCAAAGTGAGGATAAAGTGAAGACGACAATATTTCTAATATTTTATGCTCAAGAAGAGGAAAAATTACGTAATCTAGTCTATTCCCCTCTTTAATTTTTCCCTCTAAAATGGTGCAAAATAAGAAGACAAAAGACGAGAGGAGAGTTTATTAGCGAAGAAAAGATGAAATTTATTTCATTGCAGCAGCTTGGGATAATTCGAAATAATACCTCCATACCACAGAAAGCGGGGAAACAAGATACATTAAAGAGGCTGATCTTCCACCCCCTGTATGTCTTGAATACGAAGGAGGGACGGCGGAGCGCAGTGTGACATGTAGAGGACCCTCTCTCTGTTGGAGCGCCGCCATGATGGTGGACTTCGGGGTCTTCAACGAGGCCAAGAAACTGCGTAAGAAAAACATAACATACACAAGACATGCTGTGCTGACTGAGTTCAAGATGGGGGAGTCGCTTGACATTTGGCGGGCTAGAATTGGGCTATTTTCTGGCAATTTCACACGTCGAGTACGTTCACCATCTGTTGGATCATCGGCCTCTAGTCACTCTCCATCTGGATCCTCCAGTGATCAAGGTTTTGCATATGTTAAGTTGCCTTTTTGTTTCATGCTCATTTTCGCTCTACTACTAATTGGTGGTATAGAGACTAATCCAGTCCCTCTTACACGTGGTATTAATACTTCTAATGTGTCTTTAGATGATATTATGAAATGCATTCAAGATTCGCAGACTCTATTACAACAGAGTATTAATGAAAGCAGGGCTGAAACATTAAGTGCTATTGGTGACGTTAATACTAAACTCAATGATGTTGATAACAATGTTCGCGCTCTCCAGACAGATTTAAAGGAAGCTCAAGTTTTAATTCATCATCTTTCAGAGTCTAATCAACAACTTGGTGATAGGGTGGAGCTTCTTGAAGCAAAAACAAGGAGGAATAATGTTGTTATTTATGGCTTAGGTGATGCACAAGAAAAAGAAAATGTCTGCGAGACTGTAATAAAAAAATTTTCTGACAAGTTGAACGTTGAGCTCAGTCACTCTGACATTGAAAATACTTATAGGCTTGGTAAACAAAAAGCAAATCGTCCTATATTGGTCGAGTTTGTTAGATTAAGAATAAAGCAGGAAGTGATAAGAAATGCAAAAAAACTGAAAGGGACTAATTTATTTATATCTGATGATTTAACTCCTAAGGGTCGAGAAATTCGTCGTGTACTTGTGCAGGCTGCTAAACAAGCTAGGGATAATAACTGCAAAGTTATTATTAAAGCCAAGCATATTGTTGTTAACGGCCGTATATTTCAGTATGATGATGTGATTCGGCCTGGGTGGGAAGTTGACCTTCTACGCTTGGAGGCGGTCGGCGATAAGAGAAATGGTAATGAGCCGTCTCGACCTGCTGTAAAGCGACCGCATTCCACTATCAGTCCTGACGGCAATAAAGAGATGGAGGGGGCCAAGCGTACTATGCTACCTGCATCGACCGAGGTAAGTGTTACGCAATCGTCAACAATGCCGCCTCCTCCGTCTCAAATGGTTGCTAGTACTAGTATGACAGTTAGTGGAAAAGTCACTAAAGACGGGGCGGAAAACTTCAAGCCCCCCCCTCGCAACAACGAGGGGGGCACCCGTCCGAGGAACAGGTCAAGCTCTCGAGAGAAAAAGACTTAAATAAAAACGATGTTAATAATGAAAAATGTAATACTTCAGTTTTGCAGAATTTAACAGATAAAATATTAAAAAATTATATTGATTTTTTTGAGATAAAAAATTATCTTTTCAATAAATTTAAAAAACAATTTAAAATTTGTCATATAAATGCTCAGTCATTAAATGCTCATTTTCAACATGTTAAAGCAATTGTTGATTCCAATATATTTGATGTTGTTGCTATATCTGAAACAAGGTTGACTAATTATGATGATGATTGTTTTTATTTTGTGCCAGGCTATAACTTTTTCCGTAATGATAGAGATGGTAAAGGGGGAGGTGGAGTCGCAGTATATATTAGAGATAACATGAAAGTCAAAGTTTTAGCAGCGTCTCCTAGTTTGTATAATAAACAGCCAGAATATTTAACTTTACAATTGTGTATTAAAAAGATTAAAGTTCTTTTTTCGGTGGTTTATCGTCCTCCTAAAACTGGATTCTTTGACAACTTTATTAACGACCTATCACCTCATTTACCACTCAATGATCATGTTATTATAGCTGGTGATTTTAATATTGATTTAAACAAAAAATCAAGTGCAACTGATAATCTATTTAAAATGGTAACTGATTTTGATATAAGCATATTGCCAATTATTAATACACATAAAACAATTACTAAAAAACTTGTTACTGAGACTACTATTGATGTTATTGCTATAAATTCTAATGTAATTTGCTCTATGTATGGTAAAGTACCAGTACCAGATATTTCCAATCATGACTTGATTTATTCCATAATTCAAATTAACAAAATAAAATATGAACAGAAATATATCACTTATCGGGATTTTTCCAAATTTCAATCAGAACAATTTCTTAATGATGCAGCAAACACAAGGTGGGATTCTATTGTTAATTTAAAAGACATTGATGACAAGGTTAGTAAATTCAATGAGTTAATTATTGCTCTTTATGATAAACATGCACCTTTTAAAACAGTTCGTGTCAGTAAACCTAAAACACCTTGGGTAACTGCTAACATTAGGGAAAACATGAAATTGCGTGATAAATTACGAGTTAAATCTTTAAAAACCAAAAGCTCACGTGATGTGGATTCCTATAAAAAAATGAGAAATAAAGTTAAATTAATGGTTAAACACTCATATAGATTGTTTGTTTCTAAATTAATTAATATTAAAGGTAAAGCAGCTGATTTATGGAAAAATTTACGGAGTTGTGGTCTTGTAAAATCTAAAAACCAAAAAACAAATAATATTCATTCTTTAAATGATTTAAATAATAATTTTATTAGATCTCCAAATATAACTGAGGAGGATAAGTTCAAATGCGAGCAAAAATATATTAATATTGAGCCAATTAATAATGAAAAATTTTATTTTAAAATTGTTACTCCGGAGGAGATTAAAAAATGTCTTATGTCTATACGGTCTAATTCAAAAGGCTCTGATGAAATATCAGTTAAAATGATTAAACCAATTATTGATGTAATCTTGCCATCATTGTATCATATTTATAATTCCTCATTGCAGAGGGGAATATTTCCTTCTCAATCGAAAGAAGCACTTGTAAAGCCTATTCCCAAGGTTAATAAGCCAGTTCAAATTTCTGATTATAGGCCTATTAGTTTGCTGTGTTTTTTCTCTAAAGGACTTGAAAAATTAGTGTCTTCACAATTAAATTCTTATATTTATGATAATAATATCCTAGATCCTTACCAGTCTGGTTTTAGAGATAAGCATGGTACTAATACTGCCCTAAGTAAAATAACTCATGATATTAGACACGCTATGAATGAACGTTGTGTTACTGTTATGGTTTTGTTAGATTTCAGTAAGGCGTTTGATAGTGTTATACATAGTATACTACTTAGTAAATTAAAAAGTCTTAATTTCTCGTTGTCTGTACTTGCATGGTTTGATTCTTATCTTAGGGATAGGCGGCAGGCTGTTACTGGTCCAGGTGGGGCCAAATCTGATTGGGCTAAATTACAATGTTCAGTCCCTCAAGGTAGTGTGCTCGGCCCTATATTATATCTATTGTATACTTTTGATATTTGTAAGCTTATTAGTTTTTCTAAGTATCATATGTAAACTGATGATCTGCAATTGTATATACATTGTAAACCTGAATCTATTAACCAAGCAGTTAATTTGATAAATAGTGATATTGAGGCTGTAGTTACTTGGTCAAAGTTACATGGTTTGTTAATTAACGAATTAAAAACAGTCAATAATTATTGGAGATCAACACTTACTTGGAGCTGTTGGTAATGATGTTGATAGGATTCAAGTAAAAGAAAAAATTATTGATTATGTGCTTAAGGTTAAAGATTTAGGTATTATTGTGGATAATAAGCTACAATGGTCTGCTCAGGTTAGTGCAATTTGTAAAAGAGTTTATGGTGCATTACATAATCTTTATAAATTCAGGGCGAGTACACCAGAAAATGTTAGAATTATGTTAGCTAATTCTCTAGTGATGCCGCTTTTTGATTATTGTGATACTGTTTTTTCTGATTTGCATGTTGATGAAATTAAAAGGTTGCAAGTCATGCAAAATAATGTGATGAGATATATTTTTAATATCAAGCCTCGGGAGAGTGTGACTCCTTATTATAAAAAGTTATTGTGGCTTAAAGTTGAGGAAAGGCAAAATTTTCATATGCTTGTGTTAATTTATAAAATTGTTAATAATATAGTGCCTCCATATTTGTGTGACTTACTTATAAAATATAGTGATATTAGCCAAAGAGTGACTCGATCACATGCTCTTTACCTTCAGTTGCCTATATCCAATTGTTATAATTATAAAAATTCTATGGCTGTTAAAGGAGTAAAATTATGGAATGAATTGCCTTTTGATATTTGTTTTAGTAAATCTCTGTCTATTTTTAAAAAGAAAGCTAATAATTTTTTGCTGGTCAAATCTAATCTGAAAGCTAAATTTTAATGTGTTCATTTTATTGTAAGTGTGTATTACTTGTTTTATATATAATATACATATTTTTTTTATATATATTATAATTAAATCATATATTTTATTGTATTTAATTATTAATTTTGTATTAATTGTCCTGTGATTTATGATTTTTTGAAGATTAAGATTAATATTTTATATAAATTGTTTTTTATTATGCAAAAAGTTTTACTATATATTTATCTGCATAATTATAGGTCGTTTTCTGCAGTGTTGGTAGATTGTTATTAAAGTGCATATTTATTTACTACGTGTGTTAAGTTAACAGTGAGTGAATCTTAAGTGATTTCGGTGATTAAATTTGTGATATCTACTACATATAATTACATAATATCAAAAACACAAACATTTATAAGACATTGTTGCAAGTATAAACTTATGGACCTGTTTTGTGTAATATTGTTTTGTTATGTATGTTTCTTTTTTTTTTTCAGCAAAATCTCATATTGTATTTTTTTGGCGGTTAGGTGTAAGAATGGGCTTGCCTAAACCTCGCCGCAATAAAGCAAATTTCTATTCTATTCTATTCTATTCTATTCTATTCTATTCTATTCTATTCTATTATGTTTATCGTCCATACATACAAATGTATACACAATACAACAAATATTTATCTCAGCCTACTATCTTAATCCGTTTTGACCGTTCTACCTGCTTGTTTTAGGCCTGGGATATTGAGAGGGTCTTGTTTCCACTCGTCGATTATGTTGTAGTACGTCGAGAAACTTGAGCACTGAATAATAATGTTAATGTTAAAATTATTATCACTACACTTCAGATGTATCTGTTTTCTTTATTAGCTTTCGGGAATCATCTCTCGCTGTTACCATCCTCGGATAAATCGAGACTAATGATTTCAAAAATTATGTTTACTACGTTGAGGGGGTGTGTGGAGGAGGAAATAGGAGTAGGAGAGGGGGAAGGGGAGGTTTTCTTGACTTTGCTTTACTTGTCGGCGGCCTCCTAGGAGGTCCCGTATGGGGGATGAGAGGCGGGGGTGCATGCCGCGGAGCCGTCGCGGTAAGTGTGATGTGTGACGGTTGGGTCGGCGTCTTGTTACCTAGCGTTCGGGCTCGGGGTAGTGGCGTTTTTTGTATAAAAGTTTTATGACTTCTACGTAAAAGAGGGAGCCACATTTATTGCAAGAAGTGGCTTGGCTATAGCATTGGAAGAAATGAAAGATGCATGAAGTGGCCTGTATGGCGATGGCAGGGAAAACAATTAGCCAGCCAAGCCACCTCTTGCAAAAAATGTGGCTCCCTCTTTTACGTAGAAGTCAATAAACTTTTACACAAAAAACGCCACTACCCTGAGCCCGAACGCTAGGTAACGGTGGATTCACATGGCGATTTTTACCATGCGACGCGACGCGAATAATGCGCACTTGCTGTAACATCCATTGGCGGCCATATTTGGCGATTAAAAAAAAGAGCATCGCAATTAACGCGATTTCGCTGCCGCAACCTGGCAAATTCGCTCGCCGCATAGAATTTCACAGCTTGTGTGACAAAATCGCGTCGCATCGCCATTGTCGCCATCTGAATCCACCTTAACAAGACGCCGACCCAACCGTCACACATCACACTTACCGCGGCGGCTCCGCGGCATGCACCCCCGCCTCTCATCCCCCATACGGAACCTCCTAGGAGCTATTAGGCCGCCGCCAAGGAGGCGACGGATATAGTAAAGCAAAGTCAAGAAAACTTCCCCTACCCCCTCCCCTACTCCTATTTCCTCCTCCACACACCCCCTCAACGTAGTAAACATAATTTTTGAAATCATGTATAGTCTCGATTTATCCGAGGATGGTAACAAATGATTCCCGAAAGCTAATAAAGAAAAGAGGTGCACCTGAAGTTTTTATTATTATCCTGAAGTGATAATAATAAAAACATAACATTATAATTCAGTGCTCAAGTTTCTCGACGTACTACAACAAAATCGACGAGTGGAAACAGTCCAGTAAGATTCAATTACCATATTATATTTATTATTAATTCATGTTTCTGTATTTTTTGGGCTTAATTTTTTATTCAATTGTGAAAAACATTTTTTTGTTATACGAGCCGCTGTCAAAAATTAATTCAAATTATGTTTTTGACAAGGGAGATAATGTCTTCATTAATTACTATAATTATTTCAGAGTTAATTTTTAAGACACGTTTTAGCCGCGACGTGACGTTCAAGCTACGTCATTTAAACAATTAAGATCGATCTCCTCTGAAAAAACTTGTCTCAAATTGCAGCATTTTTTTCTGCCAAGTTCCCTCCCATGAAAATAATTCTGAAGTGGCTCTCAGCACACTGCAGGCGCGGATCCAGGGGAAAGGGGGGGGGGGAGGCTGAAGCCTCCGAAATTTTGCATCGATTTAACATAGCAATAACATAGGATTTGCATACCAGATTTATACGTGTTCCATACCAGTTGCATACGTTTTCGTTTTACTTGCATGTTAACATGTGAGCAATGTAGGAAGTTTCCACACTCTATATATAATAACATTGAGCGTGGCGCATTGCATCGACTGGTCCTCGTTAGATAACCGAAGTCAGGCTACGTCAAGCGTGGTTAGTACTTGAATGGGCGACCGTTTCAAGTAAAAATTACATTGCTCCCTCCCTGGGGTAAATTTATTTCGCTTTCCACCTAGTGCAGTGATGTACTTGTGTGTGCTGGTTCCCCAGGCTTTGGACATCACTTTGGTCCATTGATAAAAAGTAGAGGTGTCCGTGCTGACTGAGGTTTTCCACGGTTCCCTCAGTCTCACCTCAGCGAATGCTGGGACGCGTAATGAACAGGCCGTGCATGGCCACCATCCTTTCCCTAATACCTTATCCCTACCCATTAGCTAATAATACGTCACGCCTTTTAAGGTGTGGATTTATTAACATATTGTATAGCATTTGTTGCAGAGAGTGGTTGGTTTTCCAGTAAAAGTTCGGATTACGGCAGTGGACGCACACGGACGGTCGTCAGTACGTGATCCTCACGACAGTTCCCTCAGCTTCGTGACGGAGCAAGCGCACCTTCAGCTGGACAACCTCTTAGGCGGAGACAAAGTGAGTCACATCTTACTACTATTATTCTCGACTCTGCTGTATCATATTATTTATTATGTACTTTGTAGTTCAATCCTGCATTTCAGTTTGGACTTCCATCGTGTTCCAGGTGACCAGATGAACGTGTTCCTGAACAAGAACTGGCCAGAGATGGTGCAAGAGCTGGGGCCTTCCATCACCGAGGTCCTCAACTTGGTGGTCATCCGGATCATTTCCAGGATCACTGACGTGGTGCCTTTCGACGACATTTTCCCGGACACCCCGCCATTATTACCCGGACACTCCTGCCATCGCCTTAGAAAATGTCCCTTTGTTCCATAAGAATAACACAGGGCATGGTGATTAACAAGGCTGCAAGTGGGAAATTTTCCAAGGCGACGAGTGTACATCAATAAAGAGTTTATTATTGTATTGTTCAGAGTACGGGAGAAAAGTTTAAAAATATGTGATGTCTTCAAAAATTTGTATTTGAAATTTGATTAAAAAAAATCAACGGAATATTAATTATTTTGCGTTCTTCATTGACAAAAACAAACAATTATTAGAGTATAATAAAAGCAAATAAAACTTCAATTTAGTCATATTTTTTTCCAGATTATTATTCATCAATTTTATATTTTGTCATGATATTCTTTACACTCACACACCGAAATCGCAAAGAATCGCATGATTTCGCAGCGATAAAAAATTAAAGAACCTTTGCGATCAGGTGTACAGGAGCACATTTATTAAATTTATTTATTACTGGTTCTAAATATTTATCATAAATTATCATGCGATGCGATACGAAGGCAGAGTGCGACCTTCCTAATAATGTATTAAATTTATAGAGTTAAAAATCTGGTAAATTCCGACTGTTTTTCTATTTGATCTTACTAAGCAGTAATAAAATGGGCGTTGGTTACTTAAAACTATCACAGTCGTATATTCAACCTCTCTTAATTTCTACATAGCTAAGTGGCCAGCAGTGAGGGAATTCATCTCTGACTTTTCAAGGCCGGTCGGTCTTACTTACGTCATAAAATCACAATTACATCTTATTATTACATCGAAGTTCAGACATGTAATTAATTTTATTGTTGCTTCATTTAGTGCAACAAAAAATCTCTCGACATATTATGAAACGAATACATCTTAGCCTCAACTTCACTTGTTTATAAAGTACATTCAAATTCATACAACTGGCGATAAGTTATTATCAATGTTGATTAATATATTGAATCAAAATAAAAACAGATACACTGGTTCACTTGCAATATCAATTGCAAAACATCAACACAGAATTGTTAGCTTGGAGAGAGGATTTCCAGTTTTTTGTAATTTATATTGGTGAAATAAATAACTAAAATAAATAAATAAATAAATAAATAAATAAATAAATAAATAAATAAATAAATAAATAAATAAATAAATAAATAAATAAATAAATAAATAAATAATTAAATAAATAAATAAATAAATAAATAAATAAATAAATAAATAAATAAATAAATAAATAAATAAATAAATAAATAAATAAATAAATAAATAAATAAATAAATAAATAAATAAATAAATAAATAAATAAATAAATAAATAAATAAATAAATAAATAAATAAATAAATAAATAAATAAAAGAATTTAATCTAAAAATTATGAATATTAAGTTTTAGTTCCCGAGTTTTCAAATATAAACCCTTGAGGTGTACTCTATATTTTTATGTATAATAATCCTATATTGTTTTATGTGTGTTTTTATGAATAAGCAATTAAAAAATTGAAATGTACAAAGTATTTTCTCAATGAGGAATATTGTATTCATATTTCATTTAAATAATAAAAACGTATTTAATAATTTAATATAACGCCGCGTAGTAGAAATAGGTATTACTACAAAAAATAATAATAAAATAAAAATAAAATATAATTTAAAAATACTTAAATCTGACAATACACATAACAACTTGCCTCTTTGCTATATAAGGCTATAGTTTCAAGAGACAAAAAAATGTAGTATTGCAATTTTGGGCCAAGGTAATAAAATTAAAAAGAGTACCCATGCAGTTTATAGTTAGCCATCATGCCTACCACTCCTACCAGCCGTATAATGAATAAATATATATATATAGATGGCATGCATATACGTACAGCCTCGTAAAACAAAGCAGACAAAATCCTGAGGTGATATTATTTTATTACCTCTTCAATAAAATAAAGCATATAATATTATGGTCAAAAATTTAAAGTAACAACCCATGGGGCAAATGAAAAGGATTTGCTGAGCAGTCAATTCACTAAAGTGTTAATTTACCCGAAAAAGTGTTATACTTTTATTACAGCCACATTAATTTTTTGCTCAAAAATCAACTTTTTTCAAGCTCTGGTTGGAGATAATTAAATCTTGTGCTATTTATTGTTATAATTATTAGCTAAGTCACAATAGTTGAAAAATTACGCCTTCAATTCATCCTAATCCTATAACCTAATCTTAAAACGCGCGTCTTTTTACCTCAAAAAACACATCTTATTTCCTTCTCGTTAAAAGTGAGGATGAAATGGAGGCAATATTGCCAATATTTCTAACATTTTATGTTTAATAAGAGTAAAGAAGACATAACCTTGTCTTTTTCTCTCTAAAATGATGCAAAATAAAAGGAAATTGGACGAAGAGAGAGCTTAATAGCGAATAAAATATGAAATTTATTTCAACTCGGGTTTATTATAGAGCTTCAATGTTAATTTCAATGCTATATATGTTTGACTGCCCCAAAAAAATAAATTTTTATTTTATTATTTTGTTTTTCACTGCACTTAAAGAGCTGAAATAAAATTATAAAAGATACCATGATATAATAAAATAATACATTAATTTTTTTTAATGGGGATTTAATTTGCTTCAATAAAATGTAAATAAAAATTCAAAACATTAATTTTAACAAATTTCAAATGATAGCTTAAGGATTATATTATACATTCAAGTTAAAAGTCCGCATGAATGAAGTTAATTAACGTTTTTAATGCACCTGGTAGTACATTTCGTACTACATTGAAATCGTAAGTGCACCGCGATATAAAAACTAAAGAGAAAATAATGTTGCACGACAGGTTTTCTCTATCAGCTGATGCATGTTGTGCCAACTTTCTTGTGGCGGCAAATTATTGCATTTCCTTCCTGCAGAAAATATTTTATTATGTGATTAATAAATTATTGATGCACAATTAGCATAACCGATTTATCTCAGTTACTTCAAAGTCAAAAAAGTTTCTGTCGCAATTAAAGAATGCAAAATTATAAAAATTCTCTTACAACTCAAATTTTAATTTAACTACTATATTATGATAGGGTACATATTAACAATAAATTTGACTCAAGTTTCGACCTTTTTGACTCAAATTTGGGGAATCTGAAGGGATTATTAGAACAGTGGCAAAGTATGCAACCCACGCGCAAACCTGAAAACTGTGACGTAGAAACTCCCTAGTTAACACACAACAACTACCTGATATCATAGTTTGAGCGTCAAGGAGTGGTTAGCCATAAATTTTAGTAACAATTTTAGCTATAATTATATAGCTATAATTTTAGTAATTTTAGTTTTTGGAAATCAGCCGGTTTTTCTACCCTAGTATCAATAGTTTTGTCCCTAATATCAGTTTACTTTAAGAGTGATAATCGAAAATATAAATTTATTTCAGGTAAATTTCGTGTGCTAGGCAGTTTCTACGTCACGTTTTGGCGCTAAATTCAAAAGAAGAAAGATTTTTAAAAAAATTCCATATCTCCAATTTTAAAAATTGAAACTTTTTTGTTTTGTGACATTTTAGTTTCCAGGAATAGAGCATCTTAAAAAAAAATTAAAATAAATGTAGGAGAATTCCCCATTTGAAAATCAAAAGAGGAATCAATTTTTTAAAAGATATTTATCTGATATTTACCCGAGTCAAAATAAATTTATCTTGTATTCGCTTCTGTCCTCGTCAAATTTCCTCCTATTTTGCATAATTTTAGAGGGTAAAAGACAAGATCGTATTCTTTATTATATGACAAGATTTATATGTATTTTCTCTTTTTTCTCTTATTGAATGTAAAATCATGTTAGATTGTTTCCATTTCATCCTCACTTTAAGCGAGGAAAAAACAAGATGTCTTTTAGAGGAAAAAAGACGATATAAGATTATAATATATAGGTTTAACATGAAAAGGATTACTTGAAGAAAAAATTTTCTACTATAGGGATTGTACTTGCATGAGTTTTTTTTTTTTTTTTTTTGCTTTCAACATTATTTAAATAGTTAAAAATGTTAATTTTCCTCGATGACAGACAAGGAGTACTTGGAATTACTTAGTGAAGTTGGTAGAGTGCATCGGGGCTTAATTTGCTTGTCGGAAAGGCGCTTATTACCATAACAAATAATTACATCATAATTATATAGCACGGAGAACATGTTCTCTGGTTATAACATGTCCCTGAATTAACAGCAGGCAAACCAATCCTGTAGACTCCCTCGAATATTTTACATGACAATAATATATGTACATCTCTGGACATCACGAACGTTACTCCTGCCTCACTTGCTAGAGCTGCAGCTTCAATAGACAGAGAGATGCAGATTTGTAATTTTGAGAGATGTAAGAAGAGCACCCAGTCTAACAATATCAAAATAGTTTTGGTTCACCACGCCTCCATGGACTGCGTGGTAACGTCTACAAACAAAGCAGGAGTAACGTTCGTGGTGTTCATAGGTGTACACTTGTCGCTTCGGAAAATTTCTCCTTTTCAGCCTTGTTAATCACCATGCCCCGTAATAATAACACAGGTATGTTGATTAACAAGGCTGTAAGTGGGAAATTTTCAGAGGTGACTAGTGTACTATAATATCTCGTATAACATCGTTAAAACCCTAGATTTCCTTATAGATCAAGTATTTATATATTTCGTAATAAAAACCTAGTCTCTTCTCCGTTTTACGACACAGCATTCTTTTTCGTCAAATAAAATGTTCGACCTTCACAGCAATCAAGTACCTGTAGTACATACACCGAGCTGCTATATAAACGGTGGAGTGCGCGGAGTGCGAGCTAGTTGGTGCCATGGAGCGACTCTCTCTCTGGCTGATGTTGTGCTCTGCAGCGCTCGGAGCATCGCGGAAACTACGTGAGTTGCAATTTCTCTTCGTGTCGCAAAAATCCCTTAATGGACACCATCTGCTGGTACACTTCATTCAAACAAGAATGTACAGTTGTCACCTCGGAAAATTTCCACTTGCCAGCATTGTTAGTCACCATGCCCCGTAAGAATAACATAGGGCATTATGGTGATTAATTAACAAGACTGCAATTGGGAAATTTTTCGAGGATGAGTGTACATTAAAAAAAATGAGACTTGGCTTTAATTAATTTCAAACTCATCTTTGATGGAAGACATAAAGGAATTTTGGTGCATGGTTTTATAGCCTGGGAAACCGACTTAAAATAAAGTTAATCTTTTCTTCGCTATTAAACCCTCCTCTCGTCTTTTCTCCTCTTATTTTGCACCATTTTAGAGGGAAAAAAAGGTGAAAAGATGAGATTACGTATTTTTTCCTCTTCTTGAACATAAAATATTAGAAATATTATCTTCATTTTATCCTCACTTTGAGCAAAGAGGAAATAAAATGTGTTTTTGAGGTAAAAAGATTAGATTTAGATGTGTAAGACGAGAGTTGAAGACGTAATTTTTCAACTAGGGCATCCTTAGTAGCCGGTACATTATTCCCATATTTTCAATGTACAGTCGTTGCCATGAAAAATTTCTCTTCGCCATGTCCCGTAAAAATAACACAGAGCATGTGGTAATTAACAATTAAGGCTGCAAGTGGGAAATTTTCCAAGACGACGACTACGACGAGTGTACTTTTAAAAAAATGAGACTTAATTAGCCTTAATTAATTTCTAACTCATCTTTGATAGAGATTAATTTGGAGAAATGATTTTGGCGGTTTAGCCTAAAAATATATTGTTGATCCACCAAAAAATTAATAATTATGTTTTTACTGTTGTGAATTATGTTATAGTGTTATAGCTTATCACCGTGCTCTGTTTATGTGAGATTGGGCGTGAGCATTTTGAGCTTAAAATTGCCAGTCAAGCTTTTCCTGGGTGAATATTTGCTAGTAAATTTAGCGCAAGATTCACAATTTTCTATGACGTTTCTAGGATTTTTGATAACTTCAATTTATTGATATTACGAACATAGTATTTTACACTCAGTTATGGCGTCCTTAAATAAAGAAACAAAAAGTTATTAATTATATTAAATTCAATAAGAAATTATTGTGTTATCTTATATGAGGGTTAACGTTCCAGCTGATGGCATCAAACCTTGCAGTAGGAACGACCCGGACCTGAACGAATGTGTCCTGAGAAACGTCAGGGCGGCCATTCCCTTCGCCGTCAAAGGTATGTAATACTGAACAATATATTATGTACCTATATATCAGCGTGCCTGCATGTGAACACTTTAATACGTACTTCATATTAATTAATTAATTACCGGGCATTTGACGCAGTGCTATGAGCATCTGGTCGTGAGTTCGATCCCAGGCACCGCCAAACTTTTCACAAGTGGCGGTTGCTAAAGAACACCCACTCGTACATCCGGTGGGTGATTGATGGCATCCTACATTAATTGCTGACCATCCTGACTAAAGTTTCCATGATTTCCTTAATCACAACCAGGTGAATGCTGGGAGGAAAGACCATGACCTCCTCGGTTCGGAACATACCTTCAAAGTCTTAATTAAGCAATATGTTAGGTCGGGTCCACAATCACTACGTTTACATGACGGTGTGTTTAATGCGCATTCGTTGACGACGGATAATGTTATTCTTATGAGGCGTCGTCAACGGATCCGTATTAAACATCGTCATGTGAACGTAGTGAATGAGCCGGGAAGTTAAATTAGTCACTTGTGACCAGTGCCTTACAACAGGCTTCGGTCCCTTAACATAATAGACTATAATGGTTCCATTTTTTTATTTTATAATTAGAAAATATACATAAAATTATGCCTTTCTGATTTTTTTTTACATTATTTGGAGTGCGGGAACTAATTAAAAAAAAATAAAATATCTGAATTAGGGTGGTACAACCTGATGGGACAACCGTGACGTCATCAGCAGCCAATCACAGTGTGAGAAAATGACGTCATATCTTAAATGTTTTTTTTTTTAAATTGGTTCCCGCACTCCAAAAAATCTGAAAAAATTCAGAAAAGCATAATTTTAGGTATATTTTCTAATTATGAAATAAAAAAATGCAACCATTATTGTCTATTAACCCTCCTGCACGCTATACGTACCCGCCGTACGGTCCCTATATAAGATAATTAACCGTGCTGCAGGCTACCCGTCGTACGGACTGCCCCCACTGGACCCACTGCACGTGGCGGAAGTTCGCGTGGACGACACGGGGACGTCCCACCAGGTGGCGCTGGACCTCACCATGAGGGACGTGGACATGTCCGGACTGAAGGACGCAAGACTCAAGTCCTTCAAGTGAGTCCTCTAGAGAGATGAAATGAGTCTGGACAGCCAGGTGATTTGTTTTATTGCATAAATGGATAGAGCGTGCAAAGTTATGCTACCCTGATTATTTAGAGACCAGGGACTATTTTTTTTTAAATATTGAATGTCCTTTTTGTGACGTCACGAGGCGGCAAGTCTTATCTTTTTCTAATGAGCGGCGTCTCGTGACGTCACAAAAAGAACTTTCAATAATTTTTTAAAATTAGTTCCCTGCCTCTAAAAAATGTAAAAAAAATCAGGGTAGCATAACTTTGCACGCTCTATCCATTTCTGCAATAAAAAATTTGAGGGCAATAATCCATTGAACCCTTGCTGAATAGCCGGTTGATTTATTTTATATCATATTTATAGAGAGTACCTTCAGTTATGTAATGTCAGAATTTTTTTCAGAAATTTTTAAAACATGTACCTAAAATCATGCTGTGACCTCATGGATGGCATGCATCATGGCCGTTTTATAACTGCTTTAGTAGAAAAACAAATACATCTTTAACTCATTCATTCCAAATTAAAACCTATAATCTTATTGCATCTTCGTACCTCAAAATCACATCTTATTTCTTCCTCGTTCAAAGCGAGGATCAAATGGAAATAAATGATGAATAAGAGGAAAGATGACGTCGTAATCTCGTATTTTTTCTTCTTTTTTCCCCCCTCTAAAATGAAGCAAAATAGGAGGAAATAAGACGAGCAGAGACGTTGAAAGTGAATCAAAGTTGGTAACAGAGATGGCAATTATTTCTACTCGGGTATGACGTCATTACATTTAGAAAATTCTCTTAATGATGTTAAAGGTTTAAATGAAAGAAAATTGACGGTACATTTCATATTAACTGAAGATATTAACTCTCTTAAAAATTTTTCATTACAAAATTCTCCAGGTTGATTGATCAGACACGGACATGTTTCAGGGTGGACCTGGAGAAGGGAGAGATGTCCTGGACTGGCGTGCTGCCCGTGTTCGCCATCATCGGACATTACAAAGTGTCCGGCCGCGTGCTCGTGCTGCCCATCCGGGGAAACGGAGCAATGAACCTCACGCTGGGTGAGTCACCAAACTTTTGATCTGGCTGTGAAAATTATTTCTCATTCAGGCTGCCATGCAGTAGTATGTCTTATAGTTTGCTGAACTGCAAAACCAAATTTGTTGAGAATCATTCAGCAGTTAATCAATCTGCACTTTTATTTTCAATTTGATTATTTTATTACACCAAATATCTTTTTGGATGGATAGTATTGCTTTAAGGGTATGGTAACACGCCCAATGTTAAAGAAAATTCCACGCATGAAAATTATGAAACTTCTTAAAATGTTCTCCTCTATATACCTTATCAGTATAGAGCTAAAAATAGCAGGTGTACAAATTTGAGGTAGTTTTTGAGTTATTAATTTTTAAATTTGACTAATTTAACACGGAGAAATTGAAATTAAATTAAGTCAACCTTAAAAATTCAAAACTCAAAATTCTCAAAAACTAAATGGAATTTGCATACCTGATAATTTAGCTAATAATAGGGGATGTAAAGGTGAACATTTTAGAATATGTTCCATAGTTTTGTGGGATTTTCTTTTAACATTGCATGGGCGTGTTACTTTACCTTTCACCTAGAAATTAAAAATAGTCATTTTGAATAGTTTGGTTAATGTGGTAGTAATTTTTGTATCACTAAATGTCACGTTAAAAGTTTATGATTAATTAGTTTGCTTTTACAGAGGAGGTGAACTTCTCGCACAAATTCAAGATGGCGGCTCCGCGCAGGCGGGACGGTCATGAGTTCCTCGAGGTTGAGGACAGTGGTCTTGAGTTTGAGGCCGCGCGGTGTCACGTGCGTCTGGAGAACCTCTTCAACGGGGAGAAGGCCCTCAGTGAGTTCCTTCAGTTCCCCGAGTTGAAATATGAGTATTAGTTGTCACTGTTCCCTATTATAGTTGAAAAATTACATCTTCAACTCGTCCTTTACACTTCTAAATTTAATCTTTTTACCTCTAAAACACATCTTATTTCCTCTTCGCTCAAAGTGAGGATGAAAAAATGAAGACAATATTTCTAACAATTTATGCTCAAAAAGAGGGAAAAAAACGTATTTTCGTCTTTTTACCTCTTTTTTCCTTTAAGTGGTGCAAAATGAGAGGAGAAAAGACGAGAGGAGAGCTTAATAACTAACACAGAATTTGAAATTTATTTTAATTCAGGTTGCTTTACTTTTAATGTCTCTCCTCGTATTTTTTCCTCCTAGTTATTTTCGAGGGAGAAAGAGGGGTAAAGACAAGCTAACTACGTCTTTTTTCCTATAACTCTACATAAAATGTTAGAAATTTTATCTTTATTGCATCCTCACTTTGAGCGAGAAAGAAATAATGCTTTAATTTTTAAGGTAAAAATACGTAATAAGATTAGGTTTAATGAGTTGAAGATGAAAATTTTCAACTAGCTTGTTATCTCCCATTACCTCTTTATATGGTTCCATTGAACTTAGATGTAAAAAAAAATCTCATTAAATGTGCTTAAAAAGATGCACTGAACAACTAAGATCAGCATATTCTTGATATGTATTTCAAATTAAAATTTAATTAAAATTGTGCTGATTTTATTTTAGTTACACTTTTAATGGTTGTTTTTATTTTGTGTTTTTATGTCGAAATCATTTCTATTCAATGGACAACATACATGAAATTTTTTTACTGCAGAAATAAATGAAGGGTACCAAGTTATGCTACTTTGAATTTTTTCAGATTTTTTCTTTGTCCCGGAACTATTTGTAAAAAATTATTAAAATTTTTGTAAGTTTTGTTGCTCCCCCCCCCTAGCTGAATCCTTAATAAAAAGGATAAGGCCTAAACGCTTACTGATACCTTCAGGGGGCGTGGCCGCACTTTAAATGTATAAATATATATTTTAACTAGTTCCTTGACTAAAAAAAATCTGAAAAAAAATCAGAGTATAGCATAACTTTGCAACCTCTAACAAAAAAAAAAAAAAAAAAAAAAAAAAAAACATGTAGGTTGTCCATCGCACGATGAATATGATCTGACGTGTTTTCAGGCGAGCAGATGAACGTGTTCCTGAACGAGAACTGGCAGGAACTCATCAAGGACTTGGGACCGCCCATCGCCGAGGTACTCAACGTGGCGGTGGCCAACTTCGTGAAGACGCTCTTCAAGCAGGTGCCGTACCAAGAGATCTTTCCCGAGGCCTAGTGGATGTGACACGTGATCCTAGCTACCTCTACATTTTGGGAAATTTTGACACGTAGAAAAATCCCTAGTTGAAAAATTTCGTCTTCAACTCATCCTTTACACGTCTAAACCTAATATTTTTACCTCAAAACACTCTCGCTCAAAGTGATGATGAAATGAAAACCATATTTATAATATTTTATATGCTCAAGAAGAGGACAAAAGATGTAATCTCGTCTTTTTCCCTCTTATTTTCTCTAAAATGGTTCAAAATACGAGGAAAAAAGACGAGAGTGTAACAACGAATGAAAGATGAAATTTATTTCAACTTGGGCTAACAAGTAAGTTGGAGAGACTCGGTTCATTTTTAGCGACAAGATTTAGCTCTCGATTCAGACTGTGCAGTCAACCATGCAGAAAATAAAACTTTGATTTTAATAAACTCTGTGTAAAATCAAGTACAATTGTCGCCTTGGAAAATTTCCACTTGCAGCCTTGTTAATCACCATGCCCCGTAAGAATGACGCAAGACATGGTGATTAACAAGGCTGCAAGAGGGAAATTTTCCAAGGCAATAATACAATTTTGTTTTTTAATTGGATATGTGCTTTCCACGCTACGTGTCATATATAATCGGAAATAATATTACAAACTTTCACCTGGGCCGTATTAATTTATTATATGGAAAGAGGCATTATTATTTAGTTTTATAATGTTATCATTCCCAAACATCATTGAAGTTATGTAACATATTTAAAAATGTCATATCAGTTATAATAAAAACAATAAACGATTTCACTACAAGCTGGTTTTAATTATTTCAACCGATTACGAACAAAGATTTTCAAAATTTGACGAGAAAAAATATATCCATTTGTTCTTTTCACTGCAGCTTTAATTGAGCTCAAATATATACGAGCTTTTCAGTTTCGGCTTACGCCAAATATACGGCGCCCTAATTGACTAAAACTCGGCATGCGTCCATTATCTTTGGCGATCATGCTATGCCTTGATTTTGACATGCATGCAGTCTAGAAAATTTGGCGCAAGCCCAAAAAATGCATTGCATGGATTGACAAACTTACAAAAGTTAGCTGACTTTAACATTAATTAAGTTGTGGTCTATAATATGTTACGAGGATAATTGGAGATTGAAGCTTACTTTGCAGCAAAGTCTTCTGCTCGTTGTTAGTAAGCAAAGTATTGTTGTGCAATGTCTGTCGCGTGAAAGGAAAAACATGTGGGACCGTTGTTGATTTACATGTTAACTTATGGAAAATGGCCATTAATTATAAAGTTAAAACAGTTACATAGCGCCAACAATGTCATCACATTCTCTGCTCTGGTGGCAAAATTAGGCACTACGTCGTCCCATGTTTAACAATGAAAAAGGCTTCATGCGACAGACATTATAAACAATGGTTTGTTACAACCATTGTGATTTTAGCTCTGTTTGTAAATAAACAATGAGAAGGAATTGATTTTTATTAATGAACGTTATGTTTCATTTACGATGTACATAAGGTTTATCAATAGAAATCGATTCCTTCTCACAAACAGGGCTATCTCTATTATTCTAGCCATCTCCCTAAAACAATTAATGATTCACAAATGTTGATTAAAGTCTTCAAGTCAGCTGATTTTGCTGAGTCGTCCTAACTATGTAACCTATTTGTAAAAAGTATCTCGAAAGACCATTTCAATATTAAAATTCTTTTTAGGGGGAAATGTATTATTCTTAATTCAGAATATTATTATATATCAAATGTGGACGATTCACGAAAAAGTTTTCCAGAAAGTTCTTTATCTTTCACACTAAACGTTGTTTTAGCATCAGCCTAATTCAATGACACTATAAACGCGGTTAGTGAGAAACCTGGATAACTTTCTTCGTGAATTGCGTCCAATGTGTTTTCAAATTAACAGATTCTGTAATTTCTAGTGAAAATTCAACAATTTTATTGTATGCGGATTATGGAGAAATTTTTCCCACCACGGAGTACTTGAATTCGACACATTGAATTTTAATAATCAATTCAAGAGATTAGTCACACATACAGCCTGTAAGGTATGCAACTTCACGAGCTTGGGAACCATGCAGTGCAGCCTGGATCAAGTTAAATCTGCCACTAATGCGCTGGGATGGAGTTCAATCTGCCACTGCGATGCGCCTGTGTTTCAAAATTACAAGAAAAATAAAGAACCCTTTCAAAGATTAATGATATATTTTTATAACTTTAAAATAATTGTGTCATAAATTAAATAATTATACTTCAATGTAATTATTTATATCTGATCTTGTTTATGGCTGATTTAGTTATGAAGTCTTATGTACTTAAAACTAAACTTAAATGTTTGATGTAATATTTTCTATTAAAAGCCATTTGAAATTTAATTTGAATTGAATTTAAGAGGAAATAAGGAAATGGATTTTTGACTGACCGCCAAATGTGTTAATTTTATATTTTTTAATAACATGTAATAACCCTTCAGAGTGTGACGAAGCAACTATAGTTATACTTTTTACGTATTTAATTAAACTAAAAATTTAAATTGTGTAATTTGTGTATGATGCTATAATGTAATACGATTTTTATAATAAAAACTTTTACGAGCTGAATTGAACTGACCAGTTCGAAGGATTTTCTTAAAGTACAAGTCAAATTATTTGTCATGAAATAAGAAAAAAATACATAATATAAAATTATTCTTTTTGTTCCTAAGTATTCATACATTTTTTCTTAACTGAACCCGGCCTGTTGTAGGGCACTAGTGTGACTTTACCCGAGTTATAAACTTCATCTTTGATTCACTTCAATAGTGAATTCCCTCCTGTTTTGCATCATTTTAAAGGAAAAAAAGGGGAAAATACGAGATTACGTATTTTTTCCTCTTCTTGAGCATAAAATGTTATAGAAATATTATTGTCTCCATTTCATCGTCACTTTGAGCGAAGAGGAAAAATAAGATGATGTGTTTTAGAGGTAAAAAGATTATAGACGTGTAAAGGATGAGCAGAAGACGAAATTTTTCAACTAGGTACACTTCCCGGCTCTTCGTCAACCTCACCTAGTATATTACGTCTAGGGTTTTATGGGTCCCTTCCAAACCGGGGGAGCCATGGCCTATGCCAATCCATCTCAGCATTTGCCTGGTTGTGACTGAAAAAACCATGGAAACCTCAGTCAGGATGGTCGGCAATTGATGGAGGATGTCATCAATCATCTCCCGCATGCACGAGTGAGTGTTCTTTAGCAACCATCACTTGTGAAAAGTTTGGCGGTGCCTGGGATCGAACTCACGACCATCCGATTATGAACCAGATGTGCATACCACTGCATCAAGTGCCTAGTAGTAATATACCTACGAAATTATCATGACCCATGAAACAATAAACAATTTTTTACCACGGTCGGTTGCTAGTATATCAAATAATTTTTATGCATGATAGGAAAAAACTGCATATATTGCTATAATAATATATAGCATGTATTTATTTGTGCATGGAACTTATATAAAAACATTTATATAGTAACAGTCTACTTTATGCTTGTATTTAATTCATTTGTGAATAATAAAAATCATTACAGAGATATTCATGAATTTAATCTCTATGGTCATTAAAATAATTCATTAAAATAAATTAAAAAATAATTAAACAAAGTGTAGAAGAGATGGAGTTTTTCATTTCGATAAAAAAAAACATGCAAAAAAATGCATAGCAACAAAATATATTCTCTGCTGTGCAAGGTTAAGGTAAAGCAAAAAGGGACGCCCTCCAAGGGAGCGTGAAGGTTCTCTGAGGTCATATCTTTCTGGTAGTGATCGTCCAAGCAGCGCGAACAAAGTTATTCCTCCCTGACTCAAAGGCACAGTTGGGCACATTTGGGCACAGTTATGCTTCCCAGTTAGGGGAATCGTTGCTCCCATTTGTTCCACAATAGGGCACAGTTGCATAAATGGGTATACCATTTAGCCAACTGTGCCCTATGGGGAACAAATGGGTATCCCATTTTGTGCCAAACTTCTGAATTGGGAGCAATGTGGAAATAGCTTGAATAGCTTAATTATATGGCATTTGTTTATTTATATATATATATATATAATATATATAATATAATATATTATATATATAATATATATAATATATTATATTATATATAATATATATTATATATATAATATATATCATATATTATATATATAATATATATAATATATTATATATATAATATATATATTCCAAAATCCATATCTTATAAATTGATTCTTTATATTTTATGTATTTAAAGCCGTCAATTAAAGCCGCCTCCGTAATTAAATTATTGCTTTTCAATGGACTTAATTAAAAAGGAAAAAGCATGAACATTGATTGTTCATATAATGTCTACATACATATTACATTCATTAAGTAGATTTAGATAAAAAAATAAATATTGTTACCATTTTTTTAAAAAACTTTTGTTGAAAAATAAGGTAAATTATAAGTAAGTCAGATTATCTTTAAAACCTTGTTGCAGACAATTACGTGGCATAACCACATTTACCCAATTTAAAATTAATGTCAAGACTGTATGAGATGAAAGTTTCATTGGAGTAGCACGATTGAAGTAAAAGCACAATATTTTTTACATAATATTTATTTCATTTCTAAAAATAAAAGTCAGTCACATATTTATATATTAACTACTTGAAGGAAATTCTTAAAATCACTATTCAATATATATATATATATATATATATATATATATATATATATATATATATATATATATATATATATATATATATATATATATATATATATATATATATATATATTAAAACTAATAAAAAACAAAGATGAGCTTGGCTAAGTAAGATAATGGCGTCAGCAGCTTGAGAGTTGTTCCAATTGAAAAATAACTTAATGAACCCTACAAAAACATTTTCAAAGACTTAAGAGTTTTTCAAAGTGCTTTTATTGAACTTCATAGCAGGGAGAGTTATCCATTACATAGTTGTTCTTTCCTGCTTCCACCAGGGCACATTTGATAGCCACACGAGACCAATGAACAATATGTGAATCAATATCGATATTGACTAATTTATGCATGTGCGGAACAGGCATTCCAATATGGACAGGTTCTGTGTTGCATTTTTTTAAAATAAAATAAAAATTGTCAATGTTGACACTAGACTCCAAGAAGAAAATTTTTTCTACAATACAATGACGACCATTGCACAACTTGACCAAGCTGTTTGAAAATTTTTTGTACACATAGTAGGGTTGGTAAAATCTATTTTTAAATTTCAATGATTTGCAGAGATGAACCTTTGTAATGTCCATATGATCACTGAGAATTACTGCAACTTCTTCATCACTTAATTCAACTGAAGAATTTTGCAACGTGAAGAAATGTGACCGATTGGTTGGAGGAGCAGATTTAGCTACCATGCTGCATACTTTCTTTTCAATAATTGGTCTCAATTTAATGTGCATTAAAAGGAAAGGGAAAATACATCTTATTGCAATTCTGTTAGATATTTGTATTGCTACACCATATCCACTGTTGACTAACTGTTTCAATTGGTACATCTCTGATTCACATGGGAAGGCGGAGTTGGCCCACAAGGGCCCACAATTTCTCACTGTGCTTACAAGATGTAATAATAAGTGTGTATTATACAGCATTTTTTCTTCTCCGTAAAGTCTCTGTACATCACATACAAACAATGTCAGCATTTTTTGGCAATTTTCCAAATCTTCTTCTGATATATCTTTGCCTAGCAGGATTGTTATTGAAACAACCAGAAGTGCCCAGTGCTCAACATATTTTCTGGGCATAATGTCAATAATACATGGAAGTGAGTATAATAACAACCAATTTCTCCATTCAGATCCTTTCCATTGTTTTCTTTCTTCGATGTCATGAGGAAGTCTATGAATTTCATTTGGAATACTTATTGCTTTAAAAATTTTAGATAAGTAGAATTTTTTTGCTGGACCCCCTATATAGTATGGCACAAAGCAAGTTGACATCCAAACCTCCGTAATTGCTTTCACAACTCCGAGACATACAGCATGCAAGTATTCGACAGAGAATCCACGGACAATGCAAAATTCAGGGATTAAAATTAATGGAGTTGGGCCTCTTATGCCAGCAACACTGATTTTTCCCTCATGAGCAGATTTCATTGACTCCAAAAATTCTTCATCTGTTCTATCTCTTATCACCTCCTCTTGAATAGGGTATTTTACGTAGTTGTTTACTGATTCACCAGGGTGGTAACACCACGGACAACCAAAATAGCCATTATATTTCTTCATATTCAAAATCAATGCTCGAGCTACGGAGTCAACAGAGCAACATATAGGTTTGAACTTAAAATTTATAATTCTGTCATTATAATGAACATCTACTCCATCATTTGCTAAACATAAAGCTCTCTCACAGAAAGGTAGTAAAAAGAGTTCCATTTTAGGTTCCTCCACACCAATCCAGAGGCCAGCAATGATTATATTTTTTGCTCTGAGCTCAGGAGGTAATTCATTCACGAGTAATTGTATTGGAGTCATCCCTTGCTTAGAGCCATGGAATAAAGGCGCAGAGTCAATGTTGAAATTGTATGTTGCAGTTAACTCCATAGATTTAAGCATTTTTTTATATAATTCTGAATCTGTGATGTCTGATATAAGGCCATTGGCTGATGGTTTAAAGTTTATAATTCTGTCTGCTAAATTGTTGACCAAGAAAATTTTCCTTAATTGAGATGCAACATCAAAAGTAACAAAATAGTTGTTGTATTTTAAATTGACGGTAATTTTTTCATTGCAACCAGAACATGTTAAGGATTCATTTGAATGACAGTCGTTACGTGAAATGCACTTGATATACGAAAAGCATTTTTTACAGTAAAAATGATAGTCTATCATCTCAAATGTTGTGGAAAAATATTTTTTAAATAAATAAACTGTCCTTGGCAGTACATTTTTACCAAACATTAAATTTATCATATCTAACAAATCTTGTAGCTGTGAATCACTGCTTGAATATTTAACGTAAAATGCCAATACTTCCATAAAAACCTCCCCTTTTGTTAAACCATTTGCTCCTACGATTTCATCCCAATTTTCTGCAAGTAAAGGATCATTTTCTGCCATATCCGAATCATCTTGGCACTTGTCCGAGAATTCTGACGTTCCATCACTCTTTTCTTGTGAGTCATTGTGGTGGCATGGGTCCAAGAATCCTGAAGCTCTATCTTCTTCTTTTGAGTAGTTCCCAAACTCTGCTGTTGATTCACTTTCTGAAACAAAATAAACAATGCTTAAAAACTAGTGCCAGTTAAATCTAAAAGAAAGAACAGAAAATAGCAAACTTCCATGAAATTTTTTATTGCAAAAATGAAAAGAGGGTATCAAATTATGTCACCCTGAATTTATTCACATTTTTTGGAGTCCTGGAACTATTTTTAAAGAATTATTGAAAGTTCTGTAATTTAAGTTGGCACCCCTGAATCCTTAATAAAAATGGTAGGGCAAAAACGCCTATTGACGCCTCCAGGAAGCGTGGTCGCACTTTCAATAACTTTTTAAAAATAGCTCCAGGACTGAAAATAATCAAAAAAAATTCAGGGTAGCACAATTTGGACTGAACTTAGATGGGGTTGTGAGAAGAATAGCCAAGAAAGTACCTTCTTCACCAGCTGCGCAGGAGGGATCCGTATTTGTATCATGAAGATAATCAGGGCCGACCTCAGGTTCATTCTGAAATAGTTAAATACATCTTACAAGGATTGCCAAATATAGTCAAGGTTACAACAATGGGTAAAGAAAATGATTACTGACATTACTCTTTTTCATTGCAGAAATGGATGGAAGATACAAAGTTATACTGCTGTAATATTATTTCACATTCTTATGTGTCCAGAAAGGATGCTATTAAAATAGCTCCTGATATTTAAAAAAAAAAAAAAAAAAAAAAAAAAAAAAAAAAAAAAAAAAAAAAGGTAGCGTGACTTTGCACCATTTAATTATTTCTGTGATATAAAAAATTAATGTCAATAATCCATTATTTTCTAACAAAATACACAGCATAATTAAATGTGATGGACATCATTTTGTTTGAATAATACACAACCAACTTGCATGGATTTTTTTTTTATTGCACAAATGAAGAGAGGGTACCAAATTATGCGACTTTAATTTTTTTACAATTTTTTTTTAATCCCAGAACTATTTTCAAATAATTATTAAAAGTGCGGCCACGCCCTCTGGAGGCATCATGGCCCTATCCTTTCTATTAAGGTTTCAGGGATACTAAATTAACTTAAAGAACTTTCAATACTGATTTAAAAATAGTTGCCAAACTAAGAAAAAAAAATATTTTGTAGCAGCAAAGTTTGGTACTCTCTTATCCATTTCTGCAATTAATTTTTTTCATGCAGGTTGTCCAGTGTGTTCCAACTTTTATTGTTGTTTGTTTTTACATCTGGAAAAATTTTAATTTTATTTTTAATTTATTTTTATATTTATTTTTTTGTAAATGGTTTTAATAGTATTTGCTTGGATTTAGGATTTTCTTGAAAGTATAAACAATAAAAAATATACATAAATGTCATCATCCATGTTATAGATTGTACAAAAAAATGTTTTGGGTTTAAACATTACCAATATTACACCATTTTGAACGTAACTCTGCCTGCCTGCTCGAGCAAAATAAATGGGAACGTTGCACCAATCAGAAAAAAAAAATCTTTTGAATAAGTGAGTGACGTAGCATCTGGAAAAATTACTTGGCACATTCTCTACTAATTTACTGAATGGAAATCCCAAGAAAAGGGAACTACTTTAAAGCAAACAGACAACAGCGCTATGACATACATTATATAGAGAAAGTAGATTAGGTGTAAAAGAGGCCTTGCCTAAACCTCACAGTAATAAAGTTAATTTCTATTCTACTAGCTAGCTAGTTATTGCTATTATGTCAGAGTCTAACAGAATTTAGTTTACGCGTTGACTCAATGATGCCCCTATTACTTACCTGTTACCAGTTATGCCAGTGGAGTTGTTCAGTCCACGCATAAATTAAAATCAGTTAGACAGAAGTTTAAATTTGCAGAGCAATCTTTCTATTGTTGACTAACAAATAGAAAAAAATTTAAATTAAAAATACAATGGCTTGTGATGTTACTTGTATTAGTCAGAGAATCTTGTTTGAGATGGTAATATATAATAATAGTAAACTTAACGCGGCAAATGTAACTAAGCTACTGTGATCGTTTCTCCCAATATAAACACCTATCTTAATACGAGAACTCAACTCCCTCCAACCCTTACTATGTCTTGTTACTGTATTTTGTACATAACACCAAGACTACAATTTCTCCATCTCTCCTCCAGCAACTCCCACCCCAACTTATCAATCATCGCAGTCACACTCTCAAATTTTTTTCTGACCTCCGTGCCATCTCTCATCAACTTGCACCTTCCCATACGCCCCATTACTCTCCTGGCTGCTCTTTTCTGCACCTTCTCCAATGGACAACATACAAGAAAATTTTTTATTGCAGAAATGAATAGAGGGTACCAATTTATGCCACTCTGAATTCTTTCAAATTTTTTTGAGACCCAGAACTATTTTTAAATAATTATTGAAAGTGCGGCCACACCCCCTGGAGGCGTCAATAGGCGCCCAGTCTCTATATCCTTTTTATTAAGGGTGAAGGGGTGCCAACTGAAATCAC
Source organism: Siphlonurus alternatus (assembly GCA_949825025.1). NCBI lineage: Eukaryota > Metazoa > Arthropoda > Insecta > Ephemeroptera > Siphlonuridae > Siphlonurus > Siphlonurus alternatus. The sequence continues at coordinate 4,383,915 of OX463781.1, read as the reverse complement.
AGGACTTTCACTAATTATTTAAAAATAGTTCCAGGTCTCAAAAAAATCTGAAAAAATTCAGAGTAGCATAATTTGGTACCATCTATTCATTTCTGCAATAAAATTTTTTCATGTATGTTGTCCATTCTTTTCCCACCAACACTCCTGTATGGATCCCAAACACTGCATCCATACTTGAGCATTGGTTTCACCATGGCTCTATAAGCACTATCTCTCACCAAAGAACTAGCTCATTTCAGATTTCTCATAACGAACTCCAAATTCTTTCTGCTGTAAAAAGTAACCTGCTGAATATGTTCGTTCCACATCAATTTCTAATGTAACAAAATCCATCCTGATCAACATCTAGATAATAAGGTAATGATGTAAACAATCAAAAATAAATTATAGGCTGACTATTACCTGGTCGGCATAGTTGGCAGCATTTTCTCCAGTGTCAACATCAACACGGCCTTGTTTGGCCTTTCGAACTGAAAAAAATAAAAATAAATAAATAAATAAATCAATGCTAGTAAAAAAAAAGATAAATAAGGGCCAAATAATGACATCAATATAATGTATGAGAGCCTGTGGATCAAACGAGATTAAAGACCTATGCACGCTAAGATTAAGATTAGTTTCCCGCTAAGGTTAGTTCCTATCTCATTTTACTGATGATGATTTGTAGTGAAAATGTTCTTTGGTCCAGTTTCATCTGCTGGCTCTCATATATATTTATATGGTAAGCGGACCTAATACCCCCGGACGAAATACCCCCGGACCAAATATCCCCGCCCAGACCGGACGAAATACCCCCGGACGAAATATCCCCGGACGAAATACTCCCGGACGAAATACCCCCGGACGAAATACCCCCTTGTAAGTGCAGAGGGGCGGGCGACCAACACGGGAGGGGAAGTTGACTTTATTTATAAAGTCTGTTTTTCTGTCGTTTGTCTGACGTCACGCGCGTCGTATTAAAGAAGGAAGTTAGCAACGTTAGGCCAATGCATTATGCATTAATTTATCATATCATTCATATCGAATTAAAATTAATGTGTAATATATTTTGATACGATACATTTTATGCATGTCAATTATTAGTGTTTATTGCATTTTTTTTAGATTTTTTTTTTAAACTAAAATTTTTCAAAATCGTCCCTATATAACTTTTTAAATTAAAAAAAAAAATTAAGTAAATTTTTTTAGTGTAATTTTTTAATTCTGATTCGATTGGTATAGGTCTAAAAATGCAATATTTTTTATTGTTTTTGGTCCCCCGGTACTATATTATAGGTGCCGTGAACACTTAACGTAGCATGTGTACCCCTCCTGAAGAAACTTAATTTACTTGTTCTATTTATTTCCTTATTTATTCCTTCCTTTTCTATTTATATATGTTGGCACCAAAGCCCGAATTCAATGCGCACATCTAAGTGTGCCCCTAGCGATTTGAGCATAGCCCGAAATTAACAAATATTTTGGGCTTTGCTCATATAAATTTGAACATTTCTAGAAGTGCTCAAATCGAAAAAAGCAAACCCCGACGAGAAGTTTTATTTCGGGCTTAAATTTACTCATTTAAATTTGACCATTTCTAGAAGTGCTCAAATCGGAAAAAGCAAACCCCGACGAGAAGTTTCATTTCGGGGTTTGCTCATTTAAATTTGCTCATTGCTAGAAGTGCTCAACTCGAAAAATACCAACCCTGTATGACGAGAAGTTTTATTTCGGGCTTTGCTCACTGTTTTGATCATTTATAGAAGTTCTCAACGCAAAGTGAATAATAATAATTGTATAAATTGTGCCGTATCATAGTAATAATTTGTAATAAATAATTAAAACAATAAAATATTGTGAATTTAATAATATTATAATTACATCACTTTTTTAATTAAGTACCAAAAATACAAATTTAGCATTAGCTTGTATATTATTTTTTTATTAAAATATTTCTTTCTGTTTTATTCAATTGATACTGAAAAATATTATTTTGTCACACTTTTTATATTAATATTGTATGTTAGTTAATTTAAATAAATTTTTTACAGCTGATATATTACAAAATCATTTTAACTTTATTTACAGAACTCGCAAAGAAGCAAAGAGCTCCTCAAGATAGTATCAAAAGTACTAACTTAAAATAAATAAATAAATAAATAAATAAATAAATAAATAAATAAATAAATAAATAAATAAATAAATAAATAAATAAATAAATAAATATTATAACTGATTATTACCTGAACTTGACTTATTTTTGCAGGGATTACCATGGATACTTTCATGGTATTTTAAATTTCATCTAAATTTTTTCTTTGCACAACATGTTTTAGATTTTGACAACCTTTTTTGTAGTTGCAAAACACAAAACCTTGCTTTGAATTTGCTAATGCTGCTGCTGATCTGAGACACTCTTTTCTTTGTCATGTGTGGTACGTCGTCTGAACTTAGAAATTGTTCATCTGCAACCTGGAATTTATTGCTACATTATATAAATTGTAATCATACCCTTTAATTATAAAAAAATGATAGTAAAAAAATTAAAAGTGTCTCTCAGTGTGAAAAAATCGTATTTTTTCAATATGACTTGAATAATACAGAAAGAAATGTTTTAATAAAAAAAAAAATACTATATACACGCTATTAATATTAAATTTGTATTTTTATCAATAAATTAAAAAGTAATATAGTTAAAATATTATAAAATTTACAATATTTTATTATTTATTGCTATAATACGGCACAATTTCCAACTATTATTTTTCATTTTGCTTTGAGCACTTCTAGAAATGATCAAAACAGTGAGCAAAGCCCGAAATAAAAATTCTTGTCGGGGTTGCTTTTTTTGAGTTGGGCACTTTCAGAAATGAGCAAATTTAAATGAGCAAACTCCGAAATAAAACTTCTCGTCGGGGTTCGCTTTTTTCGATTTGAGCACTTCTAGAAATAATCAAATTTAAATGAGCAAATCCCGAAATATTTGTTAATTTCGGGCTTTGCTCAAATCGCTAGGGGCACACCTAGGTTTAAAAACCTAAAATCGTTTAAAAACCTTCAAAATCTTGCTGCAAAACGCTGAGACAATTTATAATTGCCGCACAATCAAAGTAAGCATAGCATATACAAAAATCGTGTTTGCGGCACAATTTTGAGTATGTTTTGGTATAAAATTAAAGACGCAATTTGAGATCTTGATACGGCATTAACTATAAATATACTTTGAATATTATATGATATATATTTGTTGTGAAAAATGGCGTTACTAACTTCCTTCTTTAATACGACGCGCGTGACGTCAGACAAACGACAGAAAAACAGACTTTATAAATAAAGTCAACTTCCCCTCCCGTGTTGGTCGCCCGCCCCTCTGCACTTACAAGGGGGTATTTCGTCCGGGGGTATTTCGTCCGGGAGTATTTCGTCCGGGAGTATTTCGTCCGGGGGTATTTCGTCCGGTCCGGGCGGGGATATTTGGTCCGGGGGTATTTCGTCCGGGGGTATTTGGTCCGTGATTCATTTATATATAACATCAATATAGTACATAATGTTACATCAAGTGATGGGGGTGCAATAATTGTTTGTGCATTCTTTATTCATTTTAGAATGTCCCTCAGCACAATTTTTTTTTTTTTTTCTTCTAAAAGAGATGCTCTTATATGGAAAGGAATTTATGATAAACTCAATTGCTATATTCCATTGAACATGTTAATAATTTTTTCAAATTTTTAAGAAGCCTAAATATGACAGAAAAAAATTGTTGTTAACGATTGACCTCAGTTACAAACCGGAAGAGGGAAATTTCTGACGAACGGAATCAAATAAATGTTAAAAAATTGAGGATGCCCTAAAACTTATTCGCTTGTGGTTTGAGCAAATTTAAGGGGGCGGTTTTCTCACAACAAATTCATTTCTGGTTGTGAGTACGGCTGGACGGGAGGAGGGAGGGAGCGACTTCTATGGAAAAGTGGCAGCTGTTTTACTTTTCGTGATTGCTGACGTCAGCAATCCACACTTTAGTTACTCGCTGGGCGTTTACCCTTAGGAATTCGCCACCCTGCGGCATGTATTTATACTCAGTTAGTGGGTAACTTTTGAATAAAAAATACTAATTTTTATGGTCCCCTGTCCCTTTAAGGATGAATCTCAGTAGATTGATATCTAGCAATTGTAGCGCCTGAATGCAACAGGCAACTTGCAGGTGACTTTATTAGAACTCACCATCAATAGGTGGCATACAAATTTTGAAGCAAATCTATCTTATCAGTTTTGTGAAAACTGAGGTAGAAGTTTAACATTGGCCTTATGGACGAAAACCGGAAATGGAGCTATTGTAAGTAAACTGCAAGACTGAATTTGCTCAAACCATAAGCGATAAAGTTTAAGAACATTCTTGATTTTTTAAAATTAATTTCATTAGATTCATTTGCAGGGAAGTATTCTTTGACTCCAAGAGTAACTGAGATTATTCGTTTTATAGGGGGTCCGTTACCGGGCTACATGGTGTACATACACTCGCTTATAGGTTTAAGAATATGTATGTATATAATTCATACATTATGCAAAATGTTTGCATACGTACGGTATGAATACATGGATACACAGAATGTATAATATCTTTCAAGAATGTTTATGAAGTTTGGAAAATTAGTGTACAGGTGAAAGCAAACATTTTTACCTGCTGCAACGAGACCAGTTCTTCGCCACTTGGGTGCCCGTCGTTCCTCATCTTCATTTGGCATTTTAAACGTCGTCTCTCGTTTGTACTAAGCGTTTAATTTCAAAATATATAAATAGAAATGCAACTAATTAATTGCACTTTATTTAAATAATAAAGAAGGCATATTACAGGTTTTAAACTTATTTAATCTCGGTTCACAAGCAACAAACGTAACCACCGTGTTTGTTGATTTTGATGCCAGCTGATTCAAGTCGTTGGCCTGATTCCGCCAAATGAAAATTTGAATTTTCTTTCATTCTTTTTATTTGTTGTATTCGATAATAAATCACTTAAAAACTGAAAAAATATCATTAAAATAAAAAAAATAATTTGAAGTTTCACCTTAGAGTAAAAAAATGGTTTTATTTTGCAGTTTTAGGTTTACAAAGAGTAATTTTGACTCGTAACTTTGACTCAAGAGTCTACTTCTTGGTTCTTTGTGTGCCTTTGTGTCACTTCCGGTAATAGACGCACTGACGCCTGACGCACTTAACAACTAACGTTCGTCGTAAAGCTCCGCTTAAATTGTCCTCATATCCTGGTAACTATCCTTATCCTTAGTATTTATCAATCCTCTTGATTTCTTTAATATTTCCCCTGCCAATTTGATTCATAACTTATCATTTCGGCTCACCGCATCCCCACAATCACAACTTTGATGATCCTGCTCACGGTCAACTACAGCCTACAGGACCCTCACCTGCAGCGTCACAATTTCTGGCTTTTTTAAAAAAGACAATGTTTGCTTTGGTGCAGTTTTTGAATAGCAAAAGTCGGAATATTATTCGAACTGAGCTAATTAAGAATTTTTATCATGAAGACCCTAAAAGGTTTGAGAAAAAGTACCGTGTTTCATCACAAGAAAATTCATTAAAAACGTATCATGATCAAGCGCAAGTTCTGAAAACTGCAGGTAAGTTACTGGAAATCTGACACAAAACTATTAAAATAGTATATATTATACTAGTTTTAATGTGTGTGTGTATATATATATATATATATATATGGGCACAAATGAATATGAAATAAATATTGTAATATATGATATGCATATATATGGCCAGTTATAACTGGTTTTAATCTAAAAATTCATCAGAGAACAGCATTATCCATATATTACTTGCGAGCCCTGCAGTCACTTAATTGTAGATGAAAATATGTACTGTATATCTTAGGGACTAGATTAGTAGACAAATGTACAGTATACACCCGAGATACCTTTGGAGAACACCGTATTTATGCTACACTACCGGTAGTGGCGCCACGCTCAACTCTTGCGATGCTCTATGATATACTGCTGCTAGACAATTTTCTGGCCTTGGGATACGGAGGTCTCCAATTGCACTCAAAGGAGATTGAGCTTGGCGCAGTGCATTGACCAGTTCTTGTTATGTAGATCACCAAAGTCAGGCTACGTCGGGTGTGGTTAGTACTTAGATGGGTGACCGTTTGAAGTAAAAATCATGAAATTCCTTCCCTGGGGTAAATTCATCTAGCTTTCCACCCAGTGCAGTGATGCACATGTGTGTGGTTCCCCAAGCTTTGGACATCACTTTGGTCCCTTGATAAAAAGGTAGAGTTTCCCGTCCTGACTGAGGTTGTCCACGGTTCCCTCAGTCCAAAGTCTTCTGCTCGTTGTTAGTAAACAAAGTATTGTTGTGTAATGTCTGTCTCGTGAAAGGAAAAACATGGGACGGTTGTTGATTTACATGTTAACTTATAGAAAATGACCGTTAATTTTGAAGTTGGAAGTGTATACTAGCGCCAACAATGCCATTACGTTCTCTGCTCTGGTGGCAAAATCAGGCACTACGTCGTCCCATGTTCAACAATGAAAAAGGCTTCACGCGACAGACATTATAAACAATGGTGTGTTACAACCATTGCGAGTAGAAGACTTTGCCTCAGTCTCACCTTAGCAAATTTTGGGACGCGTAACAGGCCGTGGCCGCCATCCATTCCCTACCTTATCCCTAACACCATTACCCCGCCGCGAGCTGTAAGCTCTTATTTTATATACAGTAATACTTGTTATGGAAATACAGTATATATATAATACACGTGTATTACCGGTATGCTTTTCAAGTTTTTTTCTTTTTTTAATATTCAGATACTTTTGCTGAACTTTCCACTACTATGCAGCAGCAGAGGCCAATAGTAAAACCAAACAGGTATTTGCAGTCTGCTTCTTCCGTTGACGAAGATGAAGCAAGGAGCATGCAGCATGTAAAGAAGAAACTCCATCTGCAAGCTCTTAGAGAAAAAGTAAGTAATTATAGAGGACATAAAGAACCAAGAGATGGCGCTGACGTCTGAAAATTTTGCTCTTTGCATCGAGGATACGGCAATAACTATAGCATGGGGAGAATCAAAAAAATTAACAAAGTTTTAGGAAAGAAATCACTTACGAAGTTGAAATATTTTTTTATATTTGTCCGAAAATATTTGACAACTAATTATGGCGTTGTCATTTCTGTGAAATTATGCTGTGACTGCTGACAGTATTTACATGGTTTTACAATGTTAATCATATACAGCAATCCTCGCCAGATGCACGTGTAGTTCCAGCAGTTGCCACTAGGTTCACACTAACTTCATGGCACCAATATTTTGCTCTGCATGTTATTTCTGCAGAACTAGCATATTAATAGTAAAACAAATGATATGTGCTGAGCTTGGATATGGAAAGGGTAGGGTTGTAATTTCTTTCCTTCAAAGTTCAGTTTGTTGGACAAAGGGGATGATGCAGGTGGTTGGCATTATCCTCCTTGACCCCTCCACCCTCTCTTTATAGTATTCTGTAAACCAAGACGAGGGGTTCCTTTAGAAATTTCATTTGTTTTGTTCCTACTACAGTTTTAATTTTTATTATTATTATTATTATTCTGCCACCAAAGCCAAAAATCTTGACAATTACTTCCCACACGACTCTGAACAGCTATATTGAAAGGTAGAGAACATAATGGGGTACTGACCGGTATTTGAGTAAGCAGTACTACTAAAAAGTACTGTGAATTCTATTAGAGCACTCTACGACAATTTGCTGATTTTATATGAATTTTTAAAACTATTTTTGGTGAAGTCATAGCATTGAATCTTAATTGGGAAAATGCATCAGTTAACATTGCTAAAATGAAAAGTTATTAAGGATAGGAATTTGAAACCTTCATTATTGTGATTCTAGCACCTAAAAACCTTGCAAATGAAGTTTTGGTTACATTTCAATATTAAGTATGGGATTTGGCAATGTTAACTGATCTATTTTCTCATTTAAGATTCAATGCTATGACGTCATTTTTGAGAGGTTTTAAAAATTCATATAAAATCAGGAAATTGTTGTAGAATGCTGTAATAGGGCTTGTTCTTCTTGAAATTCTCATGTCATTTGAAACGTTGACAAAAACTTGAAACTTTTTTTTTTAGTCAGTACCCCATTCTTAAAATATCTTGGATGTGCATAGTGTAATATGATATTTGTTGATAGCTCTGTTACTAACATTATGTTACTAATTACAGAATGAAACCCAGGCCGAAGTTCACAGGGGAGCCATGGAGAGAATTATGCAAAGAGCAGCATCCCAACAATCAACTCAGCCAAAAGCTACATTACTTGATGCCAGGAATACAAAATCTGCCAGTCAGCCTACCAGCCATGTGTCGAAAGACACTAATAGCCGGAAAAAACAACAAGAGAAGGAAAATTTTAGTCATTCAAAGAATTCCACATCTGACAGTGCTGCCAAAAATAAAGTTAAAGCTGTAACTAATTCTTCTGCTGAACATGTAGAAAATAACAGATCGAAACCCAAACAACTGAAAACGCCTGCTGCGACTATCCACCAGCGAACACCTTCAGCTGGAAAGAACCCCACTCCTGACAAGCACGAGCAGATCTTGCCAGCTGCTGCTGTAAGCCCTCCTGCTCAAAGAACATCCAAATCAACGATGTCATCTTTGCCTCAATCCCAATCAATTCTAGGACCTAAACTCATCAATTATCCCTCGGTAGACTTAATAACTAAATCTACCTCAGACAAACAAGCACGAGTCCAACAAGCCAAAGCTGTCAACTGTCAAGAATCCAGTACCCCGCCACTCACCGGTTTACTCACGGCTCATTCACACCCAGTTCTTGTACCCAGAAATCCTCCCTCGACATTTCAGAACAAGCCTGCCATCGAAAAAAATTCAAATGCTCAGAAGAAATGCAACCCTGATTGTCCCAGTATTCTTGAATTGAGAGAAACAACTAAGAAACTTACATCAGCAAGGAAAGAAACAGTGGAAACTAAAAAACAGCTTGAATTAGCACTGAAAAAAGTCATGGAAACTGAAAAACAGCTTGAATTAGCACTTCAAGAATCTGAGGAAACTCAAAAACAACTGGCGTTGGCACTGGAAGAGACTGATAAGCTTAAAAGCAACATGCAGAATAATGACATTAGTATGGAGGAGGTGAATCATCGTCTAGGAACCATACAAGAACAGACAAGTAAGTACAATTTCACATTTCAGTTATAAATTGGTATACAGTGAAAACATGATGTTACATAAAGTCAAGGGACACTTAAAATTATCTTTTTTTTAAATCAAGTATTACGTACCGTATTATATTTAATGTTCCCTTTACCCACAATACTAATTATTTTTTACGGGACCTCAATCTCCTTTACTTAAAATCAAGTTTTAACAAAAAACAAGTTGTGTAATAATGAGTTTTTACTGTTTTATTTCAAAAAAGTGGATTGTGATAAGTTGATAACCAGCAAATATAGGTCACAATATAGATTGAAAAACTTGTTGTTACAGGTTTCTGACAATACAATTATATTCTGGAATTTTTACATAATTGCAAACTCAACTTTCATTTTTGTTTTATTATTATAGATAAAAATTTGTTGGCAATTCTCACACAATCCATTTTCAAAAGGTTTTTTTCGACCTTACTCACTTATTTTCTTTTAATGCAATGTGTCAGTTATAACCAGACATGCAGGGACCTGATTCCTTTAATTCTTAAGGAGATCCAGAGCCTTTTAAATTTTCAGAGGTTACCTTTAATTTTTGTGCAACCAGGATGTAATTTTCTTTTTTACATTTATAATGCTTATACATCAATAAGAAACTTATGCATAAAGAATATTCCTGTACGGTGTCTCTTTAAAGGAGGGGAACTTACAACTCCAGCTTCTTTACATTTATCCATCAATAAATGATGGCATACTAATTAGTGCCACAATCACCACCCCACACCTAAAAATTTTAGATTTGAAATTGGTGCTATACATTTTGTTCAGTCTGCGCACTTTCAAGTTCAGAATTATTTAAAAATAGATAAAAATATATTTAAAAGCTGAAGCCGTTGCCCTCCTTTAACTACTATAATTAATTAAATAATAGAGATGCGATTTCACTGTCAGGTGTTGTATCATCTTTATCTTTTTTAGGTAACATTATTGAAAAACTTTCCAATAACCCTCAAGAAACCACAAAAAACTTAATTGACATAGGAACAGTGAAAGATTCTCAGGTAAAAGTTTTTTATATTTGTATTATTATAATAGGTAGCAGTATTTAAGGATAATTGCCACTGATTGCAGGATCAGGATATGGTGCCTAACTCTGAAAGTTATGGTAAACATTAAAACATAAATATTCAAAAAAAAAAAAAAAAAAAAAAAAAAAAAAAGAAGCAATAGTCTGTCTAGTTTTTCAGATATAAAGGATATAAATAATGAGCACACCTTTGAAAATCTGGTGGCCATTAGTTAAATCAAGTCAAATCAGCATCTTTGTCAACTAAAAAATTAATTAATATCTCAAAAACTGGACCGAAAAATTACTTTTTTACCTCAGAGAGAGATCAGCCATTTTGTTCTTTATGTTTTGATTTAAATTTTATATATATATATATATATATATATATATATATATATATATATATATATATATATATATATATATATATATATGTGTTTTCTATGTTAATATATATATATATATATATATATATATATATATATATATATATATATGTGTTTTCTATGTTAATATATATATATATATATATATATACATATATATTATTATTATTAGTCTTTTATTAAACACAGAAAGTGTACATATTAACAGCACTAGAAACATACATTATAGAAAAACATTACAATAGAACACATAAAACATACATACAAAACATATATAATAGTTACAGAATAATAGAACAATAGAAAATGATAATAAAACAATATAAAATAAAATAACAGATGATACTAACAGCCTGTTACATCATAATATATCATATATATTAACATAGAAAAATAATTACCATTTCGACAATTATCCTTAAATAAGTATTGTAAAAAATAGATGTGTCCGTCCTGACTGAGGTTTTCCACAGTTCCCTCATCAGTCTCACCTCAGCGAATGCTGGGCCGGGTAACAGGTCGTGGCCACCACTTTTTCCTTGTTCCCCTCCCTTATCCCTACCCAATACCCCGCCTCAAGTTTAATGCTCATAAGGGTGTATCCTTGAAAAGGAAATGAAAATAAAAGGTTATTTTATTACACTGGCAATAATGAAAATTGTTGAGTGTGTTCTATCGCAGACGGTAAAGTAATATTTTCTTTGAAAATGTTAAATTCTTGATGTACAATAAACATTATAAGGTGGATATTTCAAAGAGTACTGCTGATTATGATTGAATTAAGTTGTTGCATCAGTATGCAAAAAAAAAAAAAAAAAAAAAAATCAGGGGTTATTTATTTGTACCAAAGTTGTTAAATTAAAAGTTTGATTTTTGTGAGTGTCAGTTATGGTATTTTAAATTATTGGAATTTAATTACATATTTTGCATGATAACATTTTGGGGGCTTATCTTTTCATTTACTAAAGATGTTTTTATTTCAAAGGAAATACAAGTATAATTATATAATTAGTTGGTTCTATTATAATCAGCTACTTTTATATACACTGTATATTACATCTTTCTCACACTGTTGAAAACCTAGAACATTAGATGAACTATAGCTATTTAATCTCAACTTTTGTTCTGGCAGGTACATATCGGAAGGAACTACTACATTGACAGCTTTGATTACGACAAGCTGCAATTTAGTAGTGAAACTCCCTCCGCATATGTAAGGAACCTTGCCGTGCTGTTGTTTGGTGAAGCCACACTTCGTGCGAGTTCCACCTGCGGAAAAAAATGTCCTCGTTTTCCAACTGCTGCAGTGAGGCCAGAACTCTGCCCTAAGAAAATGAAAGCTATTGAAGGTAAGGGACATGGGCAATATAAGCATTTTCCCCACTTCAATTTTTTTTTAACATGGGCCTTATGTAGGCACCCCCCCCCCTTCCCCGAAATTTTTTCCTGGATCCGCGCCTGGGTATCCCTGTGGCTCAATATCTCCGAACGATGCCTAATAATTTAAAATTAATCACGAGCTCTCATGCAACCGTTCCTACACTTTACGTTGTCCAACTTCTTATTGGTCGGCCGGCTGCTACAACCCGTGCCGGTTTGAATGGAGCTAACAGTCATAGGACTCCAACTTTTCACTAATTAATAATTCATTAATTAATTGTAAATTAATTAGGCATAGTCCGAAGATATTGAGCCGCAAGGATACCTAAATAATTCATACAGTAAAACAGACCTTAGTTTACGGTTCGCGAAACGTTCGCAACCAAAAATATCCGAGGTAATCCAAGGCGCCCTATAGTCACGCCCCCCACAGACCCTGCGCCGTCTAGTCTGAGCGGATATTCACCCGTAAACTATTAAGGTCTGTTTAACTCTAGGTATTATACCCGAATATGTAAAAAAGAAAAAAAAAAATGAATTTGGTGTACCCTCAAAGAGGAAAACAGACTATTTTATTGTGTCAGTCTGGAAAAAACACTCAAATAGTGAAATAACGGATTAATTACGTAACAGAATTTGAAAAGTATGTTGCCATTTAATTTCATAGAAATATATATAATGAACCCTAGAACTCCATTTCAGTGATAATTTTGTTATCTCGCATTAAATTGTATATACAGTATTTAGGAGTGGACCCGGATCCCAGATATTTAATGGTGGGGAGTGTTACAGCTACCAAGACACCAGACTATATATAGTGACCAATCAGACACTGTTAACTGACCCCCCCTAACCCACTATCACATGCCTGGCTTAACCCTACATTTCATCTCCTTCCCAGATTATGCTATAGCTAAACTGTAGTTATTGTCGTAGTTTTTTATTTATTTATTTATTTTTTCAATAAGCTTTAAATGATTTCAGCCTAGTTCTTTTAAAGCATTTTACTGAAACATTTACAGAGTTACACAATTGTATGATTATTTTGTATTGTTACAGACAACCTCAAACATTGGCTTTCAAACAGAGAATTTTCTGAATCAGATATTAAAATCCACATTGCACACATCAACAAGTATGTGGGTTCCAAAATCAGTGACCTACGCAGACCTCCGAGAAAGAGCCACAAGAAGAAGCAAGTAGTGCAAGAGTCTGAAGAAGAAGAAGAACAAGAAGAAGAGGAGGAGTCTGGTCAGGGTTTTAGGTATGCCACCAGTGTTCAGGATGACAACAGCATCGATGATGACAATTCCCAAAACTCGTCTGATAGCTCGCAGAGAACATACTTCAATTCACAGTGTGTAAGTCGGACTCAGGAGTCAGAAAATGAAGTCGTAGAATCTGATAGTGATATAGATGAAGTATTGAAACATATTGAAAATGATACCTACAGTAGGCACACATATACTGGCATGTTAACATTTGCTGGCTTGTAGGTTCATTGATTACTATAAAGTAAGGTGCGCACTACAGAAATGAACCAAAGAAATTTGAGTTTGTAATGTGACCAATAGATAGTTTGAATCACCCTCCAAAATGGTACCAATCCAAAATACTCTATTTAAAACAGGTTTCCCCGGGAAAAACTCCAAAGCCAAAAGAATGTGTTGATAAGCATGAAACCTAACCTGAAAAAGGCCCTCAAATTTCTCAAAGAAACACTGTGTAATTTAGGTGGTATGGAACAGGTAAACTCGAGTCTTAGAACACAGTATTTTTTCTTACATATTCAACAATCATTTTTAAGTAAGCCCTCATGCCAAGCGACGCATTCTCTCTGTTACTCTGACGTTAAATTTTTTCCTGCACGGAAACCTGTATTATATAGAATGTTTTGGATTTATGTACCATATAGAGGTTCATTGGATTTTCTTTTCTTTAGAAAATAATGAATCAAAATTTCTGAGTCAATTTTTGTTGTACGCTCTTTTCTTAATTTATCGAGAAGATATGCTGAATTTTTTTTATTCTGACTTTCCGCCCCTTCTTTAATCTCTGTTGTACGTGCATGCATTATTTTTTATACAATTACTATATATATATATGTTGATGTTTTTGTGTTTTTTCATGCAAAATTAATGTAAAATATATTTTTAGTTAACTTGACTGATGGCAAATTCTCAGAATTTTTACTTTTTATTTTTAATAACTGTGATGCAATAATTGTAAAACAACTTGATTTTTCCGTGGGAAAGATCCACACCCTCATTCTACCTTTATGTGTTTTTTACTAGATTAATCATCAAATGTCTTAATACTTCAGACACCTTTGTATTTTAAATTTGATTGACCAGAAGGTAATTAGGTTTAAGAGTAGCGCATGTATTGCTTGCATTTGATGCATCAGGATGATTCTTTTGTTCCCAGATCTCTTCGAGCGCTGCAACTGTTCACTTTTCTGGTCCTAGTGTTTTTATGATTTAATATTGTATTTTTGTAAAATGCCTTGTCAACTATATTGCAATGGAGTATCAACCTCAATTTTTTTTTTTTTATTGCAGAAATGGATAGAGCGTGCAAAGTTATGCTACACTGATTTTTTAGAGCATGGGAACTATTTTTAAAAAATTATTGAAAGTTCTTTAAGCGACGTCACAAGGCGCCGCTTCTTAAGAAGAAGATATGACTTGCCGCCTCGTAACATCACAAAAAAGACTTTTAATAATATTTTATAGTTTCCAAGCTCTAAAAAATATTATGGTAGTGTAACTTTGCACGCTCTATCCATTTCTGCAATAAAAAAAATTTGAGAACAATACTCCATTATTTTAAATAATTTTATGAACATTTTCTTATTTCTGTATTTTATGATTGTTATGTGTGTGTACAAGAATACAGAACATAATATAAATCATATGGTACACATTATTTTGTAGCAGGTGATAGTAGGCGCGGTTCCAGGAAAAAAAGTCAGGGAGGTGGGGGCGTCTCCATTAGTCCATTGTTTAAAAAAAATTGAAGGTGGAGAAATGCCTTTGCCCATGGTACACCAAACATTTCGGAGAAAGGGGGGGAGGGGGGCTGGATCTGCGCCAGCATGATAATATAAGAGTTTCTTTGCTTTGTATTAATTAGCAATTCTGCAATACTGTTAAATAAAAAGCAGCAGACAAAAAAAATATATGTATAAATAAAAAAAGGGTAGTTTTAAATTTTATTTAACATAAAATTTTATAAAATTATGTAAAAAAAATGAAATAATAATAAATTTTTAAAAAAAGGTTTCGTGTTTACTTATATAATTATATTGCAATATAATATTAGACTGTCTAATATATGTATACCTAGAAATAAACAACATATATAGGTGACTTTTTTTATTTAATTAATTTTTAATTATATAATAATATATATATAGAATAACACAATATATGGTAAATATAGATTATTAATTAATATATAATTAGGGGAAATAAATTTCATTGGAGAAGGATGCTGGAGGGGGCGCCAAGTTCCAACCATTTGTCCAAATGTGAATTTCCATGTTCAGCCATTTTGTGAGGTACCGAGTTGGGGCACAGTTGATTTGACTGGGAGCAAATGGGATATTCCCATTTGTGACCAGCCACAACGGGATTAGTAAATGGTCTGCCAGATTGAAATTACAATGTTAATAGAACCCAAGCTTCAACATGGTAACCAACTGTGCCCAACTGTGCCTTTGAGTCAGGGCTAGTTGAAAATTACGTCTTCAACTCATCCTTCACACGTCTAAACCTAATCTTTTTACCTCTACGCTACGACACATGTTATTTCCTCTTCGTTCAAAGTGAGGATGAAATGAAGACAATATTTCTAACATATATTGTATGCTCAAGAAGAGGAAAAAAGACGTAATGTCTTTCCCCCTCTTTTTTCCTATAAAATGGTGTAAAATAAGAAAAAAATTCGACGAGGAGACAGCTTAATAGCGAAGAAAAAATAAAAAAAAATTTTAACTCGGGTTATGTATATTACGATATATTAATATATCATCATTCACTTCATTGACTGTAGTCAGGCGCAGATCCAGAAAAAAAAATCAGAGGGGGCTGCCTCCATAAGGCCAATGTTAAAAAAAATTTAGAGTTGGGGAAATACCTATATTACCCATGTTTAATTCCAAAATTTCGTGGGGGGGGGGGGCTGCAACCCCCCAGCTCTCCCTGGATCCGCGCTTGACTCTATAGTGTAAATTAAGTAAATGTTTAAAACATACACCGGAACATGTCGTGTAATAAATTATTATAATTATGATAATGTAACTTTAAAATAAACAATTGCCATTACATAACTATTATAAAATAATTATGATTAATGTGTACTTAATTATTTTGTTGGTGACTTTGCTTTACATTTGGGTGTACTTATAATCCTGTATACGTTTAATTCTGTTCTTCATATTTTAATAACTGTAATTTAGACGACTTATTTCCGCTTCAGAGAAGAGCAGGATTTTGTAAGTTATTTGTCAAGAAGGTCATTCGATTTCTTTAATTTAAAACGCTCATAATTTGGTGACATTGACACCGTTTTTGGAATTTGTAAAATTTATATCTTCCGAGTTACATTAACATTGAAATATCCTTTAGCGTGATCGTTTGACACAAAATATAATTAATAATTATACAATTAACTTTGCTATCACATAATTTAAATCTTATATTATATACTTATAGTGATATACAATGACAATGAACATAATTATATAACATGGACCATTACTACAAAAGAATATCAAATGTATTTTTATGGACATGTCTTTTAAAGATGGATAAAATTTTGAAATTTTGAGTTGTATAGAAATGTATAACAAAAAATTACCATTAATTTGCAGTTCCTTTTAACACCCCTAGTTCTCCAAACTCTTAAATCGTTCTCTCCTCATCTAATTTCCTCTAATTTTGCACCATTTTAGAAAAAGGAAAAAAAAAAAGACGAGATTACGTCTTCTTTCCTCTTATCGAGCATAAAATGTTGGAAATATTGTCTCGATTTCATCCTCAATCTGAGCGAGGAAGAAATAAGGTGTGTTTTTGAGGTAAAAAGATTAGATTTAGAAGTGTAAAGGATGAGTTCAAGGCGTAATTTTTCAACATGGAGGGTATTTCCATGAGAAGTTCTCTAAACTTTTTCTTTTGTTTTTCTGTAACATATGCTATGTTTTTTTCTGAACACAAATTTGACACAAGTTGCCTAAGATTCGACATGCAAACATTTTGCTTGACTGTGACGTCGTCACTGTATTAAGTTTCTATTAAGCTCTGCGGGATTCAGAAATGTTCCATTAGATGATTTTTAATGATATATTATAGTTTCTATAAAAATTGCGCATTGCTACATTCCTTTTCTTGCATGTGACTTAATTAATATAATTACTATATATACAATTAATATTAACACACCAAATTTAAAAATGTGTGCCAAATCAAAGTCTATATCGTAATTTCCTGGTTACATTGTATTCTTGGACTAACAAAAAATGCGTTTTATTTGTTGTAATATCATGATTTTTTTAGCTCTTTATTATTTGTGAAAAGAAAGAAATTACAGATCACATTTCAGCTGTTTTTTTAGTTCTATTTTGATTAACATGTATATAAACCTTAACAGACACACAAAAATTCAAAAAAAAAAAATTTGAGAGACTAAAAGTCACAGTAAAAATTTCAAAACAATTATTCGAGTTTTTTTTTTTAATTATTTTTTTAGTTTGACTCTCCATGGGAAAGCCCTATGCTAAAAATTAAAAAAATAATAATAATTAAAAAAAAAATCGTCTCGAATAATTGATTTGCTATTTTTTCTCTGCCTTCAGGTACTAAATCTATCTATCAAAAAAAAATTCAAAATTTGTGTGTGTCTGCTAAGGTTTACATGTTAATCAAATGGAACTAAAAAAACAGCTGATGGGTGTTCAGTTTCTCTTAACTCTATCATTACCAATAGATTTTTTGCCACACGCTTTACATGGGGGGGGGGGATGTCGAAATGACCCGCTATTTAAGGATTATTGTCACTATGGTATTAAATGTAATTATTTTTTATGGTAAAAAAATATAAAATTTCGATCAGAACATAAAAAACACAATGCCTTAACTTTCTTTTTTTTTTTTTTTCAAAATTTTTAGGTATTATTTTTTCTAGTTAATAAGATGCTGATTTGACTGGATTTGACTTATGACCGCCAGATTTCCAATGATATTTTTATCTTGTATAAATCTCAAAAACTAGATTGATTACTTACGCTCATTTTTTTCTTGTGCTGAATATTAATGTTGTAATGTAAGGAAGGTTTACTATAATTTTCAGAATGACTCACCATCCCCTAAGATCAGTGACAATAATCCTTAAATAATATGTTAAAGAAAAAATTATATATTTTTTCTCATTATTTTTTATTTATTTTATTATAATTTTTTTTTCGGAAATACATTGCTGGGTGGCTAAATAAGTATTACAATTTTTTTCAGATTTTTTAAAACAGTATATTTCACAATTTTTTTCACTTTAAAATCTTTACTGGTCAATATAATAGAGAATTAAATTATTGTTTGTTGGTATAATTTTCTAGATTTACATTTTCTTTCACTCTCTTGTAAAGGCAGCATATTTTTTAAACACGTTCCTCAAAAATGTTATTATGTTTTTTATAGCCAGCGAAAATGTTTGGAATTTAAAGGTCTAGGTCAACTTTAGTTTCTCTTTCAGCGATGACGTCACGGCGTTCAATGTGCACCAACTTTTTTATGTCACTATGACCATCACTGCCTTGGACAAAGTGCTTTACATCCAAATCCACTTTGCAATTTTTTTTTTAGTGCAGAAATGGTTAGAAGGTGCAAAGTTATGCTACCCTGACTTTTTTTACATTTTTTCCAGACCAGGAACTATTTTTAAAAAATTATTGAAAGTTCTTTTCGTGACGTCACGAGGCGCCGCTCTTTAAGAAAAATATAGAACATGCCGCCTCTCCGCCTCGTGACGTCACAAAATGGACTTTCAATAATTTTTTAAAAATACTTCCAGGGCTGTAAAAAATATGAAAAAAATAACGGTAGCTTAACTTTGCACCTTCCATCCATTTCTGCAATAAAAAAAAATTGAGGTCGAAACTCCATTGTACACTGATTGAAGCTGTAATTATCATGTTTTGTATTTCAAGATATTCATTGGCATGGAGTTGTTTGTCAGGCATGTGCTCGATCATACATAATAATTGTAATCGAAAGAGGTAACCTGATTTTTTTTTAACCCTATAATATTAAAGGGGAATTCTCTTACAACTCAAATTTTAATTTAACTACTATATTATGATAGGGTACATATTAACAATAAATTTGACTCAAGTTTGAAGTTTTTTAATTATTCAAATTTGGGGGCTCTAAAAGGATGTTTAAAATATATAGGGGAAAAATTATGCAATCCGCGCGCAAACCTGAAAACTGTGACGTAGAAACTCTCTATATATATATTGTTTATATACAACAACTGCCTGATATCATAGTTTGAGAGTCAAGGAGTGGTTTGCTATAAATTTTAGTAACACGATCAAAATCAGCGGGTTTTTCTACCCTAGTATCAATAATTTTGTCCCTAATATCAGTTTACTTTAAGAATGATAATCGAAAATGCAAATTTATTGCATGAAAATTTCGCCTGCTAGAAACTTGAAAATTGAAACTTTTTGTTTTGGGACATTTAGTTTCAAGGCATGGAGCATCTGAAAAAAAAAATAATAATAATAAATATAGGAGAATTCCCCATCGTTTAAAAATTTTGTGTGGCTTTTACGAACATTATATAAATATTGAACAGTCATTTTCTGTTAGTTCTTAAAAAAATATTAATTATTTTAACATTGGTCTTACGGAAATGCCCATCACAAATTTTCAGGGTTATTTAAAAATTACTGCACACCATTAAATTTCAATTACTGACATTACCTGCTACATACCTTGGCATATTACACATTAACATTGAAAATGCTATTACATTACCATAATGAAAACATTGCTTGATGATCATTAGTATGCCAAACACGCTAAATTTTTAGATACTTTTTCTAAGTAAAATATTTGTACTTTTTATTGACTCAGCTTAAATACCGACTAGTAAATTTATAATTGAATGTATGAAAAGTACTGGAAATATTATATGGCTAAATTTAATTCATTTCAATTCAATTCTTTATTGGTCATTTTCATATACATACAGACACAATCATAATGAAGGCACTCTGCATGAGATGGTAAGACACGTCCAAACACATACTTAAAAACTAAATGTAACATAACTAGATACATTATAAAAACAATTTTTCAACAATAATACTTTTACGGCACTTTTAAAATCGACATACTGTGGGATGAGTTTTATATGCAGTGGAAGTTTATTATAAAGTCTAATTGACATAGAATATGGTCCCTTATTATAAATCTGCAATCTACACTGTGCGGGTGTAATTATTATGTTCTTATTTTCTTATTATTAGACTTAATAAGTCTAATAATTAGACTTATTTCATTTACTTAATTCTAAAATGCACTTACCATGTGGTGAAAATCTCATATAAAGACGAACAATTAACCGAGCAGTGCATGTAGGCACATTGGTTACGCGCCCGCCTCGGATGAAGAAGTATCCCGGTCTAGCTAGAGGGTGAGATACTTTTCACCACTTTTACGGGTTTTAGACAAGTGCCCTGAATTCGGAAGGTGCACCTTATATAGGATGTGCCGGGCTTCCTGCTACAGGTTGTCATGGTTTCCTCTATGTCGCGAAGTTTGAATCAGAGGCCATGGCCGCTTGCATTCATTACGAGCTAGTTTGTTAATTAATAATAATAATAGTTGTTTTTTTAGTATCAGTACAGAAAAAAAAACAGTACAACAACTCAATGGGTGACGTGAAAAAGGATATCCCATTCACTAAAGTGTCCAGTCACCCACAAAAAATAATAATTATCAGATATTTATTTTTATTGTATTATATTTCGCTCATGAGTACATATAAATAACAAGTCAGAGGCAGGAGATTCACAAACAGTTCAATAAGAACAAATCACTTCCCGAAGGTTGTGTAGCAAATCCCTGTAAAGACAGTACAAAGGAAACAACAATCAATCAACTAACTAAATATTGATAACATTAAAAAAATATCACTTATAGGAAGCATATAGTTTTTACACTTGTCTTATCTTATTACTAATTATTCTAATTAAGTATTTACAAATTATAAATTTATACCTTTAACGATTAATCTCAGTTACTTTGGGGTCAAAGAATATTTCCCTGCAAACGAATCGAATGAAATAAATTTTAAAAAATCGAGAATGTTCTAAAACTTAATCGCTTATGGTTTGAGCAAATTCAGTCTTGCAGTTTTCTTACAACAGCTCCATTTCCGGTTTCCATCCATAAGGCCAATGTTAAACTTCTACCTCAGTTTTCACAAAACTGATAAGACAGATTCGCTTCAAAATTTGTATGCCAACTATTGATGGTGAGTTCTAAGTCCCCTGCAAGTCTTGTTGCATTCAGGAGGTACGATTGCGAGATATCAACCTACTGAGATTCATCTTTAATTTAGTGTAAAACAAGGCACCATTTATACATATTATAGATATTTCAAATGAACAACAACTTCTCCTTCAAAATACTAATCAAATAACACATTCATAATAAGTCCAAATACGGTCTCTTGATAGATTCAGGTAGCAAATCATTCAAATTAAAAACAAAAAAGTGTTGTTATGTTTGAATGCTTACGTCAATAGCAAAATATGCTGTAGTGAGCTAACATTGTAAATAAAAAATTAAAAAAGTAAATAAAAAAGATCTGCTCTAAAGACAAACAATCAATCATCATACCCCCGCGGGGTAATTCTTCTGACGCATTGCGTAAGCTCACGTGCCTTAGTAAATTTACCGCATCATGCGTCAGCGTCATAATTAATTGATAACATGTTTTTGTGCACATTTTTTGCAAAGAATAAGATTCGAGAAGAAACATATTTTTGATTGCATAGACTTCTGTAAAAAAAAATAACAATACTTCTTGGCCTCTAAAAATGTTGAAAACAAAAAATCAATGCCTCTTCTATTCATTTCTACCATAAAAAATGTCATGCTGTCAATTATTGAACCTTACTTCGAGTACTTTTCGCACTTTCATTTGCAAGTTCACTTATAATTTAAACAGCCAATAAAAAGTACAAATATTTTACTTATGTAGAGTAAATATATTAAAAGTTATTATAGAGTGTTGTCTATAATAGTTTTCAGCTAGGCTAATATTTGTTACCCAAAACTAACATAAATTTAAAAGCAGACGACAGGGTTCTTAAAATCTCAAACCAATAATTGAAGATTTAAAATAAACGCATGAACTTGATTAATTTTAAGAATTCCAGAGATCAAATTGAAAATAGTCTTTCTTTTTTCGTGTGGTTCTCAAAATACAACACACTGACAATCATGCATGTTTGAACAGAAGCTGCAATTTCAGATCACGGGCTCTGTCACTGAAACTTATTAATCTTATTATATACCGAACGTGTTTGATAGGTTTCCATGGTTTCCATAACGGAAAGCCTGCATACATTTTTTTTTATGGCAGAAGAGGGTATCAAATTTTATTACTCTGATTTTTTTCAGATTCTTTAGAGCCCAGGAAGTATTGCTAAAATTTTTGCCGAGGTCGGGTTTGAATTCACGCCCTTTTTAGATCCTCTATAAATCTTTTTGTTAAGAAGTGACACCTTTTTCTGTCTTTTCATTCATTTTTTAAAAAATAATTCCTGGGCTCTAAAAAATCTGAAAAAAATCAAAGTAGAATAACTTTGCACCCTCTATATTCATTTCTTTAATATAAATTCATGCAGGTTGTCATTAGAAACAAACTTAGATGAGAAAATATTCCAGGCGTGATAAAAGTGATAACAATCAAGATAAAAACACATGAAGTGTGAGTTAAAAAACAAAGGTAATTATATTTTTATTAATATATCTGACAGTAAAATTTGGTAATGTTATGCAGTCTCTATTTCCGTATGGTCCTATTGTTAACCGCGCGGCCTTGCGGTTGACGGCGGGAAGAGGGGGGTCCATATATAGCGAGCGCGCGGACCGCAGGGACTCAAACGACGGCCGACAACATGGAGAACAGAGCCCTCCTCGTGCTGATGATGACCACGTGTGTGCTTGGAGCCCCGCGAAAACTACGTGAGTTTTAATTATTTTCATCTATTATTCACTTTTATCGTCTCTTTGTCTTCGTATTTTGTACAGTCGTAGCTACAGAAAATTTTCTTTTGCAGCCTTGTCACCGTGCTCCGTAAGAATAATACGGAGAGCATGGCTGCAATTGGGAAATTTTCCAAGACGACGAGTGTACCATTTACGAGCAAAAAAAGAGGGAAAAAATACGAGATTACGTATTTTTTCTTCTCATTGAGCATAAAATGTTAGAAATATTGTCTTCATTTCATCCTCACTTTGAGCAAAGATGTGATTGGTTGGTTGGTATTTTGAAGCAATTGACACATTTTGGTCATGCAATGTATGTTTCCAAATATAAGATGTGTTATTGAGGAAAATAGTTGTTATAAGATTAGGTTTAGACGTGTTAAGGATGAGTTGAAGGCGTAAATTATTAGTTAGGGCCTTCACAGACTTTTTAGCAACAATAAAAGTAAAGAAAGTATCGGAGAATGCCATGTCTTAAGGGTTAGGTTACACGAAACAGCTGTTATTTTAGTCCCATTTCATTAACATGTAAACCTTAGCAAATTCACAAAAATTATGGAAAAAAAATTTGAGACCGATTTTAGTACCTAAAAGCCTTAGAAAAAAAATCAAGACAATTATTCGACCTTATATAATTTTTTAATTAAATTTTTAGTTTGGCTCTCAATGGAAACGCCCTAGTACTGCCTATGCTGAAAAAAAAATCAATTAAAAAAAATCGGTTTGAATAATTATCTTGAATGTTTTTCTATGGCTTTTTGGATTTTAATCTGCCTTTCAAATTTTTTTCAGAATATTTGTGAATTTGCTATATAAGGTTTACATGTTAATAAAATGGGACTAAAAAAACAGCTGATCCGTGTTACCTTACCCCATAGAGTTATTAGCCTTACCCTTGAAGGCCAGAAATTTTCAGAGCTTCGTGGGGTTTGAGTTCGTGTCGCTAGTGTAGCACATAAGCAATACATGTACGCTGAACACTTAAACGCCACCATGCTCAGAACTAATTCTTAAAACTGTTGCGTGGAGAATTTTTCAAGGGGGCGAGTGTACCTTAGTTTCAACTAAAAAAATGACCCAAGGAGATAAGAAAAAAAAATATATTATACTCCCAAGTTGAAATAAATTTCATCTTTTCTTCGCTATTAAGCTCTCCTCTCGTCTTTGTCCTCTTAATTTGCACCATTTTAGAGGGAAAAAAATGTTACGTCTTTTTTCCTCTTCTTGAGCATAAAATGTTAGAATTTCAGATCACTTTGAGCGAAGAGGAAATAAGATTTGTTTTAGAGGTAAAAGGATTAGGTTTAGACGTGTAAAGGATGAGTTGAAGACGTAATTTTTAAACTATGGTTATATGATTTATATTTTTAATGTCAATATTTATGAATATTGTAACTTTTTTATATTTTATAAAATGATTCTAAAAAAAGGCTTGTGGGGAAAGTGAGTCTGCAATAAAACATTCAGTAAAAAAAAAAAATAATAATAATTATCTCTCTTTTCTCTCTACCGATAATTATCGTATAATATATATGCAGCCCAAATAATGCTTTTAAATATTATTTATTATTTTTTTAAATGTCATTTTACAAAATGTTTTTATGTTTTGTACTTATAATTTGAAGATTATTTTAAAATTTATAAATACATAATATAATATAATATAATATAATATAATATAATATAATATAATATAATATAATATAATATAATATAATATAATATAATATAATATAATATAATATAATATAATATAATATAATATAATATAATATAATATAATATAATATAATATAATATAATATAATATAATATAATATAATATAATATAATATAATATAATATAATATAATATAATATAATATAATATAATATAATATAATATAATA
This sequence comes from Siphlonurus alternatus, assembly GCA_949825025.1. NCBI lineage: Eukaryota > Metazoa > Arthropoda > Insecta > Ephemeroptera > Siphlonuridae > Siphlonurus > Siphlonurus alternatus. The sequence goes on along the minus strand of OX463781.1, from coordinate 4,358,735 downwards.
TAATATAATATAATATAATATAATATAATATAATATAATATAATATAATATAATATAATATAATATAATGTAATATAATATAATATGATATAATATTATTTTTTTTTAAATTTATCAGCATACCAACATTATTATGTTACCTAATTGTTATTTTAAAAATGATAATATCTTTGTTATTAAATACTAAAATTAAAATACTTAAATATTATATAAAAAAACACCTTTTAATAAATAATTTGCGTTATTTATAAAAGACGGTAAGAAACGCCATAAAATTTTAAACGATAATGAGAATTCAAATGGCAGTGAAAATTTTTTTGTGCACAAGTCCTTGAAACTGACCACATCAAAAACTTCCGCTTTAAAAAATAATCTGCAATTAAACGAAGGATAACTCCACGCTCGTGTTTTACAGCCGCGGCTCTGACGGCGTGCGCACGCAGTGACCCCAGCTTCAGCGAGTGTGTCCTGCAGAGCGCCAGAGTGGCCCTACCCATCGTCGTGGCAGGTGAGTCTATTACTAAGGGTCGGACTGGCCATAACACTACATTATGAGACTTGGGTCGGACTGGCCATAACAGTTGAAATAAATAATTTTTACGTTTAAACACTTTTAACGTCCTTTTTCCTCCTACTTTGAAAAAAAAAAATCTGTATTATGTTTTATTTCTCCATTTCATTCTCACTTTTTTTATTTGAGCGAAGAGGAAATAAGATGTGTTTTTGAGGTAAAAGGACGTAATATGATTAAGTTTAGACGTGTTAAGGATGAGTTGAAGACGTATATTCATAACTATAGGAGAGGTTGGGGATCCCTCTTTGCGCCCCCTGGTTTGGCGCCCCCTATACGGATCCCCGACAGTGCCCCCTACCACCCAATCTGACCCTGTATCTCGACTATAGCTACATGGTGGACATGCAATTACGTTGTATGGATTTGTGTAATGTATAAATCAATAGTAGGTGCTGTGCAATTTGTTACACTGACAAATTTAATGATAGTAAGTTGTTAAGAATTTACGTAAAAACATATTAAAATTTAATTTTTTTAGAGCTCTTTTTTTAAGAAGTCATGTACAGAGTGCTCTTAAATACACACCATATTTATAATATATAATCAAGGAATGTGAAGCAAACTGTTAATTGCCACAAGAGCAGAACATCTCCATATAATATATTATTATGTTCTTTTGGTCAACACATTCTCAGCCCTATTTTCTGCAAACATTCTCATGAAATTCTCCGCACACATTATAATTATAACACTATTCTCTGCATACATTCTCAACCTTAAACTCCACATGGGCACGGATCCAGAAAAAAAAAATTGGGGCGGGTGGTGCCTCCATAAGGCCAAATGTTAAAAAAAAAATTGGAGTGGGAAAAGTGCCTATATTGCCCATTAAAATTTTCGGGGGGGGGGAGAGAGGCTACAGCCCCCTTCCCCTGAATCCGCGCCTGTCCACACACATTCTCATGACATTCTCACGGCATTCTCCGCAGGTATTCCCTCTCTGGGCCTGCCGTCGTCCGACCCGCTGCACGTGGACAAGTTCAGTGTGGACGACACAGGCTCTGGACGTCAGGTGGCGCTCGACCTCACCATGATCGACGTGGACATCACGGGTCTCAAGGACACCATCGTCAGGAGCGCCACGTGAGTGCAGGCGGGAAATTCAAAATATCACTGCGAGCGTTCGGTATCACGTCAAAACAACGAAAACAAAAATCACGAAAGCATTTTCAACGACTGACTTTATCCCGAAAACAATTACATCGAAAACAAATATAAACGAAATCATTTACCACGAAATTAAATTAACACGAAACAAAATAATAACGAGAACAAAAATCACGAAAACAATTTGTACGAAAGTAATTTGACCGAAATTAAAAAGGACGAAAGTAAATTAGAACGAAATTATTTTAATACGAATTCAAAAAGCACGAAATCAATTTGACCGAAAGTTATTTGATCGAAAACATTTAAGACGAATACAAACACCACGAAAACAATTTGACTGAAAATTTATTTGAACGAAAACATTTAAGACGAATAAAAAAATAACGAAAACAATTTGACCGAAAGTTATTTGAACGAAAACATTTAAGACGAATCGAAAAATAACGAAAACAATTTGACCGACAGTTATTTGAACGAAAACATTTAAAACGAATGGAAAAATCACGAATACAATTTGAACGAACGCTATTGAACTGAAATAAAAAACACCGATGAAGAAAAATATTAATAAAAAATTATAACAACATTTAAACCAAAAAAATTTTTTAAATTAAAACGAATGCAATAAAGAAGCTATACAGACTGCATGAGCCAGAAATGGTGTTCCGAACCCATGCTAAAATTTGGGCAGGTTAACTTTGAGCTAGAAATTTGAAATTTGGCATACGTAAAGCCAAGGGTTCCAGATTCTTTTGACATGTATATACGTGTTAAACAATTTTTAAAATTAATATTTCCTGCCGTTTTAGGGGTTGATTCACGATTTGCATTTCTTCCTTATGGGATTTCCATGTTAAATTAAGTTGATAGAAAAATTTTAGCCGATTTGCACCAAAATTAGTTTTTAAGGTTTTCAGAGCACGCTGTATTTAATGATGTAATTTAAAAAGTGGTGAAAACAACCCCTAATGAGATAATGACCCTTACTACATGAAAAAATGATGCTATCAAAATTTTGATTATGCCATTGAAACGGACTTATTTTTTTATCCCATAGTTTGAATTTTTTGAATCCGAGCAAGTTAGTGATTTAATTTTTAGGGGTGAGGAAGCACCATTAAATACAGCGTGCTCTGAAAACCTTAAAAACTAATTTTGGTGCAAATCGGCTAAAAATTTTTTATCAACTTAATTTAACATGGAAATCCCATAAGGAAGAAATGCAAATCGTGAATCAACCCCTAAAACGGCTGGAAATATTAATTTTAAAAATTGTTTAACACGTATATACATGTCAAAAGAATCTGGAACCCTTGGCTTTACGTATGCCAAATTTCAAATTTCTAGCTCAAAGTTAACCTGCCCAAATTCTAGCATGGGTTCGGAACACCATTTCTGGCTCATGCAGTCTGTATAGCTTCTTTATTGCATTCGTTTTAATTTAAAAAAAAAATTTGGTTTAAATATGTTGTTTTAATTTTTTATTAATATTTTTCTTCATCGGTGTTTTTTATTTCGGTCCAATAGCGTTCGTTCAAATTGTGTTCGTGATTTTCCCATTCGTTTTAAATGTTTTCGTTCAAATAACTGTCGGTCAAATTGTTTTCGTTCTTTTTTGATTCGTCTTAAATGTTTTCGTTCAAATAACTTTCGGTCAAATTGTTTTCGTTATTTTTTTATTCGTCTTAAATGTTTTCGTTCAAATAACTTTCGGTCAAATTGTTTTCGTTATTTTTTGATTCGTCTAAAATGTTTTCGTTCAAATAACTTTCGGCCAAATTGTTTTCGTAAATTTTTTATTTCGTTTTAAATGTTTTTGTTCTATTTTACTTTCATTGTTTTCCAATTCGTTCAAATAACTATCGGCCAAATGGTTGTCGTGATTATTGAATTCGGCTAAAATGTTTTCGCTGTAAATGCTTTCGTGTTTTTTAAGTTTCGTTATAAATGCATTCACACATTTTCCATTTCGGTTAATTATACTTTCGTTTAAAATGTTTTCGTGTTAAATTACTTTCGTCCTTTTTGTTTTCGGTGTAATGCCTTTCGTATAAATTGTTTTCGTTCTTTTATTTTTCGTTCTTTTGACGTAGACTCGAGCGTTCAACCAGAGAACCCGTGTCTTATGGCCAGGGATTTGATCAGAGTTTCGCTATTATTGAGAGCTGGAGCGGATCCAGCCCGCAGTGTTAAATTTGGGTTGGAAAGGGGGGGGCGACGGGTGGGGGGTGGTAACACCTTCAATGTATTTTGGGACCTTTTGGGAGGGGCGATCGCCCCCATCGCCCCCCCCCCCCTTGGATCCGCGCCTGACTGAAAGTGACGTTGAAACTGCAACATGCTGGCCTTTTTCGTTCAACAAGTATTAACCTCCAATACATTTTGTCTAAATGTGCCAAAACATCAGCCTATATTGGTATTGGTTCAGGATACCCTAGATTGTATTGATTTGAAAAATGATGCTCTCTTACAGTTAGCAGAATTTTAATGATAAAACTGAAAGCCAGTTTTAAAGTGTCCTGATTTTTTTTTAGCAGGGAGACTTTATAACGCTGGAACAATTTGTAGTGTGATCTGACCCCACGTGTGTTCCTCGTCAGGTTGGACGTGGAGGGCGGCTCGTTCTCGTACTCGGGGGTGGTGCCACGTCTCGTGATGCTCGGTAACTACGTCATCAAGGGTCGCGTGCTCGTGCTGCCAATCAGCGGCCATGGAGCCATGAACTTCACGCTCGGTGAGTCTTCAAGGTCAATGTGTCAATGTCACTGGGGTCAAAAGAATCTGAATGACCTGCACGCGACAATTATTTATTTTATCATTATCATATTCCACACGAGTTGAAATAAATGTCATCTTTTATTCACTATTAAACTCTCTCCTCGTCTTTTTTCCTCTTAATTTGCACCATTTTAGAGGAAAAAAGAGGAAAGAGACGTATTTTTTCCTCTTCTTGAGCATAAAATATTAGAAATTTTGTCTTTATTTCATCCTCACTTTGAGCAAAGAGGAAATAAGATGTGTTTTAGAGGTAAAAAGATTAAATTTAGACGTGTAAAGGATGAGTTGAAAATGTGATTTCAAAACTAGGAGAGTTACAAGATACAAACATATAAACAACACATGTTATCATGCATGGGTAAGACACGTCAGTAAATAAATAGAACATGAAATTACATCAATTAAAATTTGGCATCAATGCATTCATCTTCGCTAAAAAAACAATGCTGAATAAGAATTTGATATACATTATAGTAGGTCCTTTATCCATAAGTTTAAGTTTGCCTTTTGGAGGAATTAATTATTTATGTTCAATTTTTAGTATCAAAATCATAACTTCTCTTTATTGAAAATAATATAAATAATTTATAAAAAATAAAAATTTATTGCAGAAATTAATCTTAGAAGACATCAAATTATATTACTCTGAATTTTTTCAGATTTTTCAGAAACCAGGAAGTATTACTAAAAAACTTTGCCGAGGTTGGCTCCTCTAAGTCCTATCCTTTGATTAAGAGAGACAGCAAAAGGCATCACTTTCTCTGTACTTTCAATATTTTTTAAAAATATGAAAATATTTCATGCAATTTGTCCATTGCGTCTCCGGAGTTAACTTGCATGCTGAAAGTATGATCATATTATCGATCGCTATAATATGCTAGGAAATTATGCAAATACACCAGTCTCTGCTATGTAGCCAAATACAAGTAATTCTTAATTGTTGGATGGGTGATCATTTAAGGAAATAAATATTATTTGCACAGATATGTACAGTACAGCAAGTTCACATTTGTATGGTTCCAATGGCAAGGATGATTTTTGGTCCATGATAAAGTCACTTTTTTCTACGGTTTCCTTAGTCATTATAATCAAAAGCCATAACTTATATCTCCATCTATATAACTATAATAATTCAATAACTAATTTTAATTCAGTACGCATGCATGGGGGCGCGGATCCAGGACCAAATTTCGGGAGGAGGGGTTGAAAAACTAATTGGAGTGGTAGTGTCTATATTGCATGCACATGTTAAATCCAAACTTTCGGTGGGCTTCAGCCCCTCCAGCCCCCTGGTTCCGCGCCTGCATGCATGCAAGTTTGTAAGAAATTGATATTTCACTGGGAAAAAATGACTAATAATCATGTGGTTTCAGAGAACGCCGACTTCACTTACTCGGTGAAAATGCCACTCAAGAAGAGCAAGGATGGCGCTGAGTACTTCGCACCAGAAGGGGGCACCATCCAGTTCACCACGTCGCGGTGCTACATCAATCTGGACAACCTGTTCGGAAACAAGGCCCTCAGTAAGTATCTGCAGCATTATATATAGATGCTGAATTCGATATCAGTATACAATTAGTTTCACCTTACATTAAGAAAATTTTAGGTTTCAGTATTTTAAATGGGCTAATTAAACATTATTTTTAGTACTTTTTGCACTTTTAAGTACAAATTTAGTACTGAATGAACAGAGTCAATAAAATTACAAATATTATCCTTAGAGTAAGTATCTAAAAGTTCTTCTTTAATCTTATTAAGCATAAAATGTTAAAAATATTGTCTGCATTTTATCCTTACATTGAGCGAGAAGGAAATAAGATGTGATTTAGAGCTAAAAATATTAGATTATACTTCTTTAAATAAGGATGAGTTGAAGACATAATTTTTCAACTAGTACGTGTGGGTGGTTAGAAGTGTAAATATACGAGTTTTTCAGTTTCGGCGTAGGCCAAGTATACGGCGTTGATTGATGATTAAAACTCGGCTTGCGTCGAAGCTACAGAACGCAAGCCGAGTTTCAGCCAACCATCAGAGCGCCATATACTTGGCCTAAGTCGAAACTGAAAAACTCGTATTTACACTTTGACATGATACGAATTTGCCAAACAGTCTTTACCTCTGTAGAGTGCTTATCATTGCAGATAAAGTAAAACCACAATGCTCCTCTTTGTTATCACGACATAAATTTAATTTCATATTCCAATACTATGATAGCTTATCACATGCAGCGTTCTAAGAATGTCCTAGTTGAAAGATTACGTCTTCAACTCATCCTTTACACGACTAAACTTAATCTTTTTACCGCTAAATCACATCTTATTTCCTCTTCGCTCATGCAATTTGAGGATGAAATGGAGTCATTATTTTTAACGTTTTATGCTCAAGAAGAGGAAAAAAATACGTAATCTTTTCTTTTTCCCTTTTCTTTACCTCTAAAACGGTGCAAAATAAGAGAAAATTAGACGAGAGGAGAGTTTAATAGCGAAGAAAAGGTGAAATTTATTTTAACTAGGGTGTTCGACAAAATCTCAACGATGCCCGCCCACTCATTATTCAAACAAGCATCGTTGGTAGAGCGAAGATGTATAGAAAGCTATGATAAGCTAGAAGTAGGCATTTAAACTTTTTACCGTGATTATACAAGGGGTCATCGTTGTTTCAAATTATTTGATAAGCAAACACTGCGTTCAACTGAAAATGTAACATCACTGGATATATTGTAGGCAACAGTTCGCTCCCAGCAGCTCCAAAGAGAGGGCAGAAGCTAAAGGAAGTGACTAATAAAATGACGAGGAAAAAATGCAACAACTTACCTTCAAACTGTTGACTTAACCAATAATGTTACATTTTTACTATGTTTACTATCCAAATTTGCAATAACAAAAATCATGCAGGTTTACTTATAAAGATACAGAACTCAAATTATGTAAAAATTAGGCAGTCACCAAGTGTTGTTATAGTATATATATTTATAATCAACATTCACATTATAGTTTTTCTCCACGTGCTGTGCAAATTTGCGCTGCGAAGTAAGAAATTTTGTCCTTGCCTACGTCACAAACTCAATGCTAATCGGGGCTGGCTGTGAGTTGTGACGTCAGCAAGGATTTTTTTTTCAGCGCAACTTCGCACAATCGCACCGCGCGCAGATATAAATAATGCGAATGTTAATAACTCGAGCAACACTTTGGTGTGTATAATTTGTAATATGAGGTCTGTAAGGTAAGAGGGTACCTTCAGGGCAGGTGCTTACCCTGAGATTCTCGTGTTTCAGGTGACCAGATGAACATGTTCATGAACGAGAACTGGCGAGAGATGGTCCAAGACTTGGGACCGCCCATAGGGGAGCTTCTGGGAGCCGCCACCACGCAGGTCATTCGTACGGTCCTCAAGCACGTGCCTGTTGACCTCGTGGCGCCACAGTCGCCGGTCTAGAAGCGCGCCAACTTTCAAAAGTGTGTGACTTTAATAAACCTTCTACCTCCGGGCATAACCTCTATGTCCAAGTTTTTGATCAGTAATAACGTTGATTTACGTCTTTCTTGAACAGTTGTTCTCACTCTCTTTGCGGTTTATTGATACCAATTTTATTGTGTCCGTTCTTTCATCTAGATGTTCAGTGAAAGATTTGTAATGGTGTAATTTTTATTATTAAGTGGATACTCAAGTTTAAAATAAAGGAAGGGGATTAAATGCAATGCAAATCAAAAGGGCTGTTGATTTCATTTTAAATATTTACCAAAATAATACACAACCATAATTTTTTCAAAACCATTCATTTGATTAATTCTCACTGAATCCGTTCACATGACGGTATAGTTGATGACCTCTCATAAGAATAACATTATTAATATTATCCAATGTCAACGAATCCGTATTAAACATTGTCATGTCAACGAAGTAATTGACGATTGTTTATAATATATTATGCAGTGTGATATAAAATGCATTAATTACCATCATCATAATGTAATACAAAATAGAATTATGAAGAGAGTTCTTTCATGAAATTGCTATGTTATTATAATAGGTCTGTTCGTAAATACACAATCAGATATAATCGATTATTATTAATGAACCTTAATTCCGTACATGGAACATAAGGATCATCAATATTAATCGATTATTTTCTGATTGTGTATTTTCGAATGGACTTATTATCTGCACAAATGTGTTCAACAATAAACTTAATGTGAGGCTAAGATTCGAGACTTCACTTTCAGCAATTATTGCATGTCTTTGCAACAATCCTTATAATACTTGAGCTTGTTAAAGGTGAATTGAGAAAGAAACTTATAGTTGTATTAATACTTGAAACATTTATCGATGAATTTGAAAAGCCTTGGTAAAGAATTTCAAGCATTTAAAAAAGAAAAAAAAAATTCCCAGTAAACATTTGCACCTACTTTTTAAAAACTATATATATAATTGCATACATGAGGTCTAACTTTGTTCCAGGTTCAAGTTTGTTGATTTTGATTCTTGCAATAATCAAAATCAACAAAGTTAAACCCGGCTTAAAGTTAAACCTTATCTATGCAATTGTGTGAATTCACTGTGCACTGAGAAATAATGAATTAAATTAATTGATATTCAGACAAATTAGTAACACAAGTTTTGTTCCTGCAATGTTGATTACGTTGTTTTATTAGTGTATGTTGATTTTGTGAATATTTATTATAAATTTATGTAACTCAGTTGATGGACACAAAAATAAACGGTCTGATGAACATCAGTGAGAGACGTCTTTTATTTTGTGTTGGTGTTATGTAGGAGTTAACAGATTCCAAATTTATTATTAACCAAGTAGGCAAGAAGTATCCAGAGTTTTAATAAATTTAATTTTTTATTCGTTATTCCTCGTCTAATTCCCTCCTTTTTTGCAAAATTTTAGAGGAAAAAAGACGAGATTACGTCTTCTGTCCTCTTGTTATAAAATGTTAGAAATAATGTCTCCATTTCATTCTGACTTTGAGCGAAGATGAAATAAGATGTGTCTTTTAGATCTATGTAAAAAGATTAGGTTTAGACGTGCAAAGGATGAGTTGAACACGAAATTTTTCAACTACGGAAAAAGACGAGATTACTTCTTCTTTCCTCTTCTTGAGCATAAAATGTTAGAAATATTGTCTTCGTTTCATCCTCACTTTGAGCGAAGAGGAAATAAGATGTGTTTTAGAGGTAAAAATATTAGGTTTAGATGAGTTGAAGACGTAATTTTTCAACTAGAGTACATTTTCCATGCAGGCTTCTTATTTCACAATTCTTTATTTTTTTTTTTATAATATAACAGACGCGGATAAGAGCAACAAAAAATCAACATATTCAAATTAGAATAAATTAATGTTGTGTTCACAAAAAAAGACTCCTTCCTTGTTTTAAGTGCGAGTTGACCTTGACGCGATAATAACTTCGAGGAGCGCTCACTTTCAGGTTCGTGTGGAAATCAATTAAGCCTCGGCCTTAACTCTTCAAAGACTCACATAAAATGTTAACATTGACCTCAAAATTAGCGCCATGTAAATTATGTTTGGAGAATAAATATCATGCTGTGGATTATGATATTTATGATTATGTAATTATGTACGCAGTATTACTATAAATAATACATTTTACATGAAATACGTACTTATTGTGATAAACTGATTAAATAAAAAAAAAATCTTTTATACGCCAAAATTCTGTGATAATTAAAAAAAATATTAACTCGTTCAAATTTTTATTTCTAACGACATTTACATATTTAAATGATTTCATAAAAATTTTAATAAATTTTCTATTAATATTCATTGGTCTTGATAATATGCTTATCGTATCCGTTAAAGAAAACCATTATTATTATTATTCTTTTTTTTACAGGGATACACCCCTAAGAGCTTACTCATGGCAGGGTAATGGGTATAAGGTATGGAAAGGATGGCGGCCACGGCCTGTTACGCGTCCCAGCATTCTCTGAACCGTGGTAAACCTCAGTCAGAACGGACACCTCTACTTTTTATCAATGGACCAAAGCGATGTCCAAAACCTGGGGAACCATGATAACTGCATTCACATGATATTGTTAATATAATTATTAGATATAATTATAAAATTAATATGAAATGATTGTCTATTATACACTACTGAATTTGTTTACATTTTTCCGAAGTAAATTAACAATCACTTTGCAACTCTCAGTTTTAATTATTGATTAATAAACACGTCAATTGGGTTATTATACATACTATTGGTTCATCTAAATAACCTAAATATATATTCAAATGCAATTAATAACTAATAACAATTATTTTATCTCAAGAAAAATCAATGCTATATCAAATAATTTTTATTCATTTATTATTCAAAACAGGGTATATACTGGTTATATTTGTAATCCCATTGCTATATAAGAATAAAATATTATATTCTTATTATATTATATAAAAATATGGAAGCATAATTTAATTTGATTTATTTCTCCTAAATACTAAGTTAATTAAGAAAAAAATTGCACTAAAATGTTAAATGTCATATTCGCGGTTCCTAACTGAAATTAAATTTGATCGCCGCGCACTTTTCAGTCCAAGTATATTCTTGTCACGACGATTGTGACGTCAAGTTCTGATGAACTGCATAATGTATCTAGATTATAATAGAACTGTATAATTATATTATATATGAACCTGGCACTTGAGTTAGCGGTATGCGCCTCTGATTTGTAATCGGATGGTTGTGAATTCGATCCCAGGCACCACCAAACTTTTCACAAGGTGATTGATTCCATCCTCCATCAATTGCCGACCATCCTGACAGAGGTTTCCATGGTTTCCTAAATCGCAACAAGGCGAATGCTGGGATGGATTGCTATATAGACCATTGCCTTGGCCGCCCCGGTTTGAAAGGGACCCACATAACTCTAAGTAACATGCTATAGGTAGGGTTCACGAAGAGCCGGGAAGTTAAATTATAGAGTCAATTATGAGCAGTATACCCACAGGGTTCAGTGTTCACTTAAGAAAAAAAAATATAAGGTATGTAAACATGTTTATCTAATAAATATAATATGATTGTAATATTTATGTAATTTATTCTGAATCTCTGATAAAGTATAATATGTTATTATATAGTAATGAAATATATAAAATAAATAGCGTGGTTATAATTTATTACACATTTTTTGAACTCACGAGTCCCCACAGTCTACGATTTGCCAGCAGGTAACAACACGATCTCTCAAGTTTTTTTTTATTTTAATTACGCAAGGTAATAACTTTGCGTTGTACAAGTTTTGACAGACTGAACTTGAAATTGAGACCTTGAGAACGTAGGCAGGTGATATAAACGAACGTACCAGCACTCGGAGGCTAGTTTACCACAGACATGCAGTGGACTCTCGTCGTGATTCTTCTGGCGGCCCACCACTCGGCAGCCCGTGTACTGCGTGAGTAACACTAGTTGAAAAATTACGTCTTCTACTCATCCTTTACACGTCTAATCCTTTTACATTTAAAACACATCTTATTTTCTCTTCGCTCAAAGTGACGATGAAATGAAGACAATATTTCTAATATTTTATACCCAAGAAGAGGAAAAAATACGTAATCTCGTCTTTTCCCCTCTAAAATGGTGCAAAATAGGAGGAAATTAGACGAGGAGAGAGCTTTATTATAGAGAATAAAATATGAAATTTATTTCAACTCGGGACTGTGCTTGGTTTGGCAAATCCAATCAAGAGATACATTTAAATATAGTTTGCAACAGTAATAAAAAATGTACAGTATATACGTATAAATAATAATTAATAAATTTCACATAATCAATCAAGCGAGACTTTTTGCCTGAAAATTTCCGGAAGTGATGTAAATGACATATTTCTGCCGTAATTTAGCCCGTAATCGGAAGCGGAAATCAGTATAAAAAATGCGCCACTTCCGGAAATTTTCAGACATAAACTCTCGTTTGTTGGACTGTAAACTCATTATAGTTAATATATTAAGACAATAATGCATAGTTATATTAGTTATAGTTCAACAAATAAAAGGACCGGAATTAAGCTGGATATATGAGGTTTCCTTAATTACTTTCTAATTCAGTTTTGAACCTGAAACTTTGCACAGAGATTTATTTGATACAAATCAACCTCTGAGCCAAGTTTTAGAATTTTCATGTTCATAGTTCAGCCAATTCCGACTACTTCCGGTGGTTCTCTTGCATTTTTTAAAAATCTGAAAAAAAATAGTAATCCTTAATTAACCAATGTACAGCAATGTATTTCCGCAAAAAGAAAATAATAAAAAAATGTGAGAAAAGGCTTTAACTTTTTATTTAGCATGTGATTAAAATAGCGGGTCGTTTCAACCCCCCCCCCCTCCTGGTAATGTGTGTGACAAAATAAGACCTTGGTAATGCTGGGGTTAGTGTTATTATAACACACTGTACAGTACATGTGTACATGCAAATGTATTGCCTCTAGGGTTAATTATATGACGCTTGTAAACAAAAGAAATGGACAACATTTAATAAGAGTATGATACAGGATGTAATAATTTTTAGGTATTTTCTCGAGTGCAGTTTTCTTAGTACGTGTGCTACACAATTATTTATTACAATTGAAAGCATAAAATATCTCCAATAGTGACATATTATACTGATAAGAGAAATATTAACCATGTGATAAGCTTACACAAAATTTATTTCCTTTAGTATCCAGACATTTCTCATCGTTTTTAGTAGTAAAACTAAACTAAGCCAGTTGATTTTGAATTTCAGATGAAGAATAAAAATAAGTCACAGTCTAATGAGTATTTGGACGTACTGATACCAGCACTTGCTTGAGATGATGCATGTAATTCTTTAAAATTTCACATGTCCATTTTCTAAAAATTTGGTCCAACAAAATATTTGTTTTATTCATAATGTAAAAGGTAATTATTATTTGAGAGAGAGAGAGACTCGCAAATTTCAAATATCTACTCTCGCTAGGCTAGAAAATCGTGCGTTGAAGTCCCCATAGTGACTGACAGGATACAAATTGAGCTCTATGGATAATTAAAACGCATGTTCTGAAGCATAATTATATGGTAAGTCTTATCGTCTGCACTATTATAACAAAAATACAATATTTAAGTAAAATTGTTGTTATTTAATCTCAAACTACTTTTGCAAATATTTGACATATTTTGACTTCTAGACGGGAAGACAAAATGCTCACACAGTAAACAAAAAACTAAAGCGCGGCGTATATATTGGTCAAGTTGGCGCAGCGCATTGACCGGTTCTCACTAGATCACCGAAGTTAAGCAACATCGAGCGTGATTAGTACTTGGATAGGTGACCATTTCAAGTAAAAATTATGCTGCTCCTTCTCTGGGGTAAATACATCTCGCTTTCCACCCATACAGTGATGCACTTTTGTGTGTGGTTCCCCAGGCTTTGGACATCGCTTTGGTTCATTGATAAAAAGTAGAAGTTATATCCATCTTGACCGAGGTTTCCACGGTTCTCTCAGTCTCATCTCATGTGAATGCTGTAGGACGCATAACAGGCCACGGCCACCATCCTTTCCCTACCTTATCTACCCTTACTACCCATTACCCCGTCGAGCTCCAAGCTCATAGGAGAGAATTTTTGTAAGAAAAAATTATTATAATATGTATCAAATATGTTGGTGAACATATATTGCATGACTTACTGTTAGGTTGCGTTGTCTGCAGCATATTATACTCATCTATTTTTTTAAAGAAACACAGGATAAGAAGTATCTACAATCCTACAGCACTGATGGTCTACATTTCAACCTACTAACCTTGCTATTGAACCTTCTGTGCAGCCCCCGGCATCTCTCCCTGCTCGAGGAACGACCCCAAACTGAACGAATGTGCGCTGAGGAACGCGAATGCCGCCATCCCTCTAATCGCCAAAGGTATCGTCTCCAACGGAGGCTTCAAGTCAGCTGATTTTTTTGTGTTCCCACCGTCCTATCTAATTTTACGGGCAATGACTGCTTGGTCCACAGAGACCTGAAGTCAATACATCAATAAATTTAATTCAATTCCACCGTCCTATCTAAACTTATTTAAAAAAAAAAATCAAAATCGCTTTTTTGGCATGAAACAAATTTTTTAGAGGATAATAAGTTCTTGATTCATCATCAAAATACTCATAAATAGGGGTTAACCCCCTATTTGTGACGGTTTCAAATTAAAGGTGGATTTTCATGAGCAGAAATGGCGATGAGATGCGATTTTGACGTAAATGATGCGCTGTAAAATCCTATACGGCGAGCGAATTCGCCGGATATCGCACGATGCTCTTATTATTTTAATCGCCAAATATGATGTCAATATGGCCAATGAATGTCACAGCAAGAGTGCGCATTATTCGCGTCGCAGGCTATAGAAATCGCTCATGTAAATTAACCTTTAATATAGATACAAAGATAAAATATCAAATTTTCTAGCATGGTGGCTTATAGAGAAAATTTTCCAGACGGGGAACACTTGAAGCTTCTATTGGACCACAGACTTAACACCCTTGTATCTGTCAGGCAACCCCTCGTATGGCATGTTCCCGATGGACCCGCTCTACATCCCGGAGTTCCGCGTCGATGATACCGGAACTTCCCGCCAGGTGGCTCTGGACCTTCTCACCAACAACCTCACCATCACGGGGCTCAAAGACGAGAGGATACACACCATGCAGTGAGTCTTATTACACGGTCCGAAATTCGTTACAACATCAGTTCAAAGTGCAATCTCTTCCCTCGTCTAGCTCCGGTCTACGTCACCGTGGTGGTCTTCTCGAATTCCGATATCCACCTACTTGATGGCCCGCCTGCTCAGTATATAAGCAGGTGGGGCAGAGAGAGTTAGGCGGGAAGTAGAGAAGGTGACCAACGCGGTGACGTAGACTGTAGACGATGATACCAAAATCTGAACTGTACGTAGACCAACAATGACAGACTTATTATATTATATGTTATTACTTATTAACTTTAAAATTATTTTGATGTTCTTTGTTTCTGTTGATGAAACGGATTTAATACCACATACTTTGTGTTATGGTGCTGCTTGTGCCGTGTAATACAGAGGGTATTCCATAACTCGTGTAAATTTTTTAGCCTATCAGCATTGGTAGGCCGTTGATGTTAGGGGTGTGGAAATTTGCACAGTGGTATTAGAGCTGAGAAACCAAAGTTTTGGTCCCCTATACCACCGTTTTGGTTATGTATTCTTTTTAATTATTGTATTAATTTATTTATTTAATATTATTATTTTTTTGTTCTAATGCTTTCTCTTTCTCTTTTTTTTTATGTCTTCCCGCCCCCCCACTCTTTTGTAATACTTAACCCAATAAACAA
Organism: Siphlonurus alternatus; assembly: GCA_949825025.1. Lineage (NCBI taxonomy): Eukaryota > Metazoa > Arthropoda > Insecta > Ephemeroptera > Siphlonuridae > Siphlonurus > Siphlonurus alternatus. The sequence continues at coordinate 4,342,935 of OX463781.1, read as the reverse complement.
ATATTATTAATTTATGTTGTTCAAAATTTTGAATTTTGACATTTCACCCCCTACCGAGGCACAGCGCAAAAAATCTCATTTCTCGTTTATGGGATCTCAATGTTAAAAAAATGTCGACTAATTTTTCTCTAATATTAGGCTGAAATTTGTTATCCAGGGGTTTATAAGGTTGAGAAATTCAATGGTGCAATTGTTTTGTGAGAAACGTTTTACCTCCAACCTTGTGGGGTAAAAAAAATACAACCCTTTGTGTCAGATGGATCAATTTATAACTGTGGAAAAAAAAATTTACAATGAACTACCAGATAAATATAAAATTATGTCACAATAAAAAAATGTTTAAAAGAAAATCTATTAAATATGTGAAGGAAAGAGTTCCCTATAGCAGTTAATTATATATTGATTGTGTAAGTAATTATTTGTAAAAACTATTTTATATGTTAATTGGTATTTTTGCTATTTCTGTTTTAATACAATGGTTCGTTCTGTAGGAAAAAAAAATATGATGCAATTTGTTATATGTTGTTGTAAAATCAATTAATTAATATGTATATACAATTATTATGTATTTAAATAACGAAAGCTAAATAAAGATTATTTCATTTTATTTTTCCTCCAAATTAGATTCCTATTCGAAAAAAAGGCTCATAAGGGGGAAATTGAGGTCACTGATAACAGTGGTGAAGGAAATGCACACTCAGAGTTGTCTTCTTTTACCCACACATGGTGGGGGTAAAAGAATACAACTCTTAATTGCACCATTGAATTCCTAAACCTTAAAAACCTCTGGATACCAAATTTCAGCCTGATATTAGTAGAAAATTAGTCGACATTTTTTTAGCATTGAAACCCCATAAACGAGAAATGAGATTTGTGCGCTGTGCCCTCGAAAGGGGATGAAATGTCAAAATTAAAAATTTTCAACCTAGGGGTCCAAAACTTTGGTATCTCAGCTACCTCTGTGCAAATTTTCACGCCCCCAACGTCAATTAACGGCCTGCCCATGCTGGAGGCTATAAAAGTTACACGAGTTATGGAATACCTCAAGTATATCCTTTTCACTTCAATTGTTTGTCATATAATTATGTATAATATGTATATTTTTTGTATATGTACAGGACTTGGGAGAATAAAAAAAAATAAAAAAATACCCTTCGTTGTAAAGAGACAAGCGGACTGTATGATATTTATCTGATTGATCAACAATAACAATGTCTGGCAGTGTGGACCTGGAGAACGGACGACTCCGCTGGAGCGGAGTGGTGCCCCGCATGGAGATGGCCGGACAGTACCAGGTTCGAGGTCGCGTGTTGATCCTGCCTATCAGGGGGAGTGGACCCATGAACATCACCATGGGTACGTTCAACAATGTGGTACACGCGTGGTGTGCAAAAATATTTAGACGAGCACTAAAGTCGTACTTTATCATGTATAAAAAGTTATTTTCACAATCCAAAGTCTGAACGCTTTAACTTTCAACAGCCGGATGTCGGAGAAGGGATAGTGTTGACGTTTCTTTTGGTGCAGACATTATGTTTCACTGCATCAACAAATTTTGAAGTAGGGGATCCTCCCATGGTAGATTCTATCATGGGGTTGGTCCACCTGCACCACAGTTAAATGTCCTTCTCTTCCTCAGAGGGGATTAAATTCAACTACACGTTCGAGATGGCGGACGCGGGCCACAAGAACGGTCTCAAGTTCGTCAAGCCGGTAAACCAGAAGGAGACCTTCACTGTGGACCGGATGTACATCGACCTGGAGAACCTCTTCAACGGAGACAAGGCACTTAGTGAGTCCTCACAAACATCCAGATTAACCCCAAATGAGTCCCTTAACTTTAATTTTCAATCATATGGGAATTTGGTTGGTCCAGACCAGATAACATGTAAAACTCATTAAAATTCTGAATTTTTTTCAGATATATAGAGGGGGATTCAAAAAGACTTATCCGCGAGACTTGGCCGGCGGATAACTTGTCCACATTCTAGTCTGGATAACCTAAATATTTGGCCGCGCGGACAAGTATAAGGCTGGACAAGGGTTTGGATACGTCGGTCTGGACAAAAGTCATTTGGCCAAGCCTGTTGGCTAAAGTCCCGCGGACAACTAACCGCGCGGCTAAGTCTCGTGGACAAATCTCCCACCTGGATAAGGTTTTTAATTACGCCGCCATCTTGGATTATGTGTTAAATATGGAGGTAATTGGATCTATATATATGATGATTCATTGCTAATTTATTAAACAACTGTGTTCAAATTTGATTAAATATCAATTTGTGTAGTTTGCATAAGACATAGGAAAATTAGTTTTAAACATTTAGCGCTTATATTCAATGTTTACCTCCCCCCGCTCCCCCTTTTCTACATCATCATGATCATCAGCAAGCCTCGCCCTCTTTGTTGGCACACATTTTGTTATGCTCATTTTTCAATAATTAGACGATTAATACCTGATATTTTTGTCTATAATTGCTCAAGGCCAGCCCAAGAATACACTACTCTATGACATTTCATAAAGGTAAGTGAAATATCTAACGTTAAATTGCTTAATTTGACGAGTTATGATAGCTCTATGATATGATACCATTCATCTGTAATTTTCTGATACTTCATCTGCGAATTTTTGATACTTTTATTACATATTTAAACACGAACAGTTATTAAAAATAAAGCTCTTTTTAAGTTAATAATTAGTCTGGAAGCATTTAATTAAGGAGTATGAACTCCTGTATGTTAAAAATAAGTAAATGAGGCAAACAGAAAATTAACTAAAATCAAGGAGGTTGAAATCAAGCCCTCAAATGTCGTCAAAATAAGCAATTTTCTAATGGATATTTCACGTACCGTCATTAATTGTAATAGAGTATTATCATATGATAATAAAAACCCATTATTTAATCCAAATATTGGGTATAAGGTATAAATTTATTGAAAAAAAAACGTGGGTTATTCAGCGAGGCTCGATGAATTTATTATTATGCCACCAGCGCCTCGCACAGAACGGGAAATTAGAGAAATATAACAAAAAATGTTAAAAGCGCCAAAAATTTTAAACCATGTCACCCCAATAAAAATAAGATTGAAATGACATTAATTTTAAACACAATAATTACGTAATATAATATAAAATCACGATATATGGCGGTCTAATTATCACCGTATTTAACACGTAATCCAAGATGGCGGCGTAATTAAAAACCTTATCCAGGTGGGAGATTTGTCCACGAGACTTAGCCGTGCGGTTAGTTGTCCGCGGGACTTCAGCCAACAGGCTTGGCCAAATGACTTTTGTCCAGACCGACATATCCAAACCCTTGTCCAGCCTTATACTTGTCCGCGCGGCTAAGTATTTAGGCTTTCCAGACTAGAACGTGGACAAGTTATCCGCCGGCCAAGTCTCGCGGATAAGTCTTTTTGAATCCCCCTCATAATCTATAATCCTTAGCATCAAAAAATTGCAGGCACAAAATTTCAAAACAATCGGGCGAGCCGATTTTTTTTAATTTTTTTTTTGTTGTTTAGCTCTCCATGGGAAAGAAATATACTGAAAACTTAAAAAAAAATTGGCACATCTGATTGTTTTGAAAATTGAAGCTTTTTCTGCAACTTCTTGGTGCTAAGGACTGTTCAGAGAGCTTTGTTTAAATCAAAGCTCTCTGGACTGTCTCTAAAAAAAAAAAAAAAAAGCTGAAGTTTTATGCAATGAGGTTGCTGAAGTTTACATGTTAATCAAATGGAACTATGTCGATCAGCTGTTCCGTGTTATCTTACCTTTAACTTTATATTGTCTCCAACATGTGCAAATTTTTCCAGCCAAGCAGCCCCGAGTGAGTCCCATCTCTGACGTGGTTCCAGGTGACCAGATGAACGTGTTCCTGAACGAGAACTGACGGGAGATGGTGCACGAGCTTTGACCACTAATCTCTGACGTGGTTCCAGGTGACCAGATGAACGTGTTCCTGAACGAGAACTGACGGGAGATGGTGCACGAGCTTTGACCACTAATCTCTGACGTGGTTCCAGGTGACCAGATGAACGTGTTCCTGAACGATAACTGACCGGAGATGGTGCACGAGCTTTGACCACTAATCTCTGACGTGGTTCCAGGTGACCAGATGAACGTGTTCCTGAACGAGAACTGGCGGGAGATGGTGAAGGACCTGGGACCTCCGATCATCGACGCGATGAGCGAGGCTACCAACCGCTTCATGGCCGCCTTCATGATGCTCGTGCCCTACGACGAGATCTTCACTGCCTAGTCGGTACACCCCAGGACACAAGTTTCCAGGACCCCCATCAGGGTTAAGGTGGAAGAACGATCAGCAAGAACCACCCTGACGTGGCAGTGCTGGAAAATACAGTTCAACAAACGTATAAAGACTACCACCGGAATTAACCGGAAGTGGAAGGATTTTAGCTGATGCGTCATCGCCTAGGAAAATTTCAATTTGCAGCCTTGTTAATCACCAGCAGGTGGGTCTTCAAATAACACAAATTACAACAATCCTAAAATTAAGACAGCCCGAGTTGAAATAAATTTCATCTTTTCTTCGTTATTAAGCTCTCCTCTCGTCTTTTTTTCCTCTTCTTGAGCATAAAATGTTAGAAATATTGTATTGATTTCATCCTCACTTTGAGCGAAGAGGAAATAAGGTATGTTTTAGAGGTAAAAAGATTAGGCTTAGACGTGTAAAGGATGAGTTGAAGACGTAATTTTTCAACTAGGGAGTCTTAGTTATTCTTCATTGTTGCGCTAAGACAGTCTAAGGTTAAGTTTAGGTTAAGTGGTGTTATTTGAAGACCCCCCAGCCCCGTAATAATTACGCAGAGCATGATGATTAACAATGCTGCAAAGGGAAATGTTTCAATGTGACGACTGCACGTTGCAACAACAAAATAAAAATTGATAACAGCATGCAGTGTCCTAAATTAAAACGGAAATGATTTGCGTGTTGATAATAGTGTGAAAAATGCAGATCATAAATAATGTGATAAACAGATCCTTGAGTTTTTATTACTTCTTAAAAAATAATTTTCTTATCTGTAGACAACAATGGACATTGGACATCATACAAAAAATAGTAAATATTAATAACATTTTCACTAAAGTAATGTTCTTTACCTTCACGGAAAGGACCATGTGGGTGAAGCATGCAATTAATGGAGTACCGACCTGTAATTGCAGAAATAGATAGAAGGTGCAATGTTATGCTATTATGATTTTTTTTTCAGAGTCTGGGAACTATTTAATATATATATATATATATATGAAAGTAATATACAGAGAAAGTGACGCCTTTTGAGGACCTAAAAGGGGCGTGGGTTCAAACCCAACCTCGGCAAAACTTTTTAGTAAAACTTCTCGGGCTATATAAAATCTGAGAAAAAATCCATATCCATTTCTGCAATTAAAGTGTTTTGTAGTTATCTTTCTTGGGTTTAAGTCGAGGATTATTTATGACAAATTAAGTGACAGGTTTTCACTATCTCTTTCGTGGTGAGTACAAAATACAACATTACATATTTGTCACAAATTAGAAAATTACATTGAAATCCTTTGGGAGAAATTAAAGTAGATTGGTACACATTACACTTGAATTCTATAGTATACAAAAAGTGATGAAATATATTATAATATATTACAGCGGGGGTGACTAAAATCTAAAATTATTATTATTTTTTAAAGTAGAAGATAAAAGAATTAAAATTGCTGAAAATTTTATAATTTTGGCAATAAAGTTCTAAATTCATTGCTTTTGGCGTGAAAAATATTTATTGTAACAATTAATGCACTCTAGATTCCTTTTTATTGATCTGCTTGATATTCGATTCTTTACTATTAAGAAAAAAAAGTAACATTATAAAATTGTTTTTTTTTTTTTTGTTTTTTTTTTTTTTTTTAAACTAACAACTGATGACATAAAGATATAGAGAGATGGAAAAATAATTTTAATTCAACTTCAGTTTCCTCTAGTTCTGCTTTCAAGGTGACTACATTTCCATAAAAAATGTAAAGAGTCATAAATCATAAGTGACAAATTTTTCTTACTTTTATTACATTTTTTGTTTGCTTCAACTAAACTCTGTATTGGTTGCAAGTGACTGAATCAAATCTCTTCGTGAACCTAATCTAGCATATTGCTTAGGATTTTGTGGGTCCCTTTTAAAACCAAGACGGCCATGGCCTATCGATCCCAGCATTCGCCTGATTGTGACTGAAGAAACCATGAAAACCTCAGTCAGGATGGTCGGCAATTGATGGAGGATGTCATCACTCACCTTCCGGATGCACGAGTGGATGTTCTTTAGCAACCGCCACATGTGAAAAGTTTGTGAAAAGTTTGGCGGTGCCTGGGATCGAACTCACGACCATCCGATTACAAATCAGGGGAGTGTTCAAATACCGCCAATTAAGAATTTCCGTAAGGTTACGCAAGAAATTAACATGTATTTCCTATCATGCTTAAGTCTTGCGTAACTTTGGTATTTGAACACCCCTCAGCAGATGCGCGCGCATACCACTGTGAAGTGCCATGCTGTATTTATTTGTATTTATACCTACAGAGTGCAATAAAAAGTATTTTAAAAAATAAAAAATTCAGTTCGCAATTGACGAGTTTTAATAGTCCTTAAAGGAGGGGAACCGCTTCAGCTTTTATATTTTTAATGTTTTATAAATAATGTCAAACTTACTTGTGCACCAAAAAAATAGTTACCACCCTCCTCCTTCCACCATTTCAACAGTTGATTTTCAAAAAGTGCGCCAAAGAAAATTGGGGCTTATGACGTGAAGCGCCATGATAGGTCAAGCGCAACCAATCGTTGATCTTGACGTCATATGCCCCAATTTTCTTCGGCGCGCTTTTTATTTATTTATTTATTTATTTATTTCTCTTGTGGCTGTACATAATACAACATAGAGACAAAAAAGACTTATAAATATAACTTAAAAATTAAACATGATACAATATTATATGCACTTAGAAATATTAAAACAATTAAAGCAAACATTAAAATAACATTCATACACATATATAAATAAAGATAATACATCATAGTGGCATTTATCCGCTATGTTGTATTCTTAAGATTGATATATTCTTTTACTGAATAAAACTGGTGCGCTAATAGAAACTTTTTTAGTTCTTTCGCAAATTTTTTATTACAGTCAATATTTTTAATTGCCGTTGGCAGTTTATTATAAATTGTTATAAGGTCAAAATGAGGACATTTGAAATTTTTTGGAAGGTGAGGATCATTTCTGATTCTTGTATTATGAGTATGAAGGGTGGCGTTAGTTTCAAAAAGATCGGGTTGATTTCTTACAAATTTTGCACTTTCTAGTATATACAAAGAAGGCAATGTTAGGATTTTTTGTTGCATAAAAGTTTTTTTACATGACTCTGTTTTTTTGAGATTATAAATTACCTTAAGTGCTGATTTTTGTAGTGAAAATAGTGTACTAGCATTTTTGTGTTCCCCCATAATATTACAGCATATAAAAGATGCGCGTGTACATGTGCGTAATACAATTGTTTATTTAAGTTTTCTGACAATTTTTTATTAACATTTCTTAACACGTGAATTCCTTTTGCGATACATTTTGCTTTTGAGTTTATATGTGCCGACCATTGTAGGTCGTCTGTTATTGTTACCCCTAAGTATTTTACTTCCGTAACTTTTTTTATGTTTTGTGATTGAATTGTTATGCGTGGGGTGAAATTATGTTCTTTGCCTTTTGATTTAAAATGTATGAATGTAGTTTTTTGTGGGTTGAGTAATAGTTTGTTCTCTGAACTCCAGTCTGTGAGTTCCTCCGTAGTTTTACATGCTTTCTCTGTGAGTTGCGAAACAGTGGTTGCGATGGTGGCGCATGCGGTATCATCCGCGTACTGCACTTTGTCGTCCTCTGTTATCGCATCTGACAGATCGTTGGTGGCTATTGCGTACAGTATCGGGCTAAGAGAGGACCCCTGTGGGACCCCTAGGGTTGTTTTGAGTTCCTTGGACATTGCACATAGTAATTCATTGTCTGTTTCGTACAAGAAGGACACTATTTGTGATCTGTTGTTTAAAAAAGATTTAATAAAATTTTGTTCTCTTCCTTGTACCCCATACGTTTCTAATTTTTTGCATAATAATTCGTGGTCCAGCATATCAAAAGCTTTTGAAAAATCAAAAAAGGTGCATGTGACTAATTTTTTTGCTTGCAATGCATCGAAAACTGGCTTGAGTAATGTATATACTGCGGTTGTTGTGGATTTATTCTTTTTATAGCTGTGTTGTGTTTTTGACAAAATGTTGTTAGCTTGTAGGTGTTCTTCAAGTTGTATGCGAAATACGGTTTCTATTATTTTTGAGAAAGCTGACAATACTGCTATTGGTCTGTAATTTTCTGATAATATTGAGTTTCCCTTCTTAGGTAAGGGTGTTACTCTCGCCGTTTTAAGCGCGGTGGGAAAGATACCCTGATGAAAACAAGAGTTTATTATATTTTGAAGCGGAGCGGCGATATGATTGGCACAGGCTTTTAATATTGAGATAGGGATTTCGTCAATACCAGCAGCAGTTTTGTTTTTATGTGAGTGTATAACTTTCAGGACATCTTTTGTACTTATTGGCTGAATTTGCATTTTAATATAATCTTTAGTATTATTTGTGTTTATTGTTTTGTGTGATGTTTTTTTTTTTTTTTTTTTTTGGGGAGAATCAAGATGGCGCGCCAGAGTGAGCAACGCCGACGTGACTCTCCGCTCAAATTGTCTGTCCTCTCCTGGTAACTATCCCTATCCTATTCTATATATTAATCGTCTTGATTTCTATACTCCTATCCCCAGTCAATTTGATTCATAATCATCATCTCGCCTCACCGCATCCACATAATCCTACTTTGACCCTGCTCTTCGGTCGGCCCACAGGAGTCGACACGTTGAGAATCTTTCAAATTCCTGCCATTCCTTGCATGTTGTCGCCTGCATCATCAACCTACATTATTGCACCCCACACCACACCGTCAACCCAATGTCCTAAAATCCAACCAATTCCTTGTGTGGTTTTGGTTCACCCACGGTAACACGTGGTGGGCATATAGGTACCACTTCCATCATCACCTTGCATATCCCACATTCCATAATCATCCTATCCATTGTTCGTCCATTATCCTTTACAAGACCCTGCAAAAAACAGTTCAACCATACAATTGATCCAAGTTACTCAGTACGTGGAATTATAGCCGTTTAGGCTCCTTCCAACAATTGTAAGAAGAAGAAGAAGTGTGATGTTTTTATTTTGTTGGAAAGTTCCTGCGCGGCATAGCAAAATTGTTCATTTAATTTTTGGGCAATTTTTAATGGGTTGTTTTCTACAGTGTCATTGAACTGTACTGATTTAATATACTTTTTTTCAGATGTTTTTGAGTTTTCGTTAATTATGGACCATGATGCCTTTACTTTATTTTTTGCCGTTTTTATAAGATTATCATTAGAGGTTATTCTTGCTTTAGCCATATCTTTTCTTAGCTGTTTTAGTTTAATTTTGTATTCAGACTTTTTTGTTATGTCGACATATTTACTGGTGTAAAATAGTTTTCTTGTTTCTGCCCGTTGTGTTTTAATTTTACGAGTGATCCACCTAGGTTTTTGAAATTTATTTTTGATTTTTTGACGTATTTTTGGAAATGCTGTGTTAAAATGAATTTTAAATATTTCATAAAACATGTCAAATTTATGATCTGCATCCGCAGTATTATAAACTTGTAACCATTCTTCAGTGCTCAGTAAGTAGCACAATTGACTTATATTTCTTTCTGAAAAGATCCTTCTGTTTACATATTTTTGTTTGTTTTCTTTGTATTTGTGCGTGTGTATTGTTATGTACAACCCTTTGTGATCCGAGCACCCCGTGTCTAGCACGTCTGAGTCATAGGACCGCGAGTCTATGTTAGTTATTATGTAGTCTATTTTTGTTTTTGTGGAGGAAATTGAAGTCGTAAATTCACGTGTAGGCAGATTATTAGTATTATGTAACAAAAATGTATCAAGTAGGGAACATAAACGTTTTTTGTTGTTTAGTTTGTTATTGATATTATTTTTTGCAAGTAAATCTATATTTAAATCTCCACAGATAACAATTTTATCGTTTTTCTTACACTTGTTTTTTACACATTTTATTGTTTCCTCTAGTTTTACAAAGAAATTATCCGTCTCGATCGAGTCACAAGTTGGAGATCTGTACACACATAACAGATATATTCCCTGTGCGCTCTCAGTGCTTTCAATCTTTGCAATACAACATTCTAATATTTTTTCCTCGCTATGATTAAATTGTATTTCTTTGATTTTAATATTGTTTTTTGCAAATATGGCAACTCCGCCTTTACAATATTGAGTCCTGCAGAAGTTTGAAATATTATTATAATTTAGTAATTTAAAAGATTTTAATTGTTCTGATTTTAAGTAATGCTCAGCAAGCAATAGAACATCAATTTTTTGTTTTTGTAACCAGGCATCTAAGTCATTTACACAGCTGGATACTCCTTGAATATTAGTGTAATATATTTTAAGTGATTTTTGTTCAATTTTTACATTTTGGTTGCTTAAATTATTTGTGTATGACAGATTTTGTGTATTGTTTACCACATTATTTATATCACAAGTTATAGCATCACTGAATTTATTTACAGGATTTGTCTGTTTATAATCTATGGAATTATTTATGAATATATTATGACTCCAGTCGTGGTAATTCATGTAGGATCCGTCACAAAAAATTCCTCGTGAAAATTAGAATTTCTATATGACGTATCCGAGTATGTATAACCACCTGTGTCCTCATTCAAACAATGCAGCGCTGATGATAATGCGCTGGATAAGTCTTGCACTTCATTGTTTGAATCGGGCGGGGGCATAATTACTTCTGATGTATAAGTTTTTAATTCTTGTGGATAATTTTCATAACTGACGTTATAGTTGGATGAATAATAAAAGTTGTTTGAATGGGTATTTATTGAAACGTAATCATTATTATTAGTTATTTCACTATGGTAGCAGTTAGTTGTGTCTTTCACTTGATTCGAGTCCAAATTTCCAGTAGAATGGGTATTTTGTATTGGGGCGTTTTGGGGAGGGAATTGAATTGTCACTCTTCCATGTAGAGCACTCCTCAGCATCCCGTTTTCACCGATTTCATTATCGGAGGGGTGGGGAGTATTGGATTGAGAATTTGTAGTTTGTTGGTTGTGAGGAGTAGTACGATCTACATCAGAACCATTAGACGATGCTTGTTTGCTAGATGACTTCCGGTTATTTTTTGTTTTATTTGTGGTGAGTGGTGGACTTGGCTTGTCATGTGACTTGGCGGGCTTTGTAGAGCTCTCTATGACATGTGGTGGGCGAGGCTGATCGCGAGTTGCTGGTTCCGTAGATAGCGGGGTCTCTGTTGTCTCCATGGTCAATGAAGCAAATGAGTTATATAATGGAATTGTTTGATGATCAGCCTGCGTCCGCTGTCGGTTGTTTTGTTTGGCCGCACGTGCGCGCCGCGGTTTAGGAGAGCTTGTACTAGGCGGTGACGTGCAATCAGGTGATTGTTGCGAGAACTGTATCACTGCACCGTCTTTTGCAGTTTTGTGGGCACCTTGTGGGAGAGGTGGTGCACCTGTCGTTGTATCTGCATGAGTTTTGTAAGTGGGCGTGGCCGTGGGTTGGGATTTTGGAACATTAGATTTGCCTTGGGGGATGTAGTGACATATTACTACATCGATACCTGTGTTACAGAATACATCTACTATTGTATTTCTTACAATTCTCCATTGTAGCTTATCTACACCAGAACCTATGCGTGGTAGTGCAAGCTTCTTTACATTGTGTTTACGGCACATATCCAGTAAATTTAATAGAACATTTTGTATTGACTGTATTGTAGGTTTACAGCTATAAGTTGATTCTGATTTTGTAAGCAAGTAAAAGATAAATCTGGTATTTGTTTTGAGGTGCGCGACTTCCCCAAGACTTTTCTTTTGCTGCCTTAATTGTTCTATTCCATTAAATTTATTGTTAAATGCTTTTACTATACTACCACTTGACATTTCTAGGTCCACTGCAGCCTCTGTACATAAGCTATATTCATTTCCTAATTTTAAAATATCAATTTTTTTATCTACAACATTTTTTACATTTTTCCATTCATTTTTATTTGGGATGTTATTTACGATGTTTACAATTGCGGGCTGATGACCCGTATTTTTTATTGATGTTGGTTGTGGAGGTGCGAGTGAGAGTGGGAAGGTAGGGATGGGAAGAAGAGTTCTCCGTCCAGCTGTTGTTGCTGCTCTCAGTGCTTGGGGGGGTAGAGAGGTTGATGGTGAGGGTGGTTTAGCAGAAGCAGGCAGAGGTGGAAAGACCATTGTAGAAGATATGGGAGGTGGGAGGGAGGCAGTGGGTGGCAAGCGAGCCTTCGCTGCTTGAGGGACGAGAGGGGGCGGCTGGGACACAAGAGACTTGAACGGCGGCAAATACTCTGGCCACTCTGGTGTATTCTCTGTCAAGTTAGGTAGGAGGGGAGGAGGGTTTTCTCTTGTAACAGTATTTTTTTCTGCCTGGTTTAGAAGAGAAAATGTTTGGGATGCTCCACTATTTTGTAGGGGTGTACAATAGTTTTCTACATCAATATTACAATTATGGCACTTGCTTTGATAACATGATAATTTTTTTGACATATCAGTAGTGTCTAAAACATTTTTAATGTGAGAAAGTTTATCTTCTATGACAATGTCTAGTTTTTTGTTAACAGTCTGCACATCATTAGATAGTTTTTGTATACCTTCAGCAAGCAGGTGTATCATACCTGGCTTACCTGTACAGGTGTTGCAGCAGGTATGTTGTACCGGCTGCCTATGTGCGTAGGGGCACATGAACACGTGGGTTTGTTGACAACCACAACATAGCACTGCACTTTTTGTGTTGTGTTTTGCATTTGCGTTGCATGTCTCGGTGTAACCACTGTGCGGGATAAGTGACGCCATCACTTCTTATTATTGTAACTTTTGATACAGTTAGTTGATGGTATGTATTTACTCACTCAACTGTAGTGATAACAAAACTGCACTGTTGTGTAACTTTCTATGTAGATAGTGAACGATTTTACCACTTTTTTTCACTAAAAACACGGAAAGAAAAATTTTGTGTGTAGGCGTGCGTCGCCATCTTTCTTTTTTTTTTTCCGATTCAAATGTCAACTGCTGTACTGGTAGAAGGAGGAGGGTGGTGACTATTTTTTTGGTGCACAAGTAAGTTTGACGTTATTTATAAAACATTAAAAATATAAAAGCTGAAGCAGTTCCCCTCCTTTAGCCCTTTAAAAAAATATATACCTGCACAGGTGCTTCTCGGGATCTGAGGATGGTGCCATGCGCTAGCGGCACCAACCTCAGAGGTAAAACATTGTTGACAGCGGCATAGCAGATACGTGATCTCGAAATTAATTTCTCCTCTGGATATTCGCATCATTTATTTAGATATTTTTCACAAATCGTAACAAGAAAAAACAATAATTGATTTAGTGATATTAAAAAAATATATTTGGCGACCAAAATAATTATTAAAAAAGAGATGTTGTGAGTTACGTTAATCAGCACGGCATAGGATTTTAGGGTTTTCTGCCTACATCCCGAAGATCTTCGGACGACTTCGTGCATCTCCGTGCTATCCAAAATGAAAACATGAAATTCCCGTTTAGAAAGAGAGATGCAGATTTGCAATTTTGGGAGATGTTAGGAGAGTATTCAGTCTACAGTCAAATTAATTTGATATTTCCTCCGGAAGTAGCCGGAAGTTTCAAGATTGTGACTATTCTGTTTGTAATTATAAGTATTGAAATTTGGAATAGGTTTTTCTATAAAATTACTGAAATTCATGTAAAATTGCAATGCTGAAATTCGAATAGGAAGGTCAGAAACCTTACACTTCCGGAGGGAATATCACATGGTTTTGACCGTATTGATATTCAAAAGAGTTTTGATTTACCACGTCTCCATATAGACTGCGTGGTAATAACTATATACAAATAAAACAGGAGTAAAGTTCGTGCTGTCATGTGATGTACCGACAGGACCACAGAAAAATGCCAATTTGTTTACATGGTATCGGCAACGATGTGTATAGAGGCTTCAAGTGAGTGCGCCCGCGATGCGCAAGTGTTGTCGCTAAAGTCTATCTTGCACCTGAAAATGAAGAAAAGTGTTTTTTTTTAACTTTACTAGTTATAAAACAAGTAAAAAATCTAAATTTCTATATCTAAATAATCTTCTGTATTTTTCAGTTTGGACCAAAATTCCGTAAAGGAATGTTCCCTAAAAAATCTTTTTCTTAGTTAAAAAATTAATTAATTAATTTTTTTTTTTTACATAGGTTTAGATAGGATGGTGGAAACATGACCGAAATATCAGCTGACTTGAAGCCTCTATTGCATCTGTGTAGTTGATTGATAGAAGCTAGGTCACTCGATGCTGCTTCTCTTTTATCACTCATACCTTGATGTCAAACGTCTTTTATGACGTCACTCATTCAGGGGCGTAGACAAGGGGGGTGTTATAACCCCCCCCCCCTTGAGAGCTGAACCTTAGTAAATTTTAAGGGAAAAATAGCAAAAAATGGTACTTGACGGATGCGATTTAGCTAAAATTTTATGAAATATTTTCTTGAAAAAAAAACATTAAAAATTTATATCCCCGAAACACATCGTTCGTTAATACATCTTTAATTTATTTAAAATCAGTCTACATAATTATGATTATTTAAGTATGGTATAATTCTATTAAGATAATAATTATATTATGTAGTATTCATTATTAGGTTAAATTTATGTTTTTTTGTACGAAAAGACAACAATTTAAAGTATAAAAAATGTTGAAAACATTCCCCGCATGATGTTCAGCATAAAAATAAAAATTATATATTATGTAGTATTTTATTATTATTTAATTAATTATATAGGTATATTACATCTTACAATTGGTATTTTCATTGTCTAATGTATAATGAATGTTGTACATATCTTTAAATTTTTTATTGAAGTTAAAAAAATCTGATGTTTAAAATATAATTTTACAGTATACTTAATGTAATAATTTGATTTTCCTGTTTTGAAATTTTAAATATAAATATTTTTTCATGCTCGTACATCAGTACATCGTCTTAAAATGTGGTCTATTTTTTTTATAAGAAAAAGTAGGTACAAAAATATTGTAACTACAGTACATGACCAAAATGTGTCAATTGCCCCAAAATAAAAACCAACCAACATAATTTACGATTTGCAAATTTAAGAAATTTGCTGCAACTTTTCATCGAAAAAAATTGTAGTCCACGTCCCTTTTTCAAAAAAATCGCACACCATGAAATTAATATTTCATTGTCATTTTTATGTCAGTCTTTTTTTTTTTTTTTTTTTTTTTTTTTTTTTTTTTTTTTTTTTTGTTCTTTTAGCTTGACGTAATCCAAGTTTGCCATTGTACAACCATAATAATTGAATAAAGATTTGAATTTGAATAAAAAATATAAAAGTGGTTATTAGATTGATAGATTAATATTTGATTTAACTAAAATTATTTACCCAAAGCTTTATTTATTATATTTATTACGTTAGTACACGTATAATATTTATTTATTATTTATTTATTTATTTTCTTTATTCGAACTTTTTCGATTGTACAAGACAACATATGTTCATGTCAAAAAAACTTAATATTAACAAACATACATAACATCAAAACGCAACACTTTATAAATATAACAAAGGAAAAAAATAAGTATAAAAAAATGAACCACAATATTAACAAAAAATATGAACCAGGTTTTAAATCATAAGGATACAATACTCTCAGGCAATTTATTGCTCTCAAAAGCTTTAACTGAATAGAACTCTTTACTTATAAGGACATTTTTTAGCTTCTTTCGGAACAATTTACAATCATTTATATCTTTTAGGCATTTTGGCAGAAATTCATATATTTTGGCCGTTTGATACATTGCACAAGATTTGTATAAATTAGAGTTCAATTTGTCTGTAACAACATTGGATTTATTCCTGGTATTGTAATTATGAACATTATCATTCTGCAAATAAAGGTTAGGGTGGGATTTTTTAAATGAAGCACAGTTTAAGATGTAAATAGACGGAACAGTGAGCATATTTAGATTTCTAAAATGAGATACACAGGACTGTCCCTTAGGCAGCTTTAATATAGTACGGAGAGCTCGTTTCTGCAAAACAAAGCATCTATTTAGTAGGGCTGCCTTACTTCCCCAGTGAATAATACCATAAGCCAAATGGGAGTAAATATATGCATAATAAATAGTTAAAAGAGTTTCCACTGAAACATGGTTTCTGATAGTATATAACATAACATTTGCTGAATTGATCTTTTTGCATACTGAGTTTACGTGCACACTCCAATCTAAACACTCGTTAACATGCAGACCAAGAAATTTAACAGACTCAGCTCTCTTAATGGTTTCATTACAAATTTGCAATAAGTAACTATGACTTGGAATTTGACGAGATGAGTAAAACTGTATAAACTCCGTCTTAGATATGTTAAGGATGAGTCTATTATCATTACACCATGATAGTATCTCGTTTATAGTTAATCTAGCTTTACGTACAAGTTCGTCTTCAGAATCAGCCGTAACTATAGCTGTGACGTCATCTGCATATTTAACCAAGACAGCACTAGTTACATGTTCAGGTAAATCATTTGTGCCAGTGTTAAAAAGGGTCGTAGAAACCTTCCCTCCTTGTGGCACCCCTAAATTAACTGGCAATTTATTAGAGATAAAAGAAGAACAGTGTCCATCTAATATAGCATTAACCTCGACATATTGTTGCCGATCTGTCAAATAAGAATCTATTAAATTTCGACTATTTTCTTCAATTCCAATGTTATCAAACTTATGAAGAATAACATTTTTATTTAAACTGTCAAAAGTTTTTGACAAATCAAAAAATATAACAAGGCAGAATAGGTTTTGGTTCAATGCTGAATGAACATAACTTAGGAGATCAAACATGGCAGTATCACTGGAGCGATTTTTTAAAAATCCATGCTGACAAGGGGTTATTAAATTATTCTCAGTCCTATAATTTGTAATTTGATCATCCATTGTTCCTTCGAGTAGTTTAGCAAATACAGATGAATTCGTAATTGGTCTAAAATTATTAATGACATTTTTTGGTCCTTTTTTATGGTTTGCATATACTTTCGATGTTTTAAGACAACTTGGAAAAACACCCTCCATAATTGAATGATTGATTAAGTTTGAGAGAGGGGTGGCTAATACATGAGCACAATATTTAACAACAGTATATGGAACCTCATCAGGACCAGCGGCAAGTTTATTTGGTAGAGATTTCATGCGATTTAAGATATAAGCAGGATCAATAGTATTAAATTTCAATGTATTCATCGTTTTAGATTGACTATTGCAATTATTAGGATTATTTAGATTTAGTGGAAGAAACCTATCAGAAACCATGCGTTCAACTGTGTTTACAAAGAAGTCATTAAATAAATTACTTATCAATACAGGATCAGAAATAGTAACCCCATCCGTGCAAATTTCAATATTGCCTTGACTAGATGAGTTCTTTTTCGTTTTGCACTCTGTATTAATAACTTTCCAGGTAGCTTTGATTTTATTAGTAGCTGTTTTTATTGAAAAGAAATTAAAAAAATGGTGTGCCAAAAATTTAAAAGAATTGCATCTGACCATGCATTCTCTATAATAGTATTTTTTCATAATTTTACCCTAAACAAAGGGGTGTGTCCTTAAAAAAAACGAGCCTGCGGCGGGCTATTGGGGGGCTACGTCCCCCAAACCCCCAGTGGGCTCTTCTCATTCCTATTTATCTTGAAGAACCCCCCACCACCATGGACAAATCCTGGCTACGCCACTGCACTCATTAGACCAGTGTATGCTGGACATTTTTCTGTGGTCCCTTCGGTACATACTAAATAACTTGAAGACTTGAAATAATTATTTTAATTACACTTCAATTTCTCTGCTTACGTACATTGACGTCATAAAAGTAATTACACGAATTTGATTACTGACATTTCAATTAGTTCATACCACGATCGTAATATTATTTCTCGTTTATCAAAACAGGTTTTGGGGAAAAAAATTTGCAAGTACTATAATTTTGAGTGTAATACATGCATATTATACTACGTCAGAGTTTTATATAATAATATATAAAATATTCTTTGGTTTTATATCTATAATTAGTTTCTTTATTTAGAAATAATGGCCTTCATTGGTTTTCCGCATCTCTATATAATGTATGCATGTGTAAAGGTCCTTTCACATAGTCCGATTTTGCTGCGGCGTGTTGCACCGCAGGCTTTTCAGTTTTCACATACTCTCGTTCGTCTGCGGCTGTTGCGGCAGAAAATCACGTGAATGCCGCAGAAAAATCAAAATGAGTTTGCTTTTTCTGCGGAGCACCGCAACACGCCGCAAAACGTGCCGCAAGACATCGCGGCGTTTTGCGGTGTCATCAACAACTTTTGTTGCGGCGTGTTGCGGCATGTTTTTGCGGCAAAATCAGACTATGTGAAAAGACTTTAATACAAAAAAAAGTTTGTTATTCTAAAATAGTAATTTTCAGTCTGGTGTATCAAATAATTATGTAAATATATTTTTATTATTATAATTAATGATCATACCTTCACTTATATTTTTTACATTAAAGAATTTCAACATGTTTGGCAACTACAGATAATAAAAAATAATACCAGCAACTATTTAGGCCTTGGACAAGCCCTAGATCTACAATCTACACTAAATTTAATTAGGTTTTCGTCGTGTTTGTAAGGCCCACGGTCATTTGCTGACAGTTTGTAACGAAGGATCTCATTGGTCCGATATGAGCCGAATACTTCCGAGTACCTCCGAACATAACTTCAATAAATACGACGGTCAGGGTATGTGCGCACATATAAGAGAGACAGACCTCTCAGTCTACACGCGATGGAGCTCATTGTTGTCTGTGTATTGTTGGCGGTTCAACAATGCGCGCTCACCGAGGCTCGCAAGTTACGTAAGTACTGTCAAGAAATAATGTTTTAATTAAAAATATTTATTTCCAATGGAGTATCGATCTCAAAATTGTTTACTGCAAAAATAAATAGAAGTTGCAAAGATGCTGATTTTTTTATTTTTTTTTTTTTTAGATTTTTTAAAGTCTGGGGACTATTTTTTAAGAAAGTGAAGTCTCTGAAAGCCTCTCTTAATAAAAGGATAGAACCTAAAATAGGCGTGAATTCAAACCCGACCTCGGCAAAACTTTTTAGCAATATTTCTCGGCCTCTAAAAAATCTGAAAAAAAAAAAAAAAACAAGAGTGGCATATCTTTGCACCCTCTATATACATTTTTGCAATAAAAAAAAATTGATTTCAATTTTTCAATTGGGTTAAACTAGATAAGGATTTTTAAAAATATCATGGGGTGATATACGAAATAGTTATCCAGATTAACTATATAGCTTTCTCACTAATCGCGGTTAGCGCCATCAGCCTCATTCAATGACACTAAACGTGGTTAGTGAGAAAATAACTTCTTTCGTGAATCACGCCCTATACACATGAAGGGATTAAAAAAAAATCTAAAATACACTGCGTGAGTGTTTGCTTTTTAAATTAATGTTCATTATCTATTGCCATTTTGTTAACTAAATTTCTGTAATGATATTTAATAATATTATTATATTTTCTTATTATTATTATTATTGAAAATTGCTTTAAAAAGCTCAATTCATCTAACTGCCGTTAAAATACAATTATTTAAAATAAAATATAATTTATAATAATTATTAAATATATTGTTTTGGAGGAATATTCTTTACAAAAAATGGAGCCTCGCAAGTCACAACATTCTCTTGAAATAAAAGTGAAAGCAATACAATGTATATTTATCGTCCCTCGTCCGGAATAATGAGCTATCTGCGTCATGCGATCTCATTGCAATAATGAGCTATCTGCTATTTAGAGTGAGCGTAATTTATGAGCTGTAAATCATTATAAAATAAAACTCATAATTGAGCTTGCATTAATTATTGCTTGCATACAATAATTTAGAAATAATATTAGGTAGCATGCATGGCATTAAAAAAGTTTTTTTACAGAAAAGTGCTGATATTAGAGAAGTAAAAGGCGAATTCGATATATAGAGTTGCAGGAGATTATTATCAAAATGTACATGTTTATAATAAGATCGTAGTATGACGTCACTTCTGACACCTCCCAGTGACCTCTGATGACCTTGTTCTGTGCAGCCCCCGGCATCTCTCCCTGCTCGAGGAACGACCCCAAACTGAACGAATGTGCGCTGAGGAACGCGAATGCCGCCATCCCTCTGATCGCCAAAGGTATCGTGCTCACCGACTTGTTCTTAACAAATAAATGTTTGTAATTTACACATCAAACAACAATAGTCTCAAAATTGAAAATAGTCGAAAGACTATTTTTGCGACCTCTATTTGTAATATTGTATAATACTTGGCTGGATATTGCCAGATACAGATTATATTCCGCAGTAAAAAATTATTATTTAATATTAGAAACAAATTACAAATTGCCATGGATATAATTTTATTGTAATTTTCATTCCTTCGTTGAGAAATTCTCATTTAATTTTTCATTTGTGCCAAAATTTTGTGGTAGCTTCACTATTTTTGTTGTTTTTTTCATAATTTTATATTATGGTATCAAGTGGTATTATCGGAAAAAAACGTGCTATTACCAAATATATTTAAGTTAATTTATGCTGGAAACGTACATGAGTTGAAATAAATTTCAAAGAAGTAGGAAAAAAGATGAGATTACGTATTTTTTCCTCTTATTGAGCATAAACTGTTAAAAATTTTCAACAAAAACCACGTTTCCCACCCAGGGGTAAAACGTTGCGCTTTTCCACTATGTGGTTCCCCTGGCTTTGGACCATTGCACTTCCGGTTCATTGACAAAGGCTGTAGCGTCCATCCTGGCTGAGGTTTCCACGTTTCCGGGATGGAAACGCAAATGCAAATGCCGGGATGGA
This sequence comes from Siphlonurus alternatus, assembly GCA_949825025.1. Taxonomy (NCBI): domain Eukaryota; kingdom Metazoa; phylum Arthropoda; class Insecta; order Ephemeroptera; family Siphlonuridae; genus Siphlonurus; species Siphlonurus alternatus. The sequence continues at coordinate 4,321,836 of OX463781.1, read as the reverse complement.
TTTGCAAGGCCGTGGCCGCCCTCGTTCCAGAAGAGTCCATGAAACGCTCAAGTTAGGATTTCGGAAGGTTCGGGGTTTCAAAGTAGTATGTAATTAGTAAATAGAAGTACCCAATAGGGTTTGATTAAAAACTAAAAAAAAAAAAAAAATGTTAAAAATATTGTCTTCATTTTATCCTTACATTGAGCTAAGAGGAAATAAGATTAGAGTTAAAAATACACGTCTAATTTGGTTCTGTCCCTCCAGGCAACCCTTCGTACGGCATGCTCCCGATGGACCCGCTGCTGGTGACCGAGTTCCGAGTGGACGACACCGGCTCCTCCCGTCCCGTGGCCTTGGACCTGGTCACCAGTGACGTCATCATCAGGGGACTCACTAACGAGAGAATCACCGACATGAAGTGAGTCTTAACATTTGTTGAACAAACTAAAATATAATGCATAGAGAGGGGAAAATTTCTGGAGAATCGTTGATTTAAAGATTTGATAATTGATATTTTTTATTAACATAAGTTTGAATCTGTTGCCTATAATAGAAATATTCAGTTATCTTATTTTTTAACTTCACTTAAAAGTTCTTCTGTAAACATTCAACTTACTAGTCTACATATCATAACTCATAAATTAGGGGGCAAACACAAAAACTTAAAGGGCGCTTTATTTTGAGTTTTAAAATTGTGTCTAAAATTAATCCTAAAATCGAGCATTAAATCGAGCCCTTAAATCTGCCACAACATTGGAAAGCTCGATTTCAGGTCAAGTTCTTTAAAATTTAATTTAAGGCTCAATCTTGGATACAATTTTAAGACTCAAAATAGAGCGCCCTAAATTGGACCTTATTAAGCCTTGTGATTGGTCCCAAAATATAACTGTTAAATTGTTTCATTTCTATCACCCCTACACTTACATCTCACATCTCAGTGACCAATCAGTAGATGACTGAGGTATTTTGGTGCTCAGGGTCGACCTGGCGAACCAGCGGATGACGATGCGAGCCTTCGTGCCCCGCATGGAGATGACCGGACAGTACCAGGTTCGAGGCCGCGTGTTGATCCTGCCTATCAGGGGTAGTGGACCCATGAACATCACCATGGGTACGTTCAACAATGTGGTACGGTGTGCTAAGGGCTGTGGGACATGTGTTGGTAAAAATAAAACTAAGAGAAAGTCATTCTGCGTACACGAAAACAATTAATTAAGAGTCCACCTTACTAGAACATCTCGACTTGCAATTTGTTCTAATTTTGGGTATCACTTCGATATAAGAGCCAATTTAGAACTGGGCATGATGGCATCTTCAAACTCATGATGCTAAACAAGTTGCCGCCATGACGTGATGACTCATGATCATGCAAAGTGCTAGGATATGGTGACAGGCGTGAATTCAGGGAGGAAGGCTGTAGCCCCCTCCGAAACTTTGGATTTAACATGGGCAGTATAGGCATTTCCCCAACTCCATTTTCTTTGGTTTTTAACATTGGTCTTATGGAGACAGCCCATCTTGAAATTTGGTTCTGGAGCCGTGCCTGACTGGTGAAATTACATTTATAGTACACAGTGATTTTTGCAACACTTCAGTTGATTCTTTTCTCACATTATGGTCCTCAGAGGGCGTGCACGTCAACTACACGTTCGAGATGGCGGACGCGGGTCACAAGAACGGCCTCAAGTTCGTCAAGCCGGTGAACCAGAAGGAGATGTTCACTGCGGACCGGATGTACATCGACCTGGAGAACCTCTTCAGCGGAGACAAGGCCCTCAGTGAGTTCTCAGCAGTCTTGGACGGAGGAAATAATAATTAAGGTGGATTTTCATGGGCGATTTCCAGTCTGCGAAGCGAATAATGCGCGCTTGTTGTAACATTCATTGGCGGCCATATTTCGCGATTAAAAGAAAAAAGACCATCGTAATTAATGCGATATTTGCCGCCGTGGTGCATTCGTTCGCCGCATATTAGGATTTCACATGCAGGGGATCGCGTCATGATCGAGTAATATTTTTCATAAGCGACAACGGCGATGTGACGCGATTTTGATGTAAAAGCTGCAAAATCCTACGCGGTGGGCGAATTTGCCAGGTTATCTCGAAGTGGTGAATATCGCGTTAAATTACGATGCTTCTTTTTTTAATCGCCAAATATTGCCGTCATTGGATGTAACAGCAAGTGCGCATTATTTACGTAGTGTACGTCGCAGGCTGGAAACCGCTCGATCATGTATATCACCTCTAGTATATAATATATACAGAGTTATTTCAATATAAAAATCTTTCTATTTCTGGTAAGAATTAAATTATATGCAAAGAATAACTTGATATAATTATAATTCTTCATGCAATCCAAAAAAAAAATGATTTTGTAATATATGGTCGTATTATTTATATTTTAATTTATTGAAATTTAATCAGCAAAGCATTCTTATTCCGTTTTTCTTTTGAGAACAGAAGCCTGAGACGCTTCTTGGTAATGAACAAAACGAGTGTAAAAAATGTATCGTAAAGTTTATTTGTTTATTTTTTAGTTTTCGTTTCCTAAAAATTATTAAAATGCAATAAAATGTCAAAGCAAAAAAACATACCCTTAAAAATATAATGTGACGTCCTGCTCTCAATTGACAACACGCATGAAAATTTGTTATTTTATATTGGACCTCGAGTTATTTGTATACACTACACAGTGTACTACAGTACACGTACATATACATACATAAGTATATTGCCATTTTTTTTTCATTTTTTATTTTTTTTTAAACCCTTAAACACCCTTAAAATTGAGGTGAAAGACGCTGTGACGCTACAGTCATGCAACGTTATTCTTTATTATATGCTTGCGTGTTAAATAATTGCATGTCTATGACGTCACAGCGTTTTATAGCACGATTTTAGAGGTGTTAGAGGGTTAAAAAAAATATTGAAAAAATTGACAGTATAATACGTACGTATCTCCAGGCCTTCTATTATTTTCCAACATGCAATAAAAAATCATGTAGGCTGTCCATAATGCGTGAGACCCTCTAACGTGTCCTCGTCTTCCAGGTGCCCAGATGAACGTGTTCCTAAACGAGAACTGGCTCGAGATGGTGCACGAGCTGTGACCACTAATCTCTGATGTGTCCTCGTGGTTCCAGGTGCCCAGATGAACGTGTTCCTGAACGAGAACTGGCGGGAGATGCTCGAGGACCTGGGACCTCCGATCACTGAGGTCATGAGCAGCGCCACCAACAACTTCATGGCCGCCTTCATGAAGCTCGTGCCATACGACGAGATCTTCACTGACGAGCCGGCCTAACTGCCACGTTTAGCGTCGTCTCTATGTGTATGGTCTATAACAATATAACGAGCCTTCTTTTGAGTTGAAAATTTATCTCGGCATTTTTAACATCAACTTTTACACGCACTTAATTTTACCTCCAAATTACAGATCATTTAGATTTAAGGTTTAGCTCATATTTTATTCTCCGTAATAATTTATTATGTAAAGATGTTTTTTAGCAATAAGTTGCCTGAGGATATATTGTCTTATAGTGTGATTTTCTAAATATTTATGTATAAATAATTATTATTAATTATATATACCTTGTTAGTAACTGTTAGTATTATATTATGTGTTATTATAAAGTGTTTCAGTGTTTGTTTGTTATATTTTGTAAAATGACGTAATCCATGTTGTACTTGTACAGCCAGTGAATAAATGATTTGATTTTAATTTATATTCAAAGCTATATAACTCGAATCTTAATGGTGCCATGTGCATTAATTTGGAGGTGAAATTAAGTTAGTACGTGTAAAAGGGAAATATGTTAAAAAAAAAGGATGAGGTACATTTTGAACCTATGGGAAGGTTCATTGACTTCATTGTATTCTATCGAGCCTTAATTGCTAGACCACTTTATAGACGACACAACTTTCTAACGATATTTATAATCGTCCATTAGTCCCTCATCTGCAATAATGAGCTATAATCTGCTATTTCAGGTTAGCGCATCATGCAACAATGAGCTATACCTATAATTTACAGCACTATATTGCACCCACCTGAAATATCAGACAGCAGGCTCGGACTGGGAAGCTAGGGGCCAGTCAGGGCCATATAGGCATTACAGGCAGCAGGGGCCACTTTTCAGGGGGTCTGAGGCCACTTTTCCTATGCTCCTATGTTAAAAATGTGAGGGGCCAGTCAGGGATCCCTGACCCAGCCTTATGGCCAGTCCGAGCCTGTCAGACAGTTTATTATTGCGGATGAGGAACGATATACTTATTCACAGGCGCGGTTTCAGAAAAAAAAATTCGGAAGGGGCTGTCTCCATAAGGCCAATGTTAAAAAATATTGGAGTGGGGGAAAAGCCTATCTATATTGCCCATGTTAATTCCAAAATTTCTGGTGGGGGGGGGGGCTGCAGCAACCCAGCTCCCCCCCACTCCCCTGGATCCACGCCGGCTCATTCAGTGTTATTTATTGCATTGTCTCGATTAAATAAAATGATTATATATTCTATAAAATATATATTCTATTTTGTAGCTATATATATAGCCTTACTTAATTATGAACATTAAATAAGAATATTTACTGCACATAATTAATTAATGTAATCATGACCCAATTAAAATTAAGGATATATTTAATGTTATTTATTTATGTATTTGAATGTCATTGAATTGAAAGAATAAGACAGTGTTTTTATACAGTATATAGTTAGTATACGAATAAAAGAATTTGAATTTTAACATAAAAACAAATCCTTAGTCGAGACGCCAACTGGTGGTGAATCGCTGAAGTTTTTGAGACTCGCAGCAGCGCGAGAAATTTGAACTCTGTATAGTAAATTTAATTCAATTTGCAAACTACTGTACATCTGTACTAAAAGAAAAGGCACCTTACCTTTATTTAAGTTTATTTATCTCTTTGATATCATGCATATATATTGTCCATATATACATATATTATATTTCAATAGTCAAAATAAAGAAGCAAACTGAATGAAACAGATTGCAGTTGAGACAATTGCCGTATGTGTCCATGCCGGTTGTTAATTGTTACATCGACGTTTGAGAGTGTCGTTGCTCGAAGTCACGGTCAAAGTGATCTTGAATTTCGGAAATTCTAGAACGCTATGACGCGGTATACATGTTACCACTAAAAACCAAATTCTGGCAAACGTCAAAAATAATGAGCAAAACTTGTTTATTTGCTCAAATCGAAATGAGCAAAACTCGATGAAGACTTTCATTTCGGCCTTTGCTAATTTCCATTTGAACAAAACTAGTTCTGCGCAAGACTGCGCATCAAGATTTGACTAAAACCCGAAATGAGATTTTATTTCGGATTTTGAGCAAAATTTGAGCACAACTAGTTCTGCGAATTTTTCACAGAAAAATTTATTTTTATTAGAATTATTAAAAATTTTGGTCTGCAGTAACTTCTGGACCCGCGCCCCATAACATTGTATAACCCTCAAATATTGAAGTTTCTCACGCTCCATAAACCTAATTCAGAACGCTAATTCACAACAGAGTAGACGTAGCATGTAGCATTCATGTTGCCCTCTGAACTGTATCAAAATAACATTCAAATATAGTACATATATATATATATATATATATATATATATATATATATATATATATATATATATATATATATATATATATATTATGGAGTCGTAAACTTTTCATTACAGTTTCATTTCAGGTATAAAATTAATTTACGTATAAGCCACATTATTTCACGACGTTCAAACAGAAAATTTAAGAAAAAAAATTACATTTTAGATTTCAAGCTATAATTTCACTGCAGTATATTGCTCTCCATATTTTATCTACCTAGTGATGCCGTGACCATGATGTTTTTCTGTGCTCACTGCCAGGTGAATACCGAGACAATATCTATAACATATACGACCACCTCCTTTCTTAATTTTTCTTCAAAACTTTTTTTTACAAGGATACACCCTTATAAACTTAGACCTCCAGGAGAGGTAATGGGTATAGGGGTTAGGGATAAGATAGGGAAAAGATGGTGCCACGGCCTATTCCACGTCCCAGCATTCACTGAGGTGAGACTGAGGGAACCGTGGAAAACCTCAGTCAGGACGGACATGTCTACTTTTTATCAATGGACCAAAGTGATGTCCAAAGCCTGGGGAACAACAGACAAGTGCATCACTGCACTGTGTGGAAAGCGAAATGAATTTTCTCCAAGGGAAGTTAAAAACATAAATTAAATGCATACAATATTACAAGCATTACAACCGGTTAAGCGTTGCGCAGTGCGTACGTTGACCGGTTCTCGTTAAATCTTCGAAATTAAGCTACGTCGAGCGTGGTTATTATTTGGATGGTTGATAATTTCAAGTAAAAATTACGTTGCTCCCTCCCTGGGGCGAATGCATCTCGCTTTCCACCCAGAGAGTGTAGTGATCACTGAACAACTCAGGCAGTGCAGTAACGCACTTGTGTGTGGTTCCCCAGGCTTTGGACATCACTTTGGTACATTGATAAAAACTAAAGGTGTCCGTCCTGACTGAGGTTTACCACGGTTCCCTTAGTCTCACCTCAGCGAATGCTGGGACGTGTAACAGGCCGTGGCCTTTTTCTTCATTATTGTACCCACTACCCCGCCTTGAACTTATATCTCATAGGGGTGTGTATATTTTTAAAGAAAACGAATCGAGAAAAGCAGTGTCCTACTTTCTCCGCTCTAGACAGATCCATCTTTTCCGTAATAGAAATTTGAAGTGCCATTGAGCGAGACGAGAGCTGCTTGCTGTCTATTAAAAATAAATGCACAGAACGTCCTGTAGAAATTGAAGGACACATATTATCGTCCCTCGTCCGGAATAATGAGCTATCTGCCTACTTATCTGGTTGCAATAATGAGCTATCTGCTATTTCAGGTGAGCACAATTATGAATTGTAAATAGTTATTACATTATTTACATAAAGCTCATTGTTGCGCTCGACACAGATAGCTCATTATTGCAACGAGATCATGGTAGGGAGATCACTAATTATTGATGAGGACAAGGACTGTATATTCATTTTCAGCATTTATTTTACATTTCTAGTTATACTTGGAGCAGTCTATTATTTCTATTTTAAATATTTGGGAGTTATTTTACATTTTCAACTATAAAAATATGTTGTTGTTATTTTTTGCACAAAATTTGTGTCAAGTATAATGCTGAAATTTGCTCAGAGCTCTCTTTCTTCTCTGTATATTTATTATGAAAAAAGTGAACACAAATCAACAATATCTTAATTGTAACAATGGAACGATTGACAATCCCTTGGCTTCATAGCGTACTGTCTTCTTCAACATTAATTTTACCAGTTTGATAAAATTTGAGTGATATTTTTATCAATATTTTTTTTACTCTGCTTCATAAGAAAACTCATTTTTTTTTCTAATTTCAAATTTGATAATAATAATTTTAATTTTATTTTAGTGGATGGTTTTCTGTTAGTAAAAATCACTAAAGTCTATCCAAATACGTTCAGTATATGGCGCTAACAATTTAGAAGCAAATAATGTAGTGTAGGAACATACCCGAGTTGAAATAAATTTCATCTTTTATTCGCTATTAAGCTTTCTTCTCGTCTTATTCTCTCCTACTTTGCACCATTTTAGAGAAAAAAGACGAGATTACATCTTTTTTCTCGGCATAAAATAGAATATTGTAAATATTTTCTCAATTTCATCCTCACTTTGAGCGAAGAGGAAAAGATGTGTTTTAGAGATAAGAAGATTAGGTTTAGACGTGTAAAGGATTAGCTGAAAACTTAATTTTTCAACTAGAGCCATACCATAGTTTTCCACTAAATGTAAATATATAAAGTTCATTTTAAACCATAAAAATATTTAGGAATATACCTAACTAAATTATATCAGAGACTCCCAAGTTGTTATTTTTCAAATGAAATTATATTTGCAAATAAATCATTGGATGAAATAATTTATACTTAACGACCTTAAGTATTAATTACCATGAACTTTTTGTGCCTCAGAGAAGAAATTTTAAACGAAACCTATGATACTATAAATCCCTATACTAAACATTTTAAAGTTTTTTTTTAACTTTATTTTTTTTTACGAATATAATTATTAAACATTGCTGGTTGGTTAACTAAGGATTACAAATTTTTTAATACTTTTTTTTAGAGCAGTTTTGCTTTTTGCTTTAAAAGAGTTAGTCGTTTCGACCTTCTCTTTTGGTAATACTAGGGTTAGTAGTTATAAAACTTGATGATGAAAGTGTAGATTTTATGTAATTAATTAAAAAATTATACTCTCGTGTTTGCAAATAATATTATCTCTGTTGCTTATTCTGAAGTTGCTTTAAAACAAGTATTTTAATAAAAAGGCATCTTTGATCTCAGCGAGTCTCGACTTCAGACAGACATCAAAAGAATGATTTAACTTTGGAAAGATCTTCTCCGAGTTTCCTCGAGGAAGTCAAACGAAAAATTCAAATGACTATAGGAGATATAAAACATGATAAAAAAATATGAATATAGTAGCACCGACACCCAGTAAACCTGCAAATTGGTTTAATTGGTATTAATATTTTGTAATATATAGTATATATAGTCTTTGTCAACTGATTATGTGTGCTTTAAGTTTATTACATGCTATGAAAATAAGCTAAAGTTCATAACTAAAACATTAAACGTTGGTATATCATATACCATTGTGCTTTAATTAAGATAATGTCCCTAACAGTTATATAGTTCTTCAACATATTGTGGCCAGTGAAGAATTTTCAGACCATTTGCCATTGATCTTCTACCCCAGTTGTTTTCACTGTGTCTGATAGTAAGTAACTGGGGGCACTTAAAAATCGATACCACAATCGGTCGCATTTATATAGGCACATAATTTTGGTTCCTGCATGTCATTTTTTTATTAGCTCAATCGAAAGAGGGTGATGAAAAATACACTTTTTTTTTTTTTTTTTTAGCACTTCATCATACCTAGAATACGGAAAAAAGGTCACATAACCTGGAGGCGCCTTCTGCAACGCCTATGACGTCATTACATTCTTTGTTTTTACTATATAACACTTGTAAAAAATTATTATTGATGCATTGTTGCTTGTTTATTAAAAATATCATAGCAAGGGGAAATATTACAAGTGTCATATAGTTGAATCAAAGAATGTAATGACGTCACAGGCGTTGCGGACAAAGCCTCTAGGTCACGTGACCTCTTTAAATCTCTATTTTAGGTATATGACGCAGTATTAAAAAAAACGTATAAAATTCACACGCATATTTTTCAACATCATCTTTTTATTCAGATACTAAAAAAAATGACATGCAGGAACCTAATTGAACAATGGAGTATTGACCTCAATTTTTTTTATTACAGAAATGGATAGAGGGTGCAAAGTTATGTTACCCTGAATTTTTTCAGATTTTTTAGAGCCCGGGAAGTATTTTTAAAAAATTATTAAAAGTTCTTTTTGTGACGTCACGAGACGCCGCTCTTTAAGAAAAAGATAGGACTTGACGCCGCGTGACGTCACAAATACGACTTTCAATAATTTTTTAAAAATACTTCCCGGGCTCTAAAAAATCTGAAAAAAATCAGGGTAGCAAAACTTTTCACACTCTATCCATTTCTGCAATAAAAAAAATTGAGGACAATACTCCATTGGTCACATTTTTTAGTTAATGTCTTTCACATTCATTTAAGTTAGAGATAACACCGATCAGCTGTTCGACGTACTCTCCTTTGATTAACATGTAAGCCTTAGCAAATTCACAAAAATTCTGAAATTTTTTGAGAAGCAGATACATAGAAAAAAATTTAAAAACATTTTAATGAGTCGAGTTTTTAAATTAATTTATTTAATTTTCAGCATAGGGCTTTCCCATGGAGAGACAAACTATAGACTTAATTAAAAAAATCGGCTCGTTAAATTGTTTTGAAACTTTTTTTATGATCATGGCTTTTTTATGCACTATAATATCTGCCTCTCAAAAATATTTCAGAATTTTTGTGAATTTGCTAAGGTTTCTTCCGAAATTTGCTAAGTTAATCAAATGGAGATAAAAAAACAGCTGATTGACATTATCTCTACCTTAAAGTAATGAACTTACTGAATATAAATTTTATGACACCTAGCTTCTTTATAGAACAAATAATGAAAACAATAAATTTAAGAATTTAGCAGCCATACCATGCAGTAAACCTTTAAAATTAATAAGTTAAAATTGTTATTTTTGTCAACAGATCGTGTGAGCTTAATTATAACTTTATAAGTTGATTACATATGCTATAGAAAACAAACTATAGTAAAGTTAATAACTGAAACGCCTTATTATTATAACAACTGAGAGTTGTTATAATAATATGATCGTGAGTTCGATCCCAGCCATGCACCGCCAAACTTTTCAAAAGTGGCCGCGGTTACTAAAGAACACCCACCTACTCGTGCATCCGAGAGGTGATTGATGGCATCCTCCATCAATTGTCAACCATCCTGACTAAGGTTTCCATGGTTTCCTCAGTCGCAACCACAGGCGAATGCTGGGATGGATTGCTTAGGCCATGGCCGCCCCGGTTTGGAAGGGACTCACAAAAGTAGGGTCTACGAAGAGCCGGGAAGTTAAATTCAGTCACTTAATTGTGGCCAGTACCCTGTATTAGGGTTCAGTTAAAATGCTAAAAAAAATAATATATATATATATGAACGCAATTTCTATACCATTGTGCATTGTATTTTGTCCTTTAAAGCAATGTAAGGCCCTAGCAGCCTTATAGTCCTTCAACATATTGTGGTCAATGTAGAATTGTCAGTCCATTTGCCGTTGATCTTCTACCCCAGTTGTTTTCTCTGTGTCTGTAGGAAGTAGCTTGGGGCACTTAAATCGATACCACAATTGGTTGCATTTAGTTTAAGTAAATTTTTTCACATTCATTTAAACATATGTATTTCAAAAAAAAAAAATGCAGCTAACACTCAACATACGTCGAAAAATAAAAAAAAATTGACAATGCCAACTGATGCCATCCTACATTACATCCTACATAATATATGAATATATTTTGTCAAATTGATGTTTTCCCAGGGGTTTAATTATATATTATGAACGGGGGATGAAAATAGTCTATAGCTTGTTTTTACCACGTCTGGTTCTAAATCAAAATTAACAGTAATATAATGCTGACGTCAATGTTTATTCAAATTGTACACCCCAGGACAAAAGTTTCTGAGTACATTTTTACTGTATAAACTTTCTTTACAGAGGTCATCAACATATCTTATATGATATCTATTAATATCTCTTTTTGTAATTAAAAGCAAGATTCTGTTGTATATTTATTACTTCTGAATAGAGTTCGCAAAAATAGTCTTTCGACTATTTTTAATTTTGAGACTATTGATGCTATGTTTTTATTGCAGATGTCCACAGATATCATGTAACTGAACCAATTTAATAGAGCTAATAAAAAAAAAGAGATTATTTGCGACTATTTTCCTATTTAATGACTATTTTAGAAAACTCCGATTATTTTGCGACTTTTCATGATTTTTCTTAATTTTACAGTCATTTCCATGCCTAAACTTCAAAAACCTTGCATGTTTCTGTCAAACCATGTGAATCCTGAGCCTACACATTGTTGTTCGAGTAGTCTGTGGTGCCCTGTAAGACTAAATTCTAAAAAAAAAGTCTCTTACCCTGCCCCCTTCTCTCCCCCCCCCCCCCCCCTCCTCCCCGGAAGACGAGACTACTAGTGAGATATTGCTTTCATGTCATGTTATTGGCTTAATTTATAGCAACAATACTTAATTTACGTCCCCAGAAACTTCTCATTGCAATTTCACCGACTCCTAGACCCATATGGACCGTTAAATTATCGCTAAACACCCAATTTCATAATTTTTGGGCAGACTATTTGAGAGACTATTTTGCAAAAATAAGCAACTTTTTAGGCGACTATTTTGTTAAAAATAGAGACTATTTTTGCGACCTCTGCTTCTGAACAATTACGCGATGGCGTGAATTAAATTAAGATTATTAGTGCTTTTTCGCCATCCGATTATTACATTATTATGAATATAAGTATCAACATTTAACCTCTCTTTTCTTTTAAATGTTGATACCTGTATTCATAATAATTTAATAATCGAATGGCGAAAAAGCATAAAAATCTTAATCTCTTTTCGTGTTACAATTTGGAGAGGTTTGATGAATTTTTATATTAAATTGTAAGTTATTTTAATCACAAATGTATCATTAATTATTCACTCTCTAATCAAGTAATTTTTGACTGGTGTAAGATACGTAACCAAGCAAGCTCCAGTTTATTGATTTTAACTGTTGCAATAATCAACAAACTGGAGCTTGCTTATAGTTATGTATGCAATTGGCTGATTTAATATCGTATGAAAATTATCATATTGAAATAAAGAAAACTTCTTCCTATGCACATTTCAGGATCATAAATTGCCCAAAACTGCAGATTCCGGTGATACATTCATTTTTACAATTCTACATTTGTCATGTATTGAAATCTATATGTGAAAATCGTAAAATTCCCGTAAGGTCCAATCTATAAGCAATATAATTAACACAAATAATCAACATCAACAATACACTGGGTGGACGAGATTGTTTACTTTTTGCTATAATATATAGTTTTGCAAGTGGTCTATTAAATATTTCTGAAAATAAAATGTCCCGAAACTTTTGTCCATGGATGTACTTGTCAATTCACAATAACAAACGTACATTGAGAGACTCAATCAACATTAAATCCATTATAGACGAGAAATATTTACGAGATGTACTCAACCGAATTGGTGTAATTTGTTTTAGTTTATCTATGTTAAACTGTTGTTAAACTCGGCGCAGATAAACTTCACCTGAGTTATTTATACTTAATTACTCTCAAATGGTTGCCTGTATTAACCAAGCTAATTATTTTTAGAGACATAATTTTGATATAACTTTTATCAAAATATCGTAATAAAATTGTAAAGTTAAATTTCTTGCTTTGATCGTTAAAAACAATAATAAAAATAAAAACAAAATATCGGGTGATCGTAAAATTCGGATCAGTATAATTTAGAGGTTTGAATTCAACTAATTTTGCGGTGTTTCCACCATCCTATCCAAACATATATACTATACAGTATATTTATAATAATTAAATTATATATATAAAAAAAAACGAAAATGCTTTTTTGGCATTAATGAAACTTTTCAGAGTAATATGAGTTCTTATCAGAAAATTCCTAAATGGGGGGATAGGAGATGGTTTCAAATTTATAGCTTTAACAGTAGTTACTGAGAAAAAATTCAAATTTTTAAACATGATGGCTTATGGAGAAAATTTTCCCGCCGGGGATCACTTGCAGACTTGATCAATTTGTTTATTTGATTTTAGATTTAACATAGATAAAGGGTTAATAGTCATATTATGAGCAGCTGCTTACTCCGCGCCGAATGTGTTTGGAAAATTGGGTTGACATTTTTTTTTCTATGTATAAAGACTAAAAAGAATAAAAAAAGTTTTAACTAATAACAATTTTTTTTATTTACTTAATTAACGGTAGAATAAACTTAAACTTATATTAATACACAAGTTTTTTTTTAATTAACATTATGTTAGTAACTTAATGAAATTTTAAAACTTTTCATACAATGTGACAAAGGACCCGTTCTTGCGGTGAGGTTTAATGTGCCAACGAAGCCACAACATGCGACAAATATTTAACATTGTAGAAAGTAAAATATTTGAAGGATTTTCTCTTTTCGCTTTCCACCCAGTGCAGTGATGCACTTGTGTGTGGTCCCCCAGGCTTTGGACATCACTTTGGTCTATTGAAAAAAAGTGGAGGTATCCGTCCTGACTGAGGTTTTCCACGGTTCCCTCAGTCTCATCTCAACAAATGCTGGGACTCGTAACAGACCGTGGCCACCATCCTTCCCCTATCCATTACCCCGCCTCGAGCTCTAAGCTTATGGGGGTGTTTCCTTGTAAAAAAAAAAAAAAAAAAAGTGGAGTGTTCATTACAACAGCTGTCAAACTCTTTTTGTCGAGTTTCTTTTGTTGTTGTCCGACGCAGGTGGCGCCTCTCCGAGCGTCTGGCGCCTCCCCCACAGCTGATCCGATCATCTCGACATTTCAAATTTGACACGATGAGACAGTAGAAAAATTAAGAGACGTAACTTTCCAGAAAAAAACTTTTTTCTGCTACAACAAAATTAAGTAATTTTATAGTATATCCTATACGGGTTTTTCATCATACGTCATAAACTAATGTGACGTCACGTGAATGTAGGCAAAACATTGTCAGCGGCATAGCAGATACTTGTTAAAGTTGGTCTGTTGTTAATACTGTTGATAAAGTAAAGTGCGCGATAGAAAAAAAAGTTGAGTTAGTATTTTCTAAAAATAGTTCAAGTAGTCCTCCATATCAAACCAAAATTCAAAAAATTCTATCTCAAATAGGTTTGCCAGAAAAAAATTCCAAAGTCAGAGTGAACGCGTCGCTTAACATGGGGCCTTACCTGACAAAAACCCTCGAATATCTCGAAAAAATACACCGTTAGGTGGTATAAAAAAAAATATAGTGATGTTCTATGACCCAAGCTTTAACCAAAAACCGATTAAAAAAAATTTCGCTCGAATCCATTTTTCCGTAAAAAAATAATAAAAAATCTTATGGGAATTAACATGGTAGATTTTCTTGATTTTTTTACGGAAAAATGGATTCGAGCGAAATTTTTTTTAATCGGTTTTTGGTTAAAGCTTGGGTCATAGAACATCACTATATTTTTTTCATACCACCTAACGGTGTATTTTTTCGAGATATTCGAGGGTTTTTGTCAGGTAAGGCCCCATGTTAAGCGACGCGTTCACTCTGACTTTGGAATTTTTTTCTGGCAAACCTATTTGAGATAGAATTTTTTGAATTTTGGTTTGATATGGAGGACTACTTGAACTATTTTTAGAAAATACTAACTCAACTTTTTTTTCTAGCGCGCACTTTACTTTAAGTTTTAATGCTTACACTAATAGCAGAATATGCTGTAGTAAGCTAACATTGAAATAATAAATAAATAAATAAATAAATAAATAAATAAATAAATAAATAAATAAATAAATAAATAAATAAATAAATAAATAAATAAATAAATAAATAAATAAATAAATAAATAAATAAATAAATAAATAAATAAATAAATAAATAAATAAATAAATAAATAAATAAATAAATAAATAAATAAATAAATAAATTCTCCTGGATATTTGAATAATTTTTCTTCGAATTTTCTGTCATAAATGGTGACAAGAAGAACCATGCTATTGAAGAAAAATAGTTGACAACTTAAAACTATTATTGAATAAGAGATGTTGTGAGTTACGTTTACACACACAGCATAGGATTTTAAGGATTTCTGCCTACATCCCGAAGATTGTCGGGAGGCTTCGGGCATCTCCGTGCTACCCAAAACGTAAAAATGGTCGGGACACCTGGACTTTGCAATTTTACTGTGCACTAAAGAAAAATCGCAAAATTTAGAAAAAAATATTGCATTAAACCGGCAAGCCTCCTCTATAACTTAAAAAATATAACGGGCCGATTTATTGCAAAGCTAATTTGTTATAATTAAGGAAGTGACGCAACCTACCCAAAAAAAATACTTTTTCACGAGATGCCCGTCTTTGCGCTCTTGTATAAAATAGAGATATGCAGGTAGCGCTTTCATTTATTTTTTTCCTAATAGCCAAATACTTCAAGATGTGAAATCAATTTTTAATTTAAAAAAATTAATTATTCCCTAATTACAATTAAACCAAACGCAAAATTAAACTCTAGTTTTGCAATTTTGAAGCTACACGCTCGAAAAAATATCATTATACACAGAAAAAAAATCAAAAATTTTTGGTGGTCGTCGATTTTTTATAAATTTTTAATTTTTTTTTTACATAAATTAATGATGAAATTACCATCTTTCAGGAATCGGCTGGGTTGCCATATCCTAACTTTTGCTTGGAGTGGCCTTATTCAGTAGAAAAATAGCAAAGTTGATTGACAGGCCATAAAAGATAATAACAATGAGGGTCGTTCTCTCTTCAAAGGCGGTGTTCTACTGTATTGTGTCTTGCAGCAAGCAGCAGGAAGGAAGGGTTGTTATTTTAACATTCCAGGTAGAATTGAAATTGCATCATGGTTCGATGATCTCGATTGTTTATTGAAACTCTCTTTAATGTGCATGATGATGAAGTGGATGAATTTAAAATTTAATATGAATAATATATATTTTTTAATCAAAATTCTAGCTGCATTTTTGAGCTTATTAAGAGATTTTTGTAAGTAATTAAAAGTTCATTATAATCACTAATAATTAAGCTAGAAACATGATTAAAACACTCAAATAGATGCTGAATTCATTTTAAACACAATCATGTCAACTTTAGTTGCGTGTTTCTCCATCTTAATGATATATAACTGGCTTAGCTGAAACAATAGTGATCAGCCTCGGGCAAAGAGACCCTCATATAAAAAGCTTTTTTTACACAGCAAAGCTTATACTGTCACGGCCGGGCATTATATTTCCGTATTCAGCAGCTGAAACCTGGCAACGCTGCTCTTAATTAAAATTTAAACATTGATTAATATACAAATTATATGAAATCGGCAACCACCAAAAATTTTTGATTTTTTTTCTGTGTATAATGATATTTTTTTCGAGCGTGTAGCTTCAAAATTGCAAAACTAGAGTTTAATTTTGCGTTTGGTATAATTGTAATTAGGGAATAATTAATTTTTTTATAATTAAAAATTGATTTCACATCTTGAAGTATTTGGCTATTAGGAAAAAAATAAATGAAAGCGCTACCTGCATAACTCTATTTTTTACAAGAGCGCAAAGACGGGCATCTCGTGAAAAAGTAATTTTTTTGGGTAGGTTGCGTCACTTCCTTAATTATAACAAATTAGCTTTGCAATTAATCGGCCCGTTATATTTTTTAAGTTATAGAGGAGGTTTGCCGGTTTAATGCAATATTTTTTTCTAATTTTTGCGATTTTTCTGTAGTGCACAGTAAAATTGCAAAGTCCAGGTGTCCCGACTTTTGGCGACGACAGTAGACCCTTCTAGTCGAAAAACTACGCATATATACGTCTTCAACTCATTCTTTACACGTCTAAACCTAATCTTATTACGTTTTCACCTCTAAAACACATCTTATTTCTTTTCTCGCTCAAAGTGAGGATGAAATGGAGACAATTTTTCAAACATTTTGTGTTCCAATAAGAATAAAATAAACTTATATAATTTCGTTTTTCATCTTTTTCTCTTGTTTTCCTAAAAAATGGTGCAAATTAGAAGGAAAATAAACGAGGAGAGACGTATTTTTAATGTGAATTAAAGATAAAAATAATTTCAACTCGAGTAGGTTCATTCTAATCTAATGTGAATTAACCATGCATGTTGATAATAAAATCACGTTGTTTATTACTATAATATATTATAGGTACATAATTTCCTTCAGAATTTGGTAGTGATTCCTGGAAGTTATGCCAGGATATCCCAACAGATGTTCGATCGCGTATATATTTCAAATAGGACGAAAATGAAAGAAATATATAAATATTTAAAGAAACAAAGAGAAAATTTTAATGAGGACTTTTATTTTTGAAATCAATACTTTTAGCAATCACTGGAGTTCTCTCTAAAGCATTTTTTACGTTTTTTATAGCATTTTCTTTTGTCCTTTATTTGGAAATGAAACTCTTTTTAAAGGAATTTTACTTTATTTTCTATATTGTATCTGAAATAATACAATATAAAGATCGAGTGAGTTTTTAGACAATTTATCATAAATAAATTAATTTAAAACAACCCATAATTGAAGAAAAATTACGTCTTTAACTCATCCTTTACACGTCTAAACTTAATCTTATTACCTTTAAAACACATATAATTTCCTCATTTTCCTCCTCGCTCAAAGTGAGGATAAAATGAAGAAAACATTTCTAACATTTTATGCTCAAAGAGAAGAAAGAAGTAAACTCGTCTTTTTGCATCTTGTTTCCTCTAAAATGGTTACACAAAATATGAGGAAAAAAGACGAAAGAAGAGTTTAATAGCGAATAAAAGATGATTATATTTAAACTCGGGAAGGCTTATATAGAATGTTCCCGAATTGTCAAGTTCTTCTCCTGTTGCATGCACAATTATAATACGAGCGAGGCATAAATGATAATACGACCATTGTAATAAATTGTCTCATACGTTCACATGAAGGTATTTAATAAAGATCCGTTGACAACATCGCATACGAATAACCTGATACGTCGTCAACGAATACATCGTTCCTCATCCGCAATAATGAGATGTCCGCTATTTCAGGTAAGCTTTATATATTTTTTACCTATTTACAGCTCATGATTGCGCTCACTTAAAAAAGCAGATAGCTCATTATTGCAATGAAATCGTGGTAAGCAGACAGCTCATTATTGCGGACGAGGGACGATATATTAAACACCGTCACGTGAACGTATTAGTGAATTGTTGCTTGCCTCACAAATCAATCAATGAATGATTAACAAAACTTTTATTGTTGGGATTCAAATAATGGGAACACAACATAGTATAGTATGCATGAATCCAATATGAAATTAAAAGAAGCAAGTACATATTAAAGTGTTTAGATATTTTATTCATAAATACCCATCTATATATATAGTATGATCTTGATATTAATATACAAACTCACTAATTATATAATAAATTTACATATATAATATATTATACCACATTTTATAGTATGATATTAAAATTAATAGATTTAATAAAGACTTCGTGATATTGTTTTTAATAAAGTTATATTAAATTTGTTCTTTTTACATAATGAACACGCTTCCTCCATTATTGCATGCAGTGTAACAATGACCAGCAAATGCTCCTCTCGCGGGGCATATTATTGTACACCTCTGGACACCACGAACTTTACTCCTACTTTGTTTGTAGACGTTACCACGCAGTCTATGGAGGTGTGGTGAATATCATATATTTTGATATTGATAGACTGGGTGCTCTTCTTACATCTCCTAAAATTACAAATCTGCATCTCTCTGTCTATTGAAGCTGCAGTTCTAGCAAGTGAGGCAGGAGTAACGTTCGTGTTGTACAGAGGTGTACATGCTCCATGTGCAGCTAGCACCTTGTTTCCAGTATGTCGTTAAAGAAATGTGGTTGTCCATGCAATCTTACTATTTTGTTACTGATAGAGATCCGAGGAATGGAGCTTAAAAGTCACACTTTTTTTCTTGCCTCAGTTATTAGTTATTTTTTTCATTCATCCTCCTTAAGGTAGAGATAACGCGCCCAATGTTAATAAAAACGCATTCATAAAAATTATGAAAAAAAAATAGAATGTTCTCTTTTACATATATCTTATTAGTGGGTAAACAATCAAGTGTATATACAAATTCGAGCTAGTTTTCGAGTTATTAATTTTTAAAGTTGACTAATTAATATAACTCAAAAACTAGTTCATTTTTGTATAACTGATATTTTATTTACTGATAAGGTATGTAATGGAGAACATTTTTTTTTTTTTAATTTTCACGAATATGATTTTTATCAACATTGGGCGCGTTATCTCTACCTTAAGCTCATCTCCTATACTTCAGTACGTATATAATGTTTTTTTTTTATTAAACCCTATTACTTCTACTTACTAATTACTCACTAAATTTGAAACCCCGAACCTTCCGAAACCCTAACTTGAGCGTCTCGCGGGTTTTTTTCCGGAACGGGGACGGCCATGGCCTTGCAATCCATCTTGGCATTTGCCTGCGACTGAGGGAAACGTGAAAACCTCCGCCAGAATGGACAATACAGCTTTTGTCAATGAACCTGAAGTGCAATGATTCAAAGCCAGGAGAACTGCATAGTGGAAGAGCACAACGTTTTACGGTTTTACCCCAACCTAGGTGGAAAACCGTGTGGGAAACGTGTTTTTTGTTGAAATTGCAGTTCACCCATCCAACTACTATAACCCGCTTGGCATTGCTTGACTTCGGTGATCGGACGAGACCTGGTCAAGCGCACTGCGCCACACCTCCCATACCATGTGGACACACAGAAAAGGATAATCCATTTTGAATCACGGATATAATACCCTTTGATAAAATACCCTGGGATATAATACCCAGGCTCCATTTTTTGGTGGGGCTTGGGGGAGAAGGGGTTAAAACAGCATTTAACAGTAATTAATTTCATTTTTTTTAATGTTTATGTGTATGAAAATGAAAGTAGAAAAAAAAGTTTAAAAATGTTTTTTGTTAAGTATTTTTAATTTTGTATAATTTAAAAAAAACTGGCATTTTTTTCCATTTTTAATACATTATTTTTTAATGAGAAACAGTATTTTATTCATATAAATTTGTTTCTTTTTGTGTAATTAATTTATTGTTAGGAATCTTGTAAGCTCCAACGTTTGTCGAGGAATTATATTTGTAGAAGCTTTGGTGTTGTTATTATTTAATATAAGGACCATTTTGTACACTTACAACATGTTGGGACAAAGGGATTACAAACCTCATCTGTAATGTTTGTTTTGACCAAAGCTGATAAAATTTATAACATCTGTTCATAGCACACTTTTGACCAATGTATTAAAATTCAAAACAAACTACTGGTTAGGTATAGTCCAATGGTAAGCACCCACCAGAAAACTTATAGAGTCGCCATGTTCGTTTGCTGATTTTGACTCCTACTACAACCAACGCGCATCGGCGCGCAACCCTTCTGCGCACGTTTTTTCGGCTCGAAGTCAAAACACTACTACTGCGGAATTCTTTAGATGCTCTTTAATTAAACTGACCCGAGGCAAATAATAAAATTTTTATAGCAGCAAACTTAAAAGGTAAGTGCCAATACGTAATTTTAAATTTGAAAGCAAAACTTATTGAGAGGGTTAACAATTAGCGATCGGAAAATTGCTCCGTATAGGATCTTACGTGCGCCCAACATTTTTTTGTAAGTAAATGGCAAGACAAAGGGTTGGTGACGTCAAGATGGATCCTTACCATTGCAAAGAATCTAATCCCGAGTTGAAATAAATTTCATCTTTTATTCACTATATAGCTATCTCCTCGTTTAATTCCCTCTTATTTTGCACCATTTTAGAGGAAAAAAGAGAGAAAAAGACGAGACTTCATAGTTTCCCCTCTTTTTGAGCGTAAAACATTGGAAATATTGTCTTTATTTCATCCTCACTTTGAGCGAGTAAGAAATAAGATGTGTTTTAGACGTAAAAATATTATTAGGTTTAGACGTGTAAAGGATGAGTTGAAGACGTAATTTTTCAACTACGGGATTTTCATGTTCTAACTAAAAACATCTATGCAATATTAAGTCAAAAGTAAACATATACACACATACAAAATATAGTATAGGAATAAAATCTTACTATCAAAAATTTTTTATTGTTACATTAAATAATTTAACATACATTTTAATTACTATTAACATGCATGTCCTTGCAATTTCATGCGCAGATTGATGGAAAATGTCAATTAAGCTTGTATTTTCTTTACAGTTCATTACAAAAGAATTGGAACTCTGGAAATAATATATAGAAATATTATTCCACTTTTTTTATTTATTTATTTTAATTATTTATTTTTTTTTTTAATCAAACCCTAACTAGATACTGCTATACTTACTAATTACTCACTAAGTTTGAAACCCCGAACCTTCCGAAACCCTAACTTATAGTGTTTCGTGGGCTCTTCCAGAACGGGGGTGGCCACGGCCTTGTAATTTGTGAAATTCAGTACAAGAAATTACACTGAAAACCATGATATTTTTTATACAATGCAGAGTGTGGTGATTGAATATTTGAATGCAAGCGAAAGCTGGCCACATTTAATCGTAACTGCTTAATATATACACACTTACACAGTATATATTTATTTTAATTATTATGTATTATAGTGCTTTCTAAAAAAACAGTTATATAATATATATTATTATTAATAATAAAACATTTGTTATTTTTCATTTATAACATACTATACGCTAATAATGTATTTTCATGTAAAATAATATCAGTGTATGTTTAACATGAATATCTAACTACGTTTTTCATAATTGATTATCAATAGTGTTTATATACTTTGTATACTTTGTTTTTTTTTTCCCCGTGTACTGACTGAGTATAATAATATACTGTAGAGTTTTTATTTTCATTGATCAAGAAACAAATCCTGATTGAGCTGAGTAGGTTAAAGTGAAAATATATCGAACTCCCTTGTATGGAAATATGAGCTACTTCAGGTGAGTGCAATTATGAGCGTAAAGGTAGAGATAATACGGATCAACTGACCCAATGCTAAAAAAAATCTCAGTCATGAAAATTATGAAAATAATTTAAAATGTTCTCCTCTACATCCCCTATATCATAGTTAAAATATCAGGTGTGCAAAAACGAGCTAGTTTTCAACATAGTTTTTCTGTTTATAATTTAATATAGTAGTATATTATGTATCTATAAGTATAATTTATCTTGCAATTCAGCATGATTTCTTAATGCACTGAATTACACAAACACATTGCACAAATTACATTAATACACATAATATAAACTAATACTATTCCTTTTTACAAGGGAATGACTTTTTAAGGTTGAATGTGAGAAAATTTTGTTCTTCACGAACTGGCACTCTAAATCAATAAAAAGTTGGTGTGATTAGCAAGATGCACTTAGTTTAAAGGAAAAGTTTGGATAATTGGATGATTATGTTAGAAATGGGAGTAAAGACAAACTATAGAGATTATTTTGAACCGACTACTCAAATTAAAAATAAAGTAAAAATTAAGCTTTCAAAGAAAAGTAAATGGATTAAAATGTTGTAGCTTGCCTCGCAATATTGTAGATTTAAAGAAATGATAAAATTTACTTCCATTCACCTGTCAACATAGCTAAATAGCGATGATCTTTTTGTGTTAAACTTTTATAAATTAAGATTCAACTATTTTACTGAAATAAAATAATCAAATAAGCGTATGTTCATTCAAATGCATATGTTGTGTCCTCAGCAAATACGATTCCAAATTATTTTCAGCAGTAGTCTCGAATTTAAAGATCCCTACAACGTATATATATAGCATAATGGATCACCTGCATGTTTTTTTTTTCAGAAATAAATAGAGGGCCTGAATTTTTTTAGCCCACAAAACTGCTTTTGAATAATTATTAAAAGTGCGGCCACACCCCCTGGAGGTGTCAATAGGCGTCTAGGCCATATCCATTTTATTAAGGATTCAGGGAAGCCAACATAACTTATAGAACTTTCAATAATTATTTAAAAATAGTTCCGGGACTAAAAAAACCTGAAAAATATCAGAGTACCATAATTTGTTAACCTTTATTCATTTAAATGCAATACAAAAGAAATATGCATGTTTTCTATTATATTATGATAATTAAATAAAAATAGGATATTACCGAGTAAATGAAGTGATGAATTAATGTTTATATCATTAACATTAAGAATAAATTTGCTGCATTATGCACTGAAGAGAGAGAGATGCATTTTGGTATTGAGATAGACTACATATATTGTAGAATTATGAAGCATGTGTTTTAATTGCCCTTTATCCCTTGTATAAGTAATGCTCAGTACACGCATATATTAAGTATATTACACACTATATATTATACAGAATTGTAGCAGTTCCATTTTAGTCAGACTAAGCCGTAACAATAAGGATTAAGCGGAGCAAGTTTTGGGCTTACCAACGCCTCCCTAAGCTCTTAGAGGAGTTTCCAGTGTAGTCGACTATTTGCCTGCGTTGCTGGGAAGAGCTTTGTCTCTCGCGCGGTGAAACTTACATGCCGGGATTCGAACTAATAGACAATAATGAGGAAAAAAAAAATGATGTCATAGTTGAATATGGAATACCGACCTCTTATTTTTTTATTGTACAGAAATGAATGGTGCAAAGTTTTAATGCTTCTCTAATTTTTTTATGGTTTTCTGATTCTAGGAAATGTATGCGTAAAAAATTACAGCAAGGTCAGTTTTGTAGACCATGCTCCTTTTTCAGCTATCCTTTTATTAGGAAGAGGTGGCAGTTGCCACCAGAAAGTTGCACTTTCAAATTTTTTTTAAACATAACTTTGAGCGTGGTTAGTACTTGGATGGGTGATCGTTTCGAGTAAAAATTACGTTGCTCTCTCTCTAGGGTAAATTCATCTTGCATTCCACCCAGTGCAGTGTTGCACTTGTGTGTGGTTCTCCAGGCTTTGGACATTACTTTGGTTCATTGATAAAAAGTAAAGGTGTCTGTCCTGGCTGAGGCTTACCACGGTTCCCTCAGCCTCACCTAACAGTAACAGGCAGTGGCCACCCTCCTTTCCTACCTTAAGGTGGATTCACATGGCGATTTTTATCATGCAACGTGACGCGAATATTAATACGCACTTGCTGTAACATCCATTGGCGGCCATATTTGGCGATTAAAAGAAAAAGAGCATCGTAATTAACACGATTCCCGGCAAATTCGCCACCGCATATAGGATTTCACAGCTTTTACGTCAAAATCGCGTCGCATCGCCATTGTTGCCACCTGAATCCGCCTTTAAAGTGCATTTCCATGGAGTAGGGAAAGCGAGAAAATCGCATGCCGCAGCCAATCAGAGGCTCGGGATTTCTTCGCCTTGCGGGGAGCGATTTTATCGCCAACATGGCCGCCATACGAGATTAAAGCAAGTGCGCTTTTCTCGCTCCGCCAAGTCCCGCTCGATATCGATCCAAAAAGAACCTTTATCCTTACCCATTACCCTGCCGTGAACTGTAAGCTCTTAGGAGTGTATATCTGTGTATATTTCTGTAAAAAAAATAATAATAATACTTTTCCCGAGCTAAAAAAAATATTTAAAAACCATCATCCTCTATTCATTTCTGCAATAAACAATTTTGAGATCGGCTTTCCATTGTTTATATTACAGCTGTAGGTATTTCCCCCACAATACGCGTGATTAATAGACGAGCCGCGAGCGATGCGTATGCAGCTAGGTTAGGGGCTGAGTTTACCCTTTCTGGGTAGAGCTGCCAGCGAGCCCTTTAATCAGAGCCATTTGTTCATGTCCCAACTTGCAAAACGACAACAAGAATAAGTTTGTGCCAACTTGGAGCCCCTTGAAGCAAAACGGTCGGGGAAACAACACATAAATTTCCTCAACTTTGTCAAGATGATAAAAAAGTTATCGTTGTAATAATATACAACGTTATTAGTACGAAAATAATGATAAAAAAACGTTTGTGATATTTATATTAATATTAATTTGACCGTTCTCTAAAAAGTATAATATTTAAAGAGGACTTTTTAATGAGGTCTGGTGATCAAAAGAATAATTGTTTAATATACTTTTATTTATAATACAATAGCTTCCAGCCAGGATAAATCCCATTGGCCGGTTAGCAGTACATAAAATAAATATAAATACTTAATGGTTGTACATTATAAATATTCAATAATAATCAGAAATAAAAAAATAAAATAATAAATTTTTAATTGAAAAATTTCTTAGATTTATCAAACAAAACAATTTATAAGTTTATTGTTCAAATTAATTGACTTAATACTATATTATGATTATCATAAAATGATAATAAAAATTAAGATAAATTAAAAATATTTACATAATAATTCCATAGTTTAATTCGTTAAGATTCTATTACAATCAATGCTCAAACTTATTATATTATTTAAAGCTAAAATACCAAAACAAAATTAAAAGACAAACACAAAATAGATATTTTTTTATACCTTTGATATTTATTTAACTGTACTATAACAAAGCTTTATACATTCAGGAGTAAAAATAAACAAATATAATGACGCTATGGGTACGCGTGATGTTTTAATAGTGTCAGATCATCAAAGTCAAGCAACGCCGAGTGTGGTTAGTAGTTGGATGGGTGATCATTTTTAACAAAAGACATGCGTTTCCCACCCAGGAGTAAATCGTTGCGCTTTTCCATTATGTAGTTCCCCTGGCTTTGGACCATTGAACTTCCGGTTCATTGATAAAAGATGTAGCGTCCAACCTGGCTGAGGTTTTCACGTTTTCCTCAGTTACATCAGGCAGATGCCAGGATGGATTGCAAGGCCGTGGCCACCCCCGTTCCGGAAGAGACGGTGAAACACTTAAATTAGAGTTTTAGACTAGTCCCTATCCTTTTTATTTAAGATTTATTGGGGTGC
Organism: Siphlonurus alternatus; assembly: GCA_949825025.1. NCBI lineage: Eukaryota > Metazoa > Arthropoda > Insecta > Ephemeroptera > Siphlonuridae > Siphlonurus > Siphlonurus alternatus. The sequence goes on along the minus strand of OX463781.1, from coordinate 4,295,590 downwards.
CAAATTAACTTACAGAAGTTTCAGTAATTATTTTAAAATACTTTCATAAATAAAAAAAATATCAGAGTAGCATAATTTGGTACCCTCTAGTCATATTTCTGCAATAAAATTGTTTCATACAGTTGGTTCATTATATAAATTCTGAAAATATAGTAATATAGTTACTTTTAGAAGGTTCAGGATTTCAAACTTAAAATAAAGAATTGCCCAAAGGGTACTGACCAAAAAAAAAAAGTTTCAAGTTTTTGTCAATATTTCAAAAGGCACAAGAATTTCATGTAGAACAAGCCCTTTTACACCATTTTACGACAATTTCCTGATTTTATATGAATTTTTAAAACCTCTCAAAAATGACGTCATAGCATTGAATCTTAAATGGGAAAATAGATCAGTTTACATTGCCAAATCCCATACTTAATATTGAAATGTAACCAAAACTTCATTTGTACTTAACTTCATTTGCAAGGTTCTTAGGTGCTAGAATCACGATAATGAAGGTTTCAAATTCCTACCTCAATAACTTTTCATTTTAGCAATGCTAACTGATGCATTTTCCCATTTAAGATTCAATGGTATGACGTCACCAAAAAAGTTTTAGAAATTGATATAAAATCAGCAAATAATTGTCGTAGAGTGCTCTAATAGGGCTCGTTCTTCATAGAATTCACAATACTTTTTACTAATATTGCTAACTCAAATACCGGTCAGTACCCCATTAAAGGGTTTGATACAAAAAATGTATTACAACGGACCTATGAAGAAGAGAAAGCAGGTGTTGATAAATTGTTGATGGTATGAGATAAGATAAAACAAAGATGCTGCTAAATTATTTGATACGCAGCCCTGGAGATTTCTACCGGGCAACGAGCACATTGGCGAACACAAATTAAGTTAATATTAAGAGGTTGAGAGCTGCATTCCTCCGGGCAGAACGTGACCCGCCTGTTAAAATCCTGGCCGAGCTACCATCACAAAACCAACGGAAGGTGCACGCTGTAATCTTAATTGTGGAAAGCTGAAGAGTTCGAAAAAAACACATGAAGATTTAATGCCAATTTAGTGAGTTCATTCCACCCAGTGCAGTGTGTGTGGTTCCCCAGGCTTTGGACATCACTTTGGTCTATTGATAAAAAGTAGAGATGTCCGTCCTGACTGAAGTTTTCTACGGTTCCCTCAGTCTCACCCAAACAAATGCTGGGACGCGTAACAGCCCATGACCACCATCTTTTTCCACCCTTATATCTACCCATTACTGCATGCTTAAATATCTGCATGCTTGAGCTTCAAGATCATATAAGGAGATAACCTTATAAAAAAAAACAAAAATCCGTACATTTATGCAAGAATGCAATGCAGTAACTGAGCATGTCAGAGCTTATAGAAAAAGTGTGGTTATAAAATTAACGATTATCAATTCCTCCTGAATACACAGTAAAATTAGTCCACGCTCCTCCTGATATTTTGCTAGTGATAGAAAACTTAAACATGGCTGAACTAAAGATTTCAACATATATTTATAGAGATACAAGCCTCAAATTACAAATTAGACAGTCACGTACCAAGTGTTGTTAGAGTATATAACCAACATTTGTATGATGTCGAGCGTGGCGCAGTGCATTGACTGGTTCTCGTTAGATCACCGAAGTCAGGCTACGTCGAGCGTGGTTAGTACTTGGATGGGTGACCGTTTCAAGTAAAAAATACGTTGCTCCCTCCCTGGGGTAAATTCATCTCGCTTTCCACCCAGTGCAGTGATGCACTTGTGTGTGGTTCCTCTCAGGCTTTGGACATCGCTTTGGTCCATTGAGAAAAAGTAGAGGTGTCCGTCCTGACTGAGGTTTTCCACGGTTCCCTCAGTCTCACCTCAGCGAATGCTGGGACGCGTAAGCATGCAGGCCGTGGCCACTATCCGTTCCCTACCTTATCCCTACCCAGTACCCCGCCGCGAGCTGGAAGCTCTTAGGGGTGTATCCTTGTAAAAAAAAAAAAAAAAAAAAAAAAAAATATATATATATATATATATATATATATATCTCCATGCCGGGTGCAGGCATGCAAAGTTGCGGTGCAAAGTAAGAAATTTAGTCCTTGTTGACGTCACAACTCAATCCCCATGCAGTTGAAAAATTTCGTCTTCAACACGTCTAAATACTGCACAATCTTTTTACCACTAAAACACATCTTATTTGCTCTTCGCTCAAAGTGAGAATGCAATTATAGAAACAACATTTCTGACATTTTATGCTCAAGAAGTGGAAAGAAGATGTAATCTCGTCATTTTTCCTCTTTTTTTTCTAAAATGGTGCAAAATAAGAGAAAATTAGACTAGAGGAGAGCGTAATAGCGAATAAAAGATAAAATTTATTTCATCTCGGGATGCTAATCGGGACTGGCTGTGAGTTGTGACGTCAGCAAGGATTGCAGCGCAGCTTCGTACGGTCGCACCGCGCATCGATAAAAATAACGCGAATGTTGATTATAAACTCGAACAACACTTTGGTGTCTGTATAATTTGAGGCCTGTATCATTTTAATGCATGCTGTAGTTATGTCATAGATGGCACTTATGTTGGAGAATCGGAGAGAAAATGGAAGTTTAGTACCACAATCTTGAACCAGAGTAATATAGAGAACAATAAGAGGTAATACAATGGACCCATGTGACGTCAGAGCCATTTAACGTGCATTCAAATGGAACTAATATCCGGCACCGAATTTGAAAATCGCTATAGTAAACACCACGCATGACTTGAACATGTTTTAATTAGAATTCACACGTACTCCAGAATGCAGCAAGTTCCTTGCCAAAGAAAGTTCAGAGAGCTCCCCTTTTGCACTTTAATTTTAAACTTTTATAAAGAATATAAATTTATTAATGAATTCATGTACATTTTAGAACTTCCAAACATAAATGCAAAGGGGATCAATGGATTCCTTGCACTTAGCACAGCATAAAAAATATATAATATAACGACACTCCAATGATATATTCTTTCGGAAATAAAACCACGTATTTTTCTCCGCTAACTGCAGTTACCGAGGGGGGAATCTCTAGTTGAAAATTTTCGTCTTCAACTCATCCTTTGCACGTCTAAACCTAATCTTTTTACCTCTAAAACACATCTTATTTCCTCTTCGCTCAAAGTGAGGATGAAATGAAGACAATATTATTTATAACATTTTATGCATGCCCAAGAACAGGAAAAAAACGTAACCTCGTCTTTTATCCTCTTTTTTCCTCTAAAATGGTGCAAAATAAGAGGAAAAGGGATGAGAGATGAGCTTAATAGCGAAGAAAATATGAAATTTATTTAAACTCGGGAAGACACATACATATTTCCCGACAAGCTAAAAATCACTTCATTCTGATAATTAAAACGATAAAACGTAAAAAATAACAATTAGTGAAATAGCAGGAAGCATACAATACAATAAAGCAATAAAGAATGGAATTATTGAACAAAACTAGGTCGTATTTATTTTCCAAGTATTTCAATGTATTGTGCATTGTTAATCATGCAATTGAAATGCATCGATATCGTCTACTATTTGCTTCAGGCTATTTAAATTGTGCTTGAAACCGTTTTATTATTTCACATTACTGACATTACAGCTTATTTACCATGCAAATATCATATTAAATATCAACAATAACAGATTGATATCAAATTTATATTTCCATTATGTAATATATAACGAATTGAAATAAATTTTATCTTTTATTCGCTATTGAGTTCTCTCCTCGTCTAATTTTCTCTAGTTTTGCACCATTTTAGAGGAAAAGAGATAAAATGATGAGATTATGTCTTCTTTCATTTTCTTCAGCATAAAATGTTAGAAATTTAGTCTCCATTTCATCCTCACTTTGATCTAAGAGGAAATAGATGTGTTTTAGAGGTAAAAAGATTAGGTTTAGACGTGTAAAGGATGAGTTGAAGACGATTTTTTTTTCAACTAGGGAGATATATTATTATATACTGTGTTACTGTATAAATATTATAAATTAATATCATGACAGTATGTTTGAAGCAACATTAATTTATTGATTTTTTTTTTCCTCTCAGGGAATGCTGAACATACATTTTCTTTTCTCCTCAAGTAATACCCCACGCCCGCAAACAATTTGTAACATTAAATTCTTTTTCATTGTAACCTTTTTGCATATATTTTTTTCTTTATTTACTAAAAAAGTCACATATGTTTGTAGCGAACACATTTTTTGTTCCATTTCTTTTCTTGATATATTTTATCGAGAGAAAATTGTTCTCGAAGAATTTACACCACATGCCCTGGAATGTGAAATTTTACTTCTAAGAATGCAAAGTTTTTTTAGCTATAACAAACATTATTTCGTTGTTGGAACATTTTATTATTGTGTGTGGGGTGTATGTGTATAAGGAAGGGGATTTGAGGGGGGGGGAAGGGGGTACGGGGCAACAATAATTAATGAGGGTTACTTTCTCCAACTGCAAAAAAGCAAGAGGAATTATAAAAGTTTATTTCGTGTTTTACTGCCCTATATATTTTATATTATATATGGTACAACACTGGTAGCTGTATGCTGCTATACGCGTAATGTCGTTCCTATAAAAAGTTCATCATTTACTATGTACTACGTGTTTTGTTCCTGCTCATCATAATAATTAATTGTAAAATATGTTCATTTAATTATTCATACGAACGTATTGCTCTTAACTTGTTTTACTATATATGATACGTCATAATTGTAATAATAAATAATATTAATTTATCCCTTTACCTAATTTCTTTAATTGCTATAAAAATGTCAATATTTTTTTTTATATAATAATGTATGAAAAACAGTAGCAAAAATTGAAAAATATACGCTTGAAAAAACTTAATAAATTTAATGAGAAATGTGAAGTGAAGTATATAATATTTTTATTTGTACACATGAATTATTTTAAATATATTACTTCATATATATTTGTAAAAAACAAAGTAATTTAGCATTAAAAATTACTCATTATTTATATGAAAACAAACGAAAACTCATGATATTTTTAATTTACAAACGCTGTTGAAAAAAATGTAAATAAAAGAATTTTCTTTGTTGTGGAAATATTTTACACTATCCTTTGTTTATTATCACCATCCAATGAGGTTTTACTCATTAGTTTAAATACAAAGGAAATAGCAGATCGATGGAACATAATCATTTAATGTATTGGAACTTTGAAAATTTTCGTATGTAGGTTGAAAAATTACGTCTTCAAATCATCCATTACGTCTAAACCTAATATTTTTACCTCTAAAACACATCTTATTTCCTCCTCGCTCAAAGTGAGGATAAAATGGGTACAATATTTCTAATATTTTATGCTCAATAAAAGGGAAATAGACGTAGTCTCGTCTTTTTTCCTCTAGAATGATGCATAAAAAGAGAAAATTAGACGAAAAAAGAGCTTAATAGTGAATAAAATATGAAATTTATTTCAACTCGCGCGGGTATATTCAATATTATACATTTTCTTTGTTGTGTAGAAAAATTTTACACTATCCTTTGTTTATTATCGCCATTAAATGAGGTTTTACTCGTTAGTAAAACACAAAGGAAATAGCATATCCTATGTAACATATGTGACCTGATCGCAATGTGTGGGGGGGCTGACGCAATTTTATGAGCTAATCTCGCCGTGTGAGTCACGCATCTTCATGATACAGCACGCATTACAATCAGTGCCGAAATCTCATAATACACGATCAAGTTGCAAGGGGGGAGTTTTCCACGATTGTCATTTGATAATACAAAAATACCCCCACGTAAACTTCCTTCTCCTCGAGTATTTTTATTAAAATGGTCATATATTTTAATGTTACTTACAGTTATCATCCCTTTATACTATATCATAAATTGCTTTACAGTAGGAAGTTTATCTGTGGAGTGTATGTCATTTATCATGATTTAAAATAAAGAGAGATGAGTGATTTGCGTAAAAGCATTTGGATAATGTAATTGTCAGTATAATTTAATAATTGAAGCCAAAAATTTAAACACAAAAATGTTAACCATTAATTTGAAGAAGTTTTACTCAAATTAAAGCACAGAAAAAAACTCCCTATTTCTCTTTTAAAAACGAAAGAAAGTTTATCATGAACATGAATTCATTTTCCTCTTAGCCAGTTTATAGTAAAAATAAAAAAAAAAGTTTTACTGGATTACGGATATGGATGATGAG